>OY754974.1:36411901-37011901 GCA_963576475.1 Molanna angustata | reverse complement strand
GAGATGAAGTTAATTTCCGGTTTTTAATATCTACGCGATGTTCAGAGACGCGTGCCGAGATTCTGCGATTTGAAATCGGTTACATTCATTTACAATTACATACACTTGGTACTGATATTAGAAATCTTCATATAAAACTTGCTAATATATTACACCCGTTAATATGGTCCGAATTAGATAATCTCATTCATAATAGCATTCATAATAGGATTGAAACGAATAATAAAATAAACTCCGACCGCCAAATAAGTAAATTCACGCGTATCGAAAATAATATCAAAAAACAAGAATACCAACAGTCGTTAAATACCGATAAAATCATTCACAATCTCACTGATCTAAAATTAAATAACGATACAATATCTGTTCTAAGTAAAGGTTTTAATTTTGGTGTTGTTCCTCCGAAAATTCCGAAAGAAGACATTGTTACGGGTATCGAATCAGCCGTGTGTAAACTACCAAATAATATAGCCGAAACTATACGACAAGAAACTTGCCATATACTTAGAAAATCGCTTCCGCCGAAAAGAAATATATCTCTCGATGAAATACGAGCTCTTAAAGAATTACGCGCAAATAAAGATATAATTATTCTTCCGGCAGATAAGGGAAACGCAACAGTGATCATGAAAAGCGAAGATTATCACATTAAAATAACTAATTTGCTTAACGATCCGGCTTATAAACTGCATCCTAATAATCCTATAACATACTTAGAAAAAACGACTAAAACAAAAATTATGTCATCCAAATTAAGTCCAGAATTAAAAAAGTCGTTAATACCTAGAGAAAAATCGTCACGATTTCCGAAATTATACGGTTTGCCAAAGATTCACAAGACGGATGTTCCTCTTAGACCCATAGTCAGTTCTGTCGGTTCGCCACTTCAAATGTTATCAAAGTATCTTGCCAACTACTTACAACCAGATGTAGAATCAGCGGAATCATTTGTCAAAAATTCGGAACATTTTATACAAATCATTAAAAATCAAAAATTAAACAAGGGCGACATCCTTGTCAGTTTTGACGTCGTATCCCTGTTTACCAATATACCTACAGACGAAGCTCTTCAAGCAATAAAAGAAATGAGTGACCCACCGAATTACATAATAACTTTAATAGAACATTGCCTCAATAACACATTTTTCACCTATAATAACGACATGTACAAACAAGTAAAAGGAGCACCAATGGGTCTATCTCTTTCACCGCCAGTCGCTAACATATTCATGACCAAGTTAGAAAAAGAAGCTATAGATAGAGCGCGCTTAAAACCAAAGCTATGGATTAGATACGTGGACGATACTTTCGTTATATGGCCTCACGGTTTGGAGGAACTTCACAAATTTCTTGGTTTTCTGAACGATCTCCACAATAACATCAAATTCACAATGGAGATCGAAAACAACGGTGAAATTCCTTTTCTTGATGTTCTCGTAATCAAAAAAGACGATGGCACACTCGGCCACACTGTGTACAGAAAATCAACACATACCAACAGATATCTCCACGCATCGTCGAACCATCATCCAGCACAAATCGCCTCTGTAGCAAACACCTTGGTAACACGGTCATTAAGGATAACCGACTCCGAAAACATTCAAAATGAATTAGAGTATCTTAAAAACGCGCTACGAAATAACGGTTTTTCAAATTTCACAATAAATAATGCAATAAAAAATCAAACGAATAAAAATTTTAATAAAAAAGATACATCAACTAAAGTAAAGCCACTCGCCATTGCATTTTTACCTTACATAAAAGGCACTACTGACAAAATAAGTCACCTACTTTACAAACATAATATTCGCACCATTTTTAGAACAGACAACAAAATTTCATCCTTTTTAAAAAGTCCGAAAGATAAAATACCATTAGAGTCACACGGTATTTACGAAATCCCTTGCGGTGATTGCACAAAAACTTACATAGGCAGGACAAATCGCAGAATCTCGGCACGCGTCTCTGAACATCGCGTAGATATTAAAAACCGGAAATTAACTTCATCTCTAGTAAATCACTCATTGACCGAAAATCACTCCATAGACTTTGAAAATTCAAAAGTAGTCGCGAATATCAACAATGAAACATTTAGAATTTACAGGGAAGCAATAGAAATATATAGAAGAAGCAACAGTATAATGAATAGCAGGGACGATAGCATTCGAATCCCGACCGCATGGACAAGTGTACTTGAAAACAATATTTTGAAAAACCATAATAATCAAATTAACCCAACTACCGATATTTCAAACAATAGTCACATTAAAAACATTAGTAAAATTCTTAGTAAGCCGAAAACTGATAATCCACCTGTAAACAATATACCGTTAAGTACTCGAGTCACTAGAAGCCAAACAAAACGCAATAATGACGTCATTGGGGAAACCCACCCCTCCACTAACAACTGACATGGCTTCCTTTCAAACTTTCACTTGGTGGTAAGCTTCCGACGCGAACGGACGTGCGCGCACTATCCCTCGCGACGGAAATTTATTAACAAGGCGCCTATTGAAAATGTCTGATGTGATTCAGACGAAACGTCGGCAGACGACTGATTCTCTCGGGAATCAGAATTTGACGCGGGTTATCCCCAAAATACTTAATAATAACATATTTTGTACTCGCGAAAACCTTAGATTTAACATAAATAACCTCTACGGGGAGGAAATATACAGTGAAACAAAAAAGTTTGAAAAATTAAAGTCAAAACACGCTAAGCTTCTATGTGATCTAACCTTTTTGTGTCGATGTCGTGATAAAAAAGTAGTGCCAAAGTGTTTTCAACTGAGACAACGCGGTAGCAGAAAATCGGTGAGAAAAATTCTTTATAATACTAGTTTTTCCCTCATACGCGACGAAATCGGTTACATTCATTTACAATTACATACACTTGGTACTGATATTAGAAATCTTCATATAAAACTTGCTAATATATTACACCCGTTAATATGGTCCGAATTAGATAATCTCATTCATAATAGGATTGAAACGAATAATAAAATAAACTCCGACCGCCAAATAAGTAAATTCACGCGTATCGAAAATAATATCAAAAAACAAGAATACCAACAGTCGTTAAATACCGATAAAATCATTCACAATCTCACTGATCTAAAATTAAATAACGATACAATATCTGTTCTAAGTAAAGGTTTTAATTTTGGTGTTGTTCCTCCGAAAATTCCGAAAGAAGACATTGTTACGGGTATCGAATCAGCCGTGTGTAAACTACCAAATAATATAGCCGAAACTATACGACAAGAAACTTGCCATATACTTAGAAAATCGCTTCCGCCGAAAAGAAATATATCTCTCGATGAAATACGAGCTCTTAAAGAATTACGCGCAAATAAAGATATAATTATTCTTCCGGCAGATAAGGGAAACGCAACAGTGATCATGAAAAGCGAAGATTATCACATTAAAATAACTAATTTGCTTAACGATCCGGCTTATAAACTGCATCCTAATAATCCTATAACATACTTAGAAAAAACGACTAAAACAAAAATTATGTCATCCAAATTAAGTCCAGAATTAAAAAAGTCGTTAATACCTAGAGAAAAATCGTCACGATTTCCGAAATTATACGGTTTGCCAAAGATTCACAAGACGGATGTTCCTCTTAGACCCATAGTCAGTTCTGTCGGTTCGCCACTTCAAATGTTATCAAAGTATCTTGCCAACTACTTACAACCAGATGTAGAATCAGCGGAATCATTTGTCAAAAATTCGGAACATTTTATACAAATCATTAAAAATCAAAAATTAAACAAGGGCGACATCCTTGTCAGTTTTGACGTCGTATCCCTGTTTACCAATATACCTACAGACGAAGCTCTTCAAGCAATAAAAGAAATGAGTGACCCACCGAATGACATAATAACTTTAATAGAACATTGCCTCAATAACACATTTTTCACCTATAATAACGACATGTACAAACAAGTAAAAGGAGCACCAATGGGTCTATCTCTTTCACCGCCAGTCGCTAACATATTCATGACCAAGTTAGAAAAAGAAGCTATAGATAGAGCGCGCTTAAAACCAAAGCTATGGATTAGATACGTGGACGATACTTTCGTTATATGGCCTCACGGTTTGGAGGAACTTCACAAATTTCTTGGTTTTCTGAACGATCTCCACAATAACATCAAATTCACAATGGAGATCGAAAACAACGGTGAAATTCCTTTTCTTGATGTTCTCGTAATCAAAAAAGACGATGGCACACTCGGCCACACTGTGTACAGAAAATCAACACATACCAACAGATATCTCCACGCATCGTCGAACCATCATCCAGCACAAATCGCCTCTGTAGCAAACACCTTGGTAACACGGTCATTAAGGATAACCGACTCCGAAAACATTCAAAATGAATTAGAGTATCTTAAAAACGCGCTACGAAATAACGGTTTTTCAAATTTCACAATAAATAATGCAATAAAAAATCAAACGAATAAAAATTTTAATAAAAAAGATACATCAACTAAAGTAAAGCCACTCGCCATTGCATTTTTACCTTACATAAAAGGCACTACTGACAAAATAAGTCACCTACTTTACAAACATAATATTCGCACCATTTTTAGAACAGACAACAAAATTTCATCCTTTTTAAAAAGTCCGAAAGATAAAATACCATTAGAGTCACACGGTATTTACGAAATCCCTTGCGGTGATTGCACAAAAACTTACATAGGCAGGACAAATCGCAGAATCTCGGCACGCGTCTCTGAACATCGCGTAGATATTAAAAACCGGAAATTAACTTCATCTCTAGTAAATCACTCATTGACCGAAAATCACTCCATAGACTTTGAAAATTCAAAAGTAGTCGCGAATATCAACAATGAAACATTTAGAATTTACAGGGAAGCAATAGAAATATATAGAAGAAGCAACAGTATAATGAATAGCAGGGACGATAGCATTCGAATCCCGACCGCATGGACAAGTGTACTTGAAAACAATATTTTGAAAAACCATAATAATCAAATTAACCCAACTACCGATATTTCAAACAATAGTCACATTAAAAACATTAGTAAAATTCTTAGTAAGCCGAAAACTGATAATCCACCTGTAAACAATATACCGTTAAGTACTCGAGTCACTAGAAGCCAAACAAAACGCAATAATGACGTCATTGGGGAAACCCACCCCTCCACTAACAACTGACATGGCTTCCTTTCAAACTTTCACTTGGTGGTAAGCTTCCGACGCGAACGGACGTGCGCGCACTATCCCTCGCGACGGAAATTTATTAACAAGGCGCCTATTGAAAATGTCTGATGTGATTCAGACGAAACGTCGGCAGACGACTGATTCTCTCGGGAATCAGAATTTGACGCGGGTTATCCCCAAAATACTTAATAATAACATATTTTGTACTCGCGAAAACCTTAGATTTAACATATATATATATATATATATATATATATATATATATATATATATATATATATATATATATATATATATATATATATATATATATATATATATATATATATATATATATATATATATATATATATATATATATATATATATATATATATATATATATATATATATATATATATATATATATATATATATATATATATATATATATATATATATATATATATATATATATATATATATATATATATATATATATATATATATATATATATATATATATATATATATATATATATATATATATATATATATATATATATATATATATATATATATATATATATATATATATATATATATATATAGAACATATATACTAAGACTTTTATATGGTGATTTTGGCATGCAAAAAGTCCACTACACCATACAAAATGTTCCTTCATACACGCGTCTTGGCTTAATACTGTCGATTCATTAAGGGAATTAAATTCTCTTAAACAAATCGACAGTTGGATAACGTAAATCTGTCAGTCGCTGGCTCTTGGTCTATTTTAGATAGAGTGTCTAGTTATAAAAGATAACCCCTTTACAAATATACTTCAAATTTATTGTGATAACACAAGTCACAGTTAATAAAGTCAAATATTCGGTTTCAGATCTCCATCATCCTAACTAAATAATCATTGAATGCTACGTTCAGCGGTCAGTAGTGAGTGAATGTGTAACATCCAACTTTCAACCTGGGATTCACTTTCATTTAATTAACATATACAAATATCTTAACTATTAAATGTAGTTTTTTAATGACTATTGAAAAATTGTTTATTTGGAATCATTAATCATCTGCATGATGTTGAATATAGACCTCACTTATCGAGGCTCTCTGTGCCATTGACTTCTAGCCACTATATGGATATCATTGGATGAGTAATCTCAGCGTGAGAAATTAAAATAAATCGATTTCTCCTCTGCTGGGGATCGAACCCAGGATTACCGCACAGAAACCAACCGGCTTAGCAACTGTGCCACGGCGGTTGGCGATAATATTTTTAACAGAAACACATTTTGATAGCGAAAATCAATAGTGAATAAAAAATTCATATAAATATTTATACATATGGGTCATCAAAATGAAAGGATAAAATAGGAAAAATTTGGTAAATCTCTCTCTTAATTTGTTGCTGGTTTCACTGATTTTATAGAACAAATACAATGGTTAGTAAAATGCTCCAATATATAAAAAACCAGTGGGTTGTGGCCAACACTAAAATCTCCACTACATAATAAGTTTACAATTTTTCTTCTTGAAGGGTTGACAATCCCTAAATGCATTGTTATTTAGAACATTTCTATTGGATTCCTAAACAAATATCAGTGCACTTGAATCCCTGAACGAACTTTTGAAGAGAAAATTTCTATAGAATCGAATAAATCTAACAAAATAAAAAAATCAAAATGGTTTCTTCTGTTAAAAAAGTTTTAACAGATGAAACCATGGAGAAAAAATGAGCTGTTGTCTATGGGAAACTAATCAGCTCTAAGTTAATGTACTTCACACATATTGTATCAATATGAAGTTCGTCGGCCTTTTAGTTTGGGGTGAACATGGGACACAAATTTTCATATTTGTGTACCTACGGCATACGGATTAAGGCATACGCAAAAAATATATCACGACAAAACAACTCAAAGTATGCAATCTCTACATGATACCCATTGAGAAATTGATGATAAAAAATATAATTTAAAATTGTAAAATCATGACTCTCCACTAAAAATATGTTCCTACATAATTTTACAACTGAAATTTACGTCGAATATATACTTACTTATATATAAGATATTTAGATATATATGGAAGGTAAAAAGAAAGAAGATACATTCAATAAAATTAACATGTTACAATATAGTAAAATAATATTGAATTAAATTGATCTGTGTTCATCGAGAGTGATTGGTGTCATTTGGTCCTACAATCAAGAATTTTGTTTCAACTATCCTTAATGAAATTCTTAAGTAATCGAATTAGGTAAGTCCTTCTCTAATAACTACCCCTATCCGCTTGGAAGCCCTTTTCCCGCTACTAGGGAGTCTCAGGACCGGATATAGGAATTTACTTAATTCACATGGCGCCCCCCTAAATAATTCGTACTCTGTTAGAAAATTGTTTATTTTCATTATGACCACTAAATATAACGAGTGGGTTGTGGCCAACGCTAAACTACTCACTAAAAAGACACTCCATAAAGTATTTTAAATTTTGTATGGAAAGTATTCAGCATTTTCATGAAATGAGTTTATTTATTTATGAAAAGTCCTTTTTTTACAGGTATATTAATATCTGATACAATATAACAATTTAATTTTGATTGAAATATTCTTTTATGAAAAATTGATAATTTTTCAATGCCATTTTATGTAAGCGATGTGGCTTTTTACCAATTTAAAAATATATTTTTTTAAATTTTAAGTTTCTAGAGCTTGAGGTCACTGACTGATCAGATATATTTTAAAATCTAAAGGGCTAAGCGAGTATTTTATTATAATTATACATTTAACATCTTGTTTTCTAACAAAATTACAAATAAATTAGCAAAATACGTAATGATATACTATGGTAAAATTGTTGCATTACCTCATCAAAAATATTAAAACCTTGTACTTCATGAGAGAATCACTTGATATTAGATAATATCTCCAATTAATACATCGAACAAAGACTGAAAAAACATTTCACAATCTAAACTGGTGTGTGTTATGATGTACCTATGTATTGATGTGACCAAAATTTATTCGTATTTCCCGCTTTCTATTGTTTTTTATGAATATTTGTTTTTTGATTTTTTTTTCACCAAAGTGTAAAAAGAAGACATATTTTTTACTACACAAAACTAGACAAGTTACACCCCAAGTACAAGATACTGTACAAAGACATTGTATTAATTATAATAGTTCTTAATTTTTTGTGTTATTTAGAGAAGATTTAAAAATGAACAAACATTATAAAACATTCCACTGATTCGATTCATTATGACCGAACGCTTTTAGCCGATGTGACACCTCATTATCAAGGTCTAATTGAAACTAAAATTGACAAGACTAATCCAACACTAAGTACTTAAATACTGACACAGTGTCGCCAAACGTATGGGTGAAGTGATTTTACAATGTTGTCAAATATGTGGGCGAGTCTGATTTTGAATAAGGAGTGGGGATACATTTGGGATTTGGATGATGTAAATGTTCGGTCATAATAAATCAAATTTAATCACGTGCGTAAAATTCATTTAACTGTATAAATAAATAAACTTAATAACAGTTTTTGTATTGGCTCTCTCAATTATTCTGAGCCCAGTACGTGAACCCCATAGGCTGTTTACGGTCCTGTCCACTCAATCGACCTGTGTATTACGTTCGGTAGAACATAATATAATAGGGAGAGCTCTCGAAAGAATACTTTCAGATTAATACAATGAAAATAATTACAAGTAAACTTGACACAATGGCCAGTAGGGCCCTCCAACTTACAAAATTCATCTTACTCAATGAGTTTCTTCAACAATAAGTGACAAACTTTTTAATGTAATAAATATATTTACCTATACATACTTGTTTTGTATTAAGTAATTTCGCTTCAAGGGCAACTAACAGGTACTACTTTATCAAATATTAATTTAACACGCCCCCAATAATAATAAGCAAGTTGACATATTATTTATTTTTTTAAGGGACAAATACATAAACAGAGAAAATACACTATTTGAGTTCAAATCCTGCCTCGACCGATTTCGTTCACCTTGTAGCACAAGCATTTATGTTTATTTTAGGGACCGTAGGAAGATTAGTATGTACTTGTTTAACTAGGACATATTCATAAAAAAAATAAAAAAAGACTGATCAATTTGTACTTTTGTCCACAATATTACAGACTTAATTATCTTCTAACGGATCCAGAATGAAAACACAAATAAAATCTGTGTCTCCAGCGGGAATCGAACACGAGACCTATATAATTAATATTTTACGAACAATTATATCAAATTAACATATTTTTTCATGATTTATTAATTTATTTAATTACTTATTTATTTATCCATTTATTTATCTACTAATTAATTTTATTCAAATAAACCAGCAAAGTTTTTATAAATGGTTTACCATAAGTCACGTAATAACAAAACATTAGTTATTTATTTATTTATTCATCTCTCTGAACATAATATAAAACATTTTGTACACTGGCGGGTTTATTGCCATTAGGCAATTTCTTCCAACCAACCAGAACAGTTATAACATTATGAAGAATTTACAAGAGTGAAATTAAACGGATAAATAATAGCAATAATAGAATTTCAAATAAACTCTTAAAACGTATAAGTTCACACAACACAGAAAAGTTTTATTTTAAAAGCTGTAATATTGTTATTTAGAAAAGCGTTCCGAGGTGGACGCTTGTTATATTTTTTATTACTAAAGCTAATGTTAATTAGTATGTTTGTGAAGTCCGTGTCCATTATGAGTCTTATGAAAATAGTTATGTATTAAGGATTTGCTGACGATATTTGAGTAGTTATTTTATACATATAGTAGTTATTTTATATATATATATATATATATATATATATATATATATATATATATATATATATATATATATATATATATATATATATATATATATATATATATATATATATATATATATATATATATATATATATATATATATATATATATATATATATATATATATATATATATATATATATATATATATATATATATATATATATATATATATATATATATATATATATATATATATATATATATATATATATATATATATATATATATATATATATATATATATATATATATATATATATATATATATATATATATATATATATATATATATATATATATATATATATATATATATATATATATATATAATTTATTTTAATGTACAGATATATGACAATTTTATAGATTTTTTTTAAGATATTTATTTTTAAATAAAAAGTACCTAATACCTACATGTTTATTTTCCCGCCAAACTGCAAAGCAGTTTTTTGGCAGAGCAGATTCTCTCTTTCACATAATATTATTTTATTCAACTTATCTCAAATATTAATGAAACAGAAACTTAACAAAATTTGAAAGAAAAAAAAAATGAAATAAACCTTATACATAATACACCTATGTACATTGTACTTATAATCAATCAACAATAATAATTCTAAGTCTAACGAACGCTTGATTTCAGATACAGATGTTTCAGAGTATTTTTTATAGTTAGGTACTATTTTCCGTCAGACTTTAGTTTCGCAAGGCCTTATGAGCCGTGTTAGTTTCGTCAGGCGGACGTGCCATCTGCAGTCCGAGTTTGTGCTTCAAAAAATAACAGTTTCACAAAAATATTTGTATCTTTTCACTTTGAGCTGTAATATATTATGTAATATTAGTAGGTAGAGTTTATTGGTTTATTAAGTGAAAGCAGGCGGCCGCTTATGACAATAGGACCTAAGATCTAAGCGACACATGCAGGATGGGACGGAGAAACCCCAGTTTACGATACTCCAACGGCCGAGACCCTTATAGGGTCTTTTACGACAGGCAGTGCCTTTCTTTGGTAGACCGGCTATACCAATACCCAAGTGCAATAAAGTGTCAACAACCGAAATCTGTGAGAAATGTGCAACTCCTGTTATGTCGAAGAC
Organism: Molanna angustata; assembly: GCA_963576475.1. NCBI lineage: Eukaryota > Metazoa > Arthropoda > Insecta > Trichoptera > Molannidae > Molanna > Molanna angustata. Next base: position 37,000,757 of record OY754974.1, on the reverse strand, counting down.
CATCTGGATTCACGAGTACAAGTGCACCGAGAATGTGGTACTATGAAGAATGTTCACCGAGAAATACTTATGACTTGTTACGCATAGTGGAAAACACCCGTAATAATAGATACAAAGTGTAGGTAATTATAAGAATCTGACCAATTTTATTTGAACTGCGCCTAGATTTAAGTGGTTTAAGTGATTAAGACTAATTTTGTATGAACTGTGCCTAGATTTAAGTGATTTATTATAAGAATCTGACCAATTTTATTTTAACTGCGCCTAGATTTAAGTGTTTTAAGTGATTAAGACTAATGTTGTGCCGGAATTTAAGTGATTTTCATAAGTGTATAGTTGTTAAGATATAGTAGGTATAGTGCGATAAGTATTTTTAAGGTAATGTTTCTATATTTGTGTGTGTATTTGTGTGTAGTTATAAATGTTTCCTAGTTATAAGTTTCCTAGTTATAAATGTGTGTATTTGTGTGTAGGTAATGTATGCAAAAGTGTGATGTATGTATAAGTATCAAAAGTGTTAGTATAAGTAAACCCCAGGACTTACCAAAGGTAGCAATGCGACCCGCCACCCATTATACCCAAGTCCACGGGGGAGGCGATAAGAAGAGGACCGAATGCAGATTTGGTGTATGGAATGTGAGAGGAGGAATGGAAAGAAAGATGAATGAACTGTGTGATGTGATGAGAAAGAAAGAATTAGATATACTTTGCTTGACCGAAACGAAAAGAAAAGGTAGTGGCATGAACGAAAGACACGATGGAAGAATGGAACTATGGTCGGGCATAAATGAAGATAATTTTGCATGCGAGGGAGTAGGGGCGGTTTTAGATGAGAGAATGGTAATAATAATAATAATAAGGACAATTTATAAAGCGCCGTTTAGTGACAACCGTGGTCACCTCAAGGGCGCTTTCAGTTTGCAAAAAATAATTTAAAATTAGTCCTATAGCTTACACATTGAAAATGGTGAAACATAAAACTTAAAAAAAATACAATCAGTTAAAATTAAGTTAAAATTAGTCCTATAGCTAACACATTGAAAATGGTGAAATATAAAACTTAAAAAAAAATATCTAGAAATCACAAATTAATCTTGTTACATAATCCAGATGAAATTAATTATAAAAAATAGTCGATTCAAAGTAAACTGGCATAATATTTAGTACACATAATATTATTGAACGGATGAAGGACAATCTGGATACGACTTGCGGAAAAGATGAGTTTTTAATTTCTTCTTGAATTCATTGATATTTTCGGCACATCTTATATCCATTGGAAGATTGTTCCATGACTTTGGTCCAGAAACGCCAAAAGATCGATATAGGTATTTTGGCTTATTTGTGAGATTGGTTTCTACTAGTTTTTTATTGGATTGGGTCATTGATCTTAGCGTACTTTGTTTATTGTTAGGTGAAAATGGAACACAAAGTTCCGATATATATTCCGGGGCCATGCTATTGAGTGCTTTAAAGACAAGGAGACATGTTTTAAATTCTATACGTTCTGGGCTCTTCAGCCAATGAAGTTTGTGAAGTGTTGGTGAGATATGCGAGAAACGATCAATCTGGTAAATATAACGGGCTGCTGCATTGAGGATGAGTTGTATTCTATGGATTTGGTATTGCGGTAAGTGTGCTAATATGGCGTTACAATAATCTACACGGGAAACTATTAAAGAATTTATAAGGACCTTAGCAGCATTTGTCGAGAGACACCTTCGAATTGGTCTAAGTTGTCTGAGAAAGTAACAACTTTGTCTGACTATGGAAGAAATGTGTTTATCCATAGAGAGTGCACTGTCGATATGTATACCAAGAAATTTTACGCAGTTAGAAGGAGTAATTTCGACATTTTGAATTAAAATGGGGTCATTATTTATGTATTGTTGCCTGCGAGGTGAGGCAAGCCAAAGGAACTCAGTTTTTGTTGGGTTCAGTTTTAGCTTGTTCTTACACATCCAGGTGGATATCTGATTTATGCATGTGGATACCTCGTGTGTTAAATGATATTTAAATTCAGGTGAACAGGACTTGAACAGTATGCGGTCATCTGCATAGGCATGTGTGTTGAAACCAAGATTTTGAACAAGATTTTCCAACTGATTGGTATATAAATTAAAGAGAATTGGTCCAAGTACAGAACCTTGTGGGACCCCGTATAAGGAGGTAATATTATTTGTGGTACTATCTTTAAATACAACTTTGTATTTACGGTCTACTAAGTAGGAAGACAGCCATGCAATGCAGTCATTACCCAAGCCAAATTCATGTCTAAGTTTAGAAAAGAGAATATTATGGTCTACAGTATCGAAAGCAGCGCTCATGTCTAAAAATGAAATTAGGGTAATCTTACCTGATTCAGCTTGAATGATTAAGTCAGACAAAATTCTTACTGTGGCCGTTTCCGTAGAGTGGAATTTTCTATAGGCAGATTGATTTCTGGCCAGAAACTTATCAGAATCCAAGAAGTTGGTCAGTTGAGAGGATATAACTTTTTCTAAAATTTTTGACAAAAACGGTATATTCGAGATCGGACGATAGTTTTCCGTGGAATTCGGATCCAGATTATTCTTTTTCAAAATCGGTGTGATAATCGATTGTTTTAACAAATTAGGAACTACTCTTAACTGTATTGATTGATTAATAATATATAAAATGTAGTTTAAAAGTTCATTAACACAGCTTTTTAGTAACCAAGTTGGTAACGGATCTAAGATACATTGTTTATTTGGTTGAGAGATTATGATTTTTTTAAGAGACACAGCATCTACTTTTTGAAAATTATTTAATATTCTAGTGTGTCGGGAAGTCTGAGAATTATTGGATGAGCCTTGGTTGGAATCTAGGAGTTCTGCCTCAGATCTTATATTTTCCACTTTTGTTTTGAATTTATTGGCAAGTTCTTCAGCATTAAGTGATGAATCAGCTGATTTCTGTGCTTCTCCGCAAATGCGGTGCATATCCTGCCATAACAATTTCGGATCATTCTTATTGGATTCAAGTTTTTTGTTCCGATAAGAGGCTTTCTTCCTTTTTATTTCATCTCTGTATTTGAAAAGAGAGTCTTTCCATTTCTGGCGGTGCAGTGAATCTTTCGAGTTCCTGAAAATTCTTTCAAATTTTCTGGTACTCTTCTTAAGTTGTTTGCACTCTTCATCAAACCAGATATGTGCTCCTGGTTTTCTTTGCCTGCAAACTTTCGTCGTTTTTGGCACCAGAGTATCGAGGATATCAGTAATTATGGTGCAGTAATTTTCTACTGCATCATGTACATCAATCGAAGGCAAGATCCCGTTAAGGTTAAGGTTTGAATTTGTAAGCAGCTTTTTAAATTCAATTATATCTAGCTGGTTCCAGTTTCTGCTAACTATTTCCTTGTAAATAAGCGGAGAAGGGGAAAAATCTAGAGTAAGACTTATTAAGGAATGGTCCGATAGACCAATATCTTCCACTCGTAGAGAAATTGGAGAGACATTCTCCCTTAATACGACGACATCCAGAGTTCCTCCCGCGTCATGAGTCGGCTCGTTAACTAACTGTTTGAATAAATGTTCTTTGCAGATTTTATTGAATTTAACAGTAGATTGGTCCCGATATTTTTCCAATCTTATATTAAGGTCACCAGCAAGTAAGACAGGACACGAGTATGATGATATTTGTTGTATCAAGGTGTTGAATTCCTCAAAGAATTTTGAACTAAGGGGATCTGATCCCGGGCGGTAGACACTGATCCCGGGCGGTAGACAGAGAATATGATGAGTTCTGAGCTGTTTTGTTTAATTTTGGTACCTATTATTTCAAAGGTCTGAAATTTACGAGGGACAACGGGATTCAACATGAAGTTTTGTTTGGCTAGTATAGCTACTCCGCCATGGTTTACAAAGTTGATGTTAGATTCCTGGTTTGGAGTAATTTCCCGGGCCTTTTCAACTATTTTGTAACCATTTGCTGCTAGTAGTTTCAGACTGGTGGCATTGCTGTCCTCATGCCAGGTCTCTGATAGTGCTAGGATATCTTAACGTTTTGAAGCAAACAATTCATCGATATCATCCACTTTGTTGTTGATTGAACGAGCATTCCATACTCCTATGGTTATTTGAGAAGCAAACACACTATGACGACCGTTAGTGATATTGTTCTTTGCAGATGCGTCGTCTAATTTATTTATGAGTATTTTTTTCACACGCCGACCTCCTCTACAACCCCGGTGCGTTTTTTTGTGCGTAGTTCTAAGAATGCCGTGTGTGGCTAAAGAGTGCAATAGTATGAGTGTGGGACGAATTTGTCTAGAGTGGTCACTGAGGCTTAACAAAAAATCACTACTATATCGATGTATTGAACTGACAACATTTGGAAGCAATAAATTACACATGACACCGAAACATACACTATACCATCTCACTCTGTGTAAAGTTTTATCACTGAAATACCAAAACTGAACTGATTTTAAAAACACAAGATGATTTTTACGTAATTTTTATTTAAATGACATATATACACATATTTTGAAAGTTATTATCACAGAGCACTAATTGTTATAATTGTTATAACACTTATCTATAGGACTAAATTTCGAAATAAAATGTTTACAATATTTAGCGTAAAACTAGAATTCCACGGAGCGCAACGGGATGCGCCCGGCCGCTACGGAGCGCCAGGAACATGTATAGGTAACCATGGTAGAGTGTATGAAAGAGTATAAGCTAGTAAGCTCAAGACTCATGTGGATCAGATTTAAGATGGGAATTACAGGGGTGTTTCTGCTTATAGGATACGCACCTGTGAACTCTAGCTTGGAGAATGAAAAAGATGAGTTTTGGGCAAGTGTAAGAGAGGAAATGAACAAGAAAAAAGACAATGAAAAAATGATTCTGGCAGGCGATTTGAATGGCTGGGTAGGAATCCGGAGGAAAGATTTCGAATCAACTCTCGGTCCTTACGGTGACAGCAGAGTGAACGATAACGGTAAAAGATTGTTAGATGTATGTGTGGAAATGGACCTTTTTGTGTCAAATACAGTTTTTGACCACAAAAGGATCCATATGTATACATGGGAAAGAGAAAATGAAAGATCAATGATAGATTTTGTATGTGTGGACTCTGCTTTGAGAAAAGTGACAGTTGATACGAGGGTCTACAGAGGTGCCGAGCTAGAGACAGACCATTTTTTGGTTGTCACAAAAATACGCCTGTTCACTGGTTGGCGCTCTAAAACCAATCGTGGAAGCCTGCCACCGCGTATCAAAGTAGAGAAGCTGCAAGAGGAAAGTGTTAGACAAGAATTTGAAAGAAAGATCGAGTGTGCTTTAAGTCCCCACGCAGTGACAGAGATGGAAATTAGTGACATATGGAGTGTACTCAAAAACACTGTACTCAGTGTGGCTAAAAGTGTGTGTGGCGAAGCAAAAAGAGGTCGAATGAAAGGAGATGCCTGGTGGAATGAAAGAGTAAAGAAAGTAGTGGAAGAAAAACGGAAAGCGTGGAAGGAATGGCTGGCATATAAAGGATCTGGAAACGAGAAGGAAGAAAGAGCTAAAAATATATATAATGAGTGCAAGAGGAAAACAAAAGTAACAGTAAAAGAAGAAAAGAATGCATTGAGAGAAAAGGAAAGCGTGAAAATTGTGAATGATTTTTCTGGGAACATAAAAATGTTCTGGAAAAGAGTAAATCGACGAAAACAAGGAGTAGTGCGAGGATCAAAATGTATACATGATAAAGATGGATGTATGGTTATAGACGAGGAAAAAGTCAAGGAAAGATGGAAGGAATATTTTGAAGAGTTATATGAAAGTACACAGTGCGAAAGTCGGACGAACAACAGAATACCGATAAATGAATGTGAGAATGACAGCGAGAAAATTTCAATAGAAGAGGTCAGAGAGGCAGTGAAGCATGCACGTACAGGAAAGGCTGCGGGATTTGATTGCATACCCACTGAATTCATCAAATATGGTGGCGAAAAGACGATGGAATGGTGTCATTGCCTCTTCAACAAATGTTGGGAGACAGGACATACTCCGTCAGATTGGAGAAACGCAGTGATTGTGCCCCTCTTTAAAAAAGGGTCAAAATTAGACTGCAAGAACTACCGAGCTATCAGTCTGCTGAGTTCAGTTGGAAAATTGTATGCTAGGATACTAGATCAAAAGTTGAGAAAGGCTACAGCAAGCAAGGTATGGGATGCACAAGGAGCGTTTGTTGGAGGTAGAGGATGCACCGACCAAATTTTTTCCCTTCGAATGGCGACTGAAAAGGTTCTGGCAAAAAACCAGAAGCTTTTCTGCGCTTTCATAGACCTGGAAAAGGCCTATGACAAAGTAGACCGTGAAAAACTCTGGAACGTGCTATCAGTGTATGGAGCGGGGAGCAGGCTGATAGGGGCAATATCATCTCTATATGAGGAAAGCCAAGCCTGTGTGAGAATTGAAAACTCTCTCACAGGATGGTTCTCCATTAATATGGGAGTGAAGCAAGGGTGCGTACTATCACCGTGGCTCTTTAATCTATACATTGACTACTGTGTGAGAGCACTAAAGAATGAGAACATTGGGCTGAAACTGGAAGGTGTGACTGTATGTGATCTAATGTATGCGGATGACAAAGTATTAATGGCTGAAAGCGTGGAAGACTTGGAATGTTTGGTTAAAATAGTATTCGATGGATGCATGCAAAATGGATTGAGAATGAATGCAAATAAATCTAAAGTAATGGTATTTGAGAAGAGCGAAAGACGAACAAAATGCGAGATACGAGTGGAGAATGTACAATTAGAACAAGTGGATGAATATTTATACTTAGGAAGCATGTTTCAGCGTGATGGAAGATTGGAAAAAGATATTGAAAGGAGAGTAACGGCAGGTAATAGAGTGAATGGTGCATTAAGAACAGTAATGGCTGACCCAATTATTTCGAGGCAAGCAAAGCTCGCGGTACACAATGGTATCGTCGCACCGACTCTAATGTATGCTAGTGAGACATGAACATGGCAGAAGACGCATGAAAGTAGAATTAACGCGGTTGAAATGAGGTCACTAAGACGAATGTGTGGTAAAACGATGTATGATAGAATAAGAAATGAGGATATTAGACGAGAATGTATGATTGAAAGAAATATCGTAAGTAAGATGAAAATAAATGCCCTAAGGTGGTTCGGCCACATAGAAAGAATGAGTGATGACCGTCTGACAAAAAAAGTATACAAGGCTGATAAAAGAGGAATGAAAAGTAGAGGTCGGCCAAGAAAGAGTTGGCACGATCACATAAATGTGATTTTGAAAGATGGAGATGTTAGAAGTAAGAATAATAGAAGAGCGTGTATGAGACGATGTATGGACGTGAATGAAGCGAGGAATGTATGTCAAGAGAGAGGAGTCTGGCGTTCGGTTCTCTCTGCCTACCCCAAATAGGGAAATGGCGTGATGGTATGGTATGTGGTATGGTCAGACTTTAAAATATTTCTTATTCTAATCGGCAACGCGTTAATAATATGCGGTACAATATGTTTCCTGCGGCCTTATTCCGGTTCTTTTAACGCGGCAATTTACCCAAGTTTATACGCTTTATGCGATTCTTATCACACACTGTTATTCTGTTTCAGCGATACGCATCTGACACTAGCCGGCGTAAACTTTCTGCGCATTATACCGCGAAAACTACTTTACGCCCGGTCGTAACGCGGTATTCTGGATTGACGCGCAATACTATTTTGACATTTGACGGGTGAATGTATTCATAAAGATTAACGCGGCATATCGAGGCTGTTTTGAATTTTGTGAAAAGAAAAATTATAGTTTATACGTAGCTATAATGTCGTTTTTACCCTCTTTATACATTTATCATATAGAAGAAAGACGCTTAGACAATAGAAGAAGGCTTTTCAAAAAATACATCTACTTTCCAAGTACAGTTGCTGAGAGACAAAGATCAATAATTAGCAAAGATTTAATTTTCTAGATTTACTACAAGAGCTGGATTTCCAGGGATTCTGGGCTGTATCGATTGCACCCATATAGCAATAGTGACACCTTCCGATCACCCTGAGGCATATAAAAACCACCATGGATATTTTTCTCTAAATACACAGTTGGTAAATATGATAACACTGTATATTAGGTGGATTTACATAGTAGACACAAATAGACTATGTGTATTGAAAATGTATTTTTTCAGATCAGTGATGCTGACATGAACATTATCCATATGAATGTTCCCAGGGAGTGTTCATGATCAGTTCATCTTTACCAACTCGATTATCAGAGATGAGATGAAGAGGCTGGCTGACAACCGAATGGGATTTTTTTTCCTTTTAGGTATAAATGAGATTCCAATACTTTAAAAATGAACTAAATAAACAAAATAAAACCATTAGAGCGAATCACAAATGTATAATTTGTAAAAAAAAAGAGTCATCTAGCGTTAAAATCCAGAAGATAAATCCCACACCAAATAGTTCTCATACGTACTTGAAGAATTCTGGCCCCGATGAGGTTTGCGTCTCTGATGTCGTAACTCAACCTATACAAATCCCTCAACAGATGTCAATATTTCCTCGCTTTGTCAGATGAAAACTGAACTAGTTAATTTCATTTCTGACAAATTTACAGAAAATGATAATAAACTTCAAGATCTTTCAAACCTTTTACTAGAATACAAAAGTAAATATGAAAAAAATATTGAGCAAAATGCAGAACTTTTGAATTCGTTAAAAGTCGTTACTGTATATGTGCATATTTGTTTTTAAATTATCATTATCTTGTATTTTCTTATGAATATTTCAACTTTGTAATCAATTACTGTATAATCATTAATGTAAAATGAAGATAGCACTTTTTGCTCAACTTTTATACAATAAATGTAATGTAAAATAAATATTTTTTTGTTATTAATTATTGTTTTTTAAATAAATAAATAAATTATAGCTGTAGCTTTCTGAGAGAAAATAAATAAATAGGTATGAAAAAAACTTTTGATAAGATATTTGGTATTCTATATAAAGCATGTATGTCAGGATAGGATAGTTTGGAGGTCTGTCTTTTTTTCTTACCCAGAATATGAAAACAAGATGGAGGTATGTATGTTTGGAGATAAAGTATCAAACTATTGAGCCCCATTTTCAAGAAAAACATTTTTTTATTATTATAAATTTATGTTTTTAAATGCATATATTTCTAAAGTATTAAAATAATCAAAAAAGGTGAAACACCCCAACTAGAAAAAATAATTTTCTATAAAAAATATGTACAATGTAGTAGTAGTACATCTCAAACATATTTTTAACAATTTTTATAAAAATTTAATTTAGTGACATTGTTTCATACAATTTGTAAGGCAGTAAACACTACACAATATCTCACTCAATAGTTTTATACAGACTTAATTCACAAACATACATACATCATGCTGTTTTCATATTCTAGTAGGAAAAATAGACTGACTTCCATACTATCCTATCCTCACATACATACCTACATGTTTTATATAGAAAACAAAATATCTTAAGATATTTATTGATTTGTATACTTGCATAGGTATTATTCATAGGTACTATCACCATCGACAGTTGGATCTCATGTGTTACATGCAACTAGTAATTATTGTGTATCTTATCTCTAGTTGCTTAACTATGTTAGTATGAGTGCTAGTTATTTGAAATCATATTGTCATTAAATCATAAGGAAACGACTATAGTCAATGGGTAGTAGGAATGAAAAATTTATAGACCGCAGAGCGATACATTTATTTTTTTAAAGGAAAAGGCAAACAAAATACACATAGTATGTAACTGAGAACAGAGTGTCTACGAGTATATCACTGACTCTATTTCACCGTGTCTATATCACTGTCTGTATCACTGATTCCATTTCACTGTGTCTATATCACTGACTCTATTTCACCGTGTCTATATCACTGACTCTATTTCATCGTGTCTATATCACTCTGTAAGACTGTCTCTATCTCGTAGCTTGACATCCTTCCAAACCTATAAAAAACAAAGGGATATTTGATGAGAAATTTGAAAATAAAATAACTTCATCTGTATAACAAGGTATTTTATGAAAATTTTACAGCTCTCGCATCTTTTTAAGATGACATTAATGATTGACTAACTTTTTCAAAAATTATTTTGCAATCAGTGTAATAAGCACAGGACAGTTATTCAAAAGTTAATAAAATAGTCCATGGGAATATTTTTTCTATAAATTTATGCTATTTACTAAGTTATATGCATCAAAAAAAGTTCACATTCATGAATGACAACTTTTCAAAGACTTCATAAAACTATTGTTTAATTATACCATAATCCAATTGTATTAATGAAACTTACAATTTTCCATTGGTCAGCTGTTTTTGATGGCCCCAGTTCATTGACCAAACTCGCCAGCTCACACCACATTCTCTTGTTTTGTCGGTTGCCCAAAGGACCCACAAATCTCCTATTGGCAAAATCATTGTGTATTGTCATAAAGTCCACTAGGGCCCTTTTATGACTTAATGTCACTCGTGGATTCCTATAAAAAAAGATAATATTGAATGTTTATATGTAAAATCAATTTAAAATGAGCAAATAATGCCAATAATAAATAGCCAAACATAACCATGACGCCATACACCGCGCAGGCATTAATTATTCATTTATTTACTAAAAATAAGGGTTTTTATACACATACCTCCTCTGGATTACATTCTCCGATTCTCCTTGACTATTTACTGATGGATTAGACATTGTATTTGCTGGTTTTTATCTTCTTATCAACCGACGCATTTCGTTTATTGCAAAACAGTGAAGACAGAATTTGACAGTTTGATGCGGAAACATTGCGACGTTGCCAACACTAAAAAGCGGGAACTTAACGCTGGCCATAGACAAACAACGAGAATTCGACGAATTTGGACGGGCGTTATTTATTGTGTTAATTTCTGTCGTGCGTAAAGATTATCGGAACTTAACGCCGAAATATTACACTTTAACGGGAATAAGTACGCTGGTACGATCTCCATACACGTTGTTTGTCTTAGGTACCTGCAGGGCGCGATCCATCGCCAGCCTTGTCCCATATTTGTGACTTATTTCTGTTTTAAAAGATTCATTTTTATATTCTTCGAAAATGATGCACTGTTTTACTTTATTTTGTATTGGGAGTATTTTACATATTTCAAATAAGTTTTCATATTGGCTATTACATGATTTTTTTGTATTATTGTCCACCAACATTTTCATGAAATTGATTTGAATTTGTTTTATAAATATAATATTCGAAAAATTAAGATGATAATTTTCACACGATCTAATTATTTCACAGAGAATTGCTTCAATATCACAGCATCACAAAATAAATAAATTTAATAAATAAATCAATTGTAGGTACCCACCATTGATAAAAGAGATCGATTATAATAATTAGATTTTTTTACCTAATAATTCCTAAGATTTCTTTTTAATGATTTCACAATAATGATTTTTATTTTACGAGTGAAATAAAAAATATATCTTGGGCATGCGAATTGTGATGAGATGTATAATTTAAAAAGGTTCTATCTTCAAAGAACATTAAATAATTATATTATTTATTCATACATAATTTAAATTAAAATATCCACACTTCATAAATATTGCAAACATAGATAATATTGTAGACAATATTTTCTGAACAATGTTATGAATAGAAAAGTAAGCTAAAATTATCATAATATTTCAATAGATACGCCTCAATAGATGTTTAACCGTTGTGTTGGCGTCCTAGGTTCGATTTCAAGCACGAAATAAATTTATTGATAATGATTTCGCAAGTAGGTATTGCTTCTTTGGGCTGAATACAATGGTTATTTGAAAGGGTGACTTGCTCAGGTAACAAGGAGAAAATATTTCAAGAAAAACGTGTGTCTATTTTTATATGTATAGCGTCCTTTAGGTGAAAACAGCTCTATAAACATGAGACAATTTTGTAATAATTTAAAAATATGACAAAATGTTGAACGCACCCAGGCTTATATTGTTAAACTGCACATTTCAACTATATTAATAATAATTTAAAATAAATTTGACAAATCGACGTTAGAACCTTTTTAATGTAATACGCCGGTAAGTAAGTACAATGTATTGTGAGCAGGTGTGTTTGTGCGGATCATTAAAGAGAGAATTTTGTCTGAAAAGACAAAAGTAACAACAGGTGAAGAATCTGGGATTGGATGAGAGAGACAGAGAGAAAAAATCAAATCTTTTCATATCTAATTATCTTCCTACCTACTTACACTACATGCTCGCATTTACACACATCCGGTTGATAATTACGTAACAATAACCATACCCACAGTAAATAGGTACATTTTTCTACCTGAACATTTTACTGTCACATATTAATTAATCAAAGAGTTACCAGTGATGAATGATTTATGTTTTCTTGATAAGTAAGACTTAAGGTTCGTAAAAATAGTTGGTAGGAGGTATATGAAAAACGTGTATTCTAACCTCACGCAATATTGAAATTCACTAGATGATAAAAAATATTTTTTTCCTATTTCTCTGCAAAAAAATTAATCCAAATTTCCCTTCTAACAGACGATATTTTGAAATAACTTTTGAAAATTGAACATTTGACTTCTTCTTTGTCTTCTTCACCCTCACAAACAGGTCCAAAGGCCTGTGGAGCATCCCGGAAAGAGGAGATTCAACTGTACTTCCATCTCTTTGCAGGTCTTCCGGTAATCTTCTGTTATTGGGTAGGTATGTCTCTTTTAACAATTCTGACAAATATCCTGTCGTCCATGGGTTCGATGTGGTCTCTTCAGATGTGTTTTCTACTACGTCTACGTATTTAACAGAGAATCAGTAAAAATATGACTATCTTAAAAGCTTACTAAACGCGCAACAAGATACTCAGGACTAAAATAGTTAAGATCGGTATTGAAAAATCTTACTTATATATACTAAGATGTGACTAACTTCATAGTTCACAGAACTGCTTACGAACACCCTTATTATTTTTTTTCATATGGCCGCATTGGTTTCAAATATGTCAAAAAATAATGTCAACACTCATACCAGCAAACGCTGTCTGTGTTGAATTTTTAAATAAATAAATAAATGCATATAATCTTTGGATAACTGACATTTAAAATGAAAATAAACACCGTGTTATGTAGTGTTGAGTCAATTTAATCATGATTGCGATGAAGAATAATAAAGAAAAACGTTTTTTTTTCTTACTCCCACCACCACCCGCTCCGCATATGGGGACTGTCAACGGCCCCTTCGCAGAACGCTAGAATGAATGACCAAAAAAAAAACAATGCATGGAACGAAGAGTAGCTCATGGAGCCCTCTAGATTAGCAATCTCGGCACCATGGTGCAAAAAGAACAATCAACAAGTGCGAATTGAGATTCACACTTGCGGACTGTCGGCGACTTCAGATCCATATATATAGGGCATCAGAGAAGTGAAACGTTATTAAAATTTTAAGGTTTTAAGTTAAGGATTAAATTTTTATGTTAACCTCAAATATGCGTCGTATCATATTATGTGAAAGATCCGCCAATTTGAAATATTTGGTATAACGCGTTAGTCAAGCGTTAAACAACATTTCGACCTGCCCTTACTTGACGTCTATGAAATAAAGGTGTAATAAAGATAGTCACGGTTTATAAGTAAACTTTTTCGATAGTCACGCTCTAACACCAGGTACCTACTATAGATAGTTTACGTTTTTCAGTATATTTTTTATTATTTTATTGTTTTATCGCGAGTTCATACAGTCGTACATAAATTTACTGTCGAATAATAAATACTGTATCTACAATAAGAAGACCAATAGAAACACCAAATGTTTCTTCAATAATATTGAAAAAATAAAAGTGTAAAATTATCAGAATTTTTAATATATTTTTGACTAGCGCCCTTGGTATGATCTCGAATCATTAAACAGCGCTATACAAATGACTTATTATTATTATTATATTTATATTGCTTTCTGTAGTAACTATATTTTTTAAATCACATTTGCTATAGTGGTATTTCACACACCCACCAATTAAATTTAAGTATCTACAATGTTTCTAATAAATTCAAGAAACCACTACTTTCATAATATTAATACCTAGCTCAGGAAAAGAAAGAAACGAAATGAAATACGTTATAAAAAAAAACAAGTTAATAGAAATAAAGAATGGGATTATTCTAAGAATCGAGAAACGAAACACTGGTGTAAATTTAGAGAGTTTTGAGGTACTCAGAAATGGACAAAAAACCACGGATTTTAATAGATCTATAACTCATAGTTATTTTCATATGTTTTTATTTAAATTTAATAATATATTTATATTCTGATGATGTTTGTCGAAGGGCAATACTGATGAATGCGAGTAGCGTTTTTTTCCGAATGTAACTTATAGTCCAAAAAAATAGAGATTTATCAAGAAGTGACAGTTTCAAACATTGGAAAAAATAAATTAAATAAAACACAGATCATGCGTTTGACTTTATATATTATATTATTTTCATACATAGAAACATACAGATACCTACAGCATTAGTAAACTATTCAATTAGATTAACATTAGAAACATCAAATTTATATATGTACACAGGCGGGCTTATTGCAATAAAGTTGTGGCAGAAATACCTACATCAAACATGGTATTTCTGTCACAAGTAAATTAATCAGTCAAAACAATCACCAAAGGGTAATGACTTAAAGGTGTTACTTTCTCTTTAGGTATACAACAATAATTAATTATTCATACTGATATACCCTAAAGGCTGTTTTACAGACGACAGTTCAATGAACCCTAAGTACCCAAATAATGAGTATATAAACAAAACAACAGGGGGTACATCATCTCTTTACCTGTCAAACTTCCTAGCGAAATCATCGACCTGCTAAAGTTTTATACGCGAGTGAAAATTGTTATTTTTCTTATTTATAAAATCTGTGATAGTGCTAAATACAAATTTGTAAGTTAACATTTTAAATTGTTATTTCTCATCTCTACTCTGACTTTACCCTGTTATAAATACTTTAACTTGATTGTGACTTGTTGGAACCTTTTATAATACTTAATAGAGTTCGCACTCTATTTAAGCGAACAGTTTCTGTTCTGGTGACCTCTCTTCCAGCAAGTCACAACAAGAAGTTCATTCTGCATTAATTTCCCTTCTGGAGTCTAAAAATATAGAACCTAACTAAGGATTCTAATGATATATATAAGTAAACCCCTCTGGTTACTAATTTTATTTGACCTACCCAATTGGTAATAGGCACACACTGGCCTTTAGTTGGCCACACCGCCTTAAAGTAATCTCATCCAACCAATCTAAGTAGGGTGTATTTTTTTTTCAAAACAAAAGCGTGACGAATAAATAAAAACGGCAACAAGTGCAAAACAACTAACGAAGGATTTGAAGGATGCAGCAAAAATGTCATCCAATGATATATTTTAATGGGGATAAATATAATAAGAAAATAGAAAAGCTTTTGTCTAAGGTAGTAAGTTAGTCTTTTAACTTTACAGCTGGAAGTTCCGGATATTGCTCCCTACGGAGACCAATAATTTACTGTCTTCGGTATTATTGTTCGGTATTTGGCGAGAGTAAAAATCACTTGTCTTGTTCCTTCCCCCTTCCCCTCTATGCAACTGCTATGTTCCCTCCTTACCACCGACAACCAGTACTTGCTTGCCGCCAACCTCGAACACATGTCATTCGGACTACGTTATGTCGCGCTTTGTGGTCATACCGTTACAACATCACAATATTATTATTTGTAGTGCGGTGTTTGGGCATATACATAGATAGGTTACGCATCTTTCGTTGGACTGGGAGAGCTATCGAGACGAGGACTGCATCCGCACTGGTAGGTGATCTCCTTTGTTGATCCATTTCTTCATCCCGTTATCTACCATATTGTCGTGACAAAGTGCAATATCAATATCATCATTTACTAATTTGTCTTAACCCGAGTTGCAATCGGCGATTACGACGTTAGCATGTGCTTTGTCTGGGTTTAAAACAAATATGTATTTAACTATTTATTTTTTGACTATGAAATGTGCGCAATAAGTGTCCCAGTAACAAGACTCATATAATATGAAGATATATGTAGTATGTAGGCATCGAAATCTCCTTAAAACGGCAAAGAAAGTAGAACCAACTGTATAGTGAATTAGTAAAATAATATATATCTCTGAGAGTTTTCTACATTTTCTTAATTCGCAGTTTCTTTTCTTATTTCATTTCAGACTTTATCCTCGTATTCACCGTGAATCTACTCTAATACCCTGCAGCTGAGATTTCTAACTCCTTTCTTTACTACAAGGCCATTATGGACACTCAGAAGTGCTTGCAATCACAAAAGGATATAAATATATTTAAAACAACAATTTATCTTAGACGATTCTACTACGTTCATCGTAATCGTTTTCCTTTTTGGTTTAACAAAGTGAAGCAAAGAAATATAATTGGAATTATTATACCTTTTTTCACACTTACGGGGTTGACAATGTAGAATTCCATAATTAAATATTATAAAAATTAAAATACACTCTTTTATTCTCTTTCATTTTTTTGAAATTCGTTTCGACTTATTGAATGCCTTTTCAACTGTTTTACATACATTTTGTGTATTTTTCTTATATGCTATTGAATACAAATTAAACTCTTAAAATTTGTATTCGATAGTATTTAACCAAAATCCACATAATGTACTTCACCAGTTGATAAGTCCTTCACTAGGCGTCCTGATAAAGAATAAAAAGAAGAAGAAAAAACGGTGTTTTTTTATTTTTTAGGAATAATTATGTATAAATATATTATTTCAATTTTTATTTCTTTAGCAAATACATGTTAATGTAATATTTTAATATTTATTTTTATTAGTACCTACACCGCACTATTAAAAATAAAGGCCACAAATTATAACAAAACGATTAAAAAAAAAGAAAAATAAACAGAAAAGATAACATAATAATTACAAAATAAATTAAACAGAACTATCATAATTATGATTAAAAATATTTCGTCCAACTTCGTCTCTATTGAGATAATTAAAAATCTGTTAAAAAAATATCTTTGACTCCCGACAGGGAAAAAAATCCAATGTTTGCGCATATGCAATAATGAAAATATTCGATTACTTACACATTGGTACAAGTAGGTAAATAAGACAAAAATGACCTTATAAGTCTGGCGCAATTCAGGGGTGACTTCTATGCGAAAAATGCATTGTCACCTCAGATATAAGAATTGTAGCTTTCATTATTTACAAAAAAAAAACAATTCTCTAAATAGATGGCGTTACAACAAAATAAATAAAAAATAATAAGATTGTTGTTGATAATTTCACCCATAGATGGCTGTAGTAAAAATTCCTTATTTTCAAGCGAAAAGAATTTCAGTATTACAATATATAGAACTTTCAAAATTGAATTGATAGGGATCTCATTAAAAAGGCATAATTGGTGAACGTTGCGCAAGCGCATAAAGTGATCACGTAAACCAGCCGATGACAGGTCGTAAGCCCTGTAGGTGCCTTGATTTCCCGGTTCTCCTACAATAAATATTCCAACTTCGTCTCTATTGAGATAATTAAAAATCTGTTAAAAAATATTTAGTTTAGTTTGTTCTATTTAATACGGTCCGGAAACACGACTCCTTGTCACATCTCATTGTTTTAATTCGATATAAATGTTGATTGTCTACCAGTATTGTTCACTATTCTGACGATACTCTATATAGCGCGATACCGGTGAATGGGTGTTGAGTTTGTGGACAAAATCAAATAGAATGAAAAACTAAATATTTTTGATTTTAGAAACGTGCCCAACGAATGGAAATTTGAAACTCAATACCTTTGTTTTTTCTCTCGTGTGTAACTAATCTTAAATCCTATAACTTAAATATTATGAAGCCGTGGTTTTTCTCCAGATAACATCCAATAGGAACGATGGTGAATTTTATCTGAAAACATTTGTTGCTTCACGAGAAAACTCAAATCACATTTAAAAGATGGAAAAAATGATATCGGATATTTTCTATCTAGTAGGACCTTTTTCTTCTTACAGAATTCCTCATCCTCTGCCAGAATAACTTATTCAATTGAGAAGGTTTTTTTTGCCAAAACAAGGCCCGTAGGCTTCTTCAATAACTTTTTTGCGAGATTTTTATATCGCGGAACAAATCTATCTGATAAACCAGCTGTTCTTAAACTGTTTAATGAATGGGTTTCGTTTCAAATGTAATCAAAGGAATAGTACAATGAAATTGAATATATAGCTGAATATTTTTACCACTTTAGGGGAAAAATAAAAACAGAAAAAAAATTATCTCACGGAGACAAATAGAAAACGAGTGGGTTGTGGCCAACGCTAAACTCCTCACTAACAAGTCACTATAGAGTATTCAAAGTTTCTATAGAAAGTTTTCGGCAATTTTATGAAATGAGTGAGTTTAATTCTTTTATTATTTAAATATATTATTATGAAAAATTGATATTTATTAATAACATTTTATGAACGTGATGTGCCCTTTTAGCAATTTGAAAATAAAAATAACAAATTATTTCGAGTTTCCTGAGCATGGGAGTCACTTTGAAATATTTGACAGTTAAAAAAAGTACACAGCACACACACACAGATACATTGTGATGAAACTTTCAGAATGCAATCCCAGCATGATACTAGTTGATAATCTGCAATAAAAATTACTTTAAAAATTGCGAATTCATAAATCCCCTTGGGGTAGTGAGGAGTAAAAACAATGTTATTTTTCAACCCCTTCTTCATAAGGATTCATATTTTTTTCGTGCAACTCTCCAATAATATCTAAAAATTTAAGTCCTGGCAGCACCGTCCACCGTGGTTGACATTTGTCATTTGACAGATATTATACGCGTTCGTTCTGTCATTTGATTAATTTAAATAATTAATCAGCATAATATTATATTATAACTTTTTATTTTATGTAGCTTCACGGGCAACTAACAAGTACAATGTCAAATAATTATTTTACACGCACCAGTAACAAGCTGCCACATTCTGGAGACTTACGATCTGCTTATGATATTAATCGTCTCACAGAGCCAGACTTAAAACATGGAAATATAAAATACATGGATTTTTACGTATTCTTTTACTATATACATACTATCAACAGTTGGGTGTAATGTGTTATTGAACCGTCTACAAGAATCGGAAGAAAAAAGACTCACACATAGGGTTGCCAGATGGAAATTTGAAAAAGGAGGACAAATAGCACAAAAAAGGAGGATTTTCCTTAAAAAGGAGGACAATGACAAAAAAACGCCATACCTACAGACGCATATCGAAGAATTTTCATCGTCTCATAATTACTTTATTTCTTGATTTTTTTTATATCTTCAATGCAGTCGCTATATAACTTGTATAATATAGTTTAGTCACTACTTAAACTATTAACAATGAAACAAGATTTTTTATAATAAATTCACTTCATTTTAAACATCATGTTTCACCAAAACATATTTTTTTTTGTAATAAGTTCTTGGTGCTCTTTTATGAAATATGTATAAAAATCTTTAGTACCTAGACATGTTTTTTAAATTATATTGGATAACAATCAACGCAAAAGGAGGACATACGGTAGGTAAGGGAGGACAATTTGTCGAAAAGGAGGACATGTCCTCCTTTAGGATACCATCTGGCAACCCTACTCACACATCTACTACACGGGATGCAATTGGGAGATAACACACCATCGGAACTATTAAGAAAAATGAAAAATCTCGCAGGACCAACATTAAACAACGACGCACTCATCAAAAGACTTTGGATAGAGAGACTTCCGCATAGAATTCAAGAAATCATCACAGCAATTAATACTGACGACATCATGATAATCGCAACTACAGCAGACAGAATTATGGAGGTGAACAATAGAGCTGAAATACAATCGATAAATTTACCATCTACATCTTCAATGAATAACCATGCACATAACGATCCAAACACAGTTCAACTTCTTATTGGAATGCAGCAGCAAATTCAAATTTTGACTGACAAAATATTAGGACTAGAACTTCAGCAAAGGCAATCAAGACCATTTTATAATAATCAAGAAAGAGAACGTTCCAGATCAAGATCGTCTAGTAGAAACCGTTATAATAATTATAATAATAATTCTTATCACAACCGACAAAACAATAATCGAAATTATAAAAATAAAAATAATAATAATAAAAATTATATGCCTAATAATAATAATAACAAGAAGGAAGATATATGCATACCACATCAAAAATTTGGAATTAACGCAAGATATTGTCAACTACCCTGCACTTTCAATCTTCCGGAAAACTAAAACTGCGACAGGTGTGCGAGACAACACCGTCGCAAATGAAACATCGTCTCTTCATGCCAGATATAGCCACCGGCGTCAAATACCTAATCGATACTGGTGCTGAGATCAGTATAATACCGAGATATCACAAAAGTGACAAAGCAACGATCTCTACAGACAGCATCATCACTCCAATATACGCCGCAAACGGAACAGTGATACCAACATACGGTCATAAAGTTATAAATTTAAATCTCGCGGGCTTCGCAGAAATCATAAATGGAAGTTTGTAATAGCCGATGTAACAAAGCCAATTATCGGAGCGGACTTCCTTACAAATTATGATATTTTAGTTGATTTAAAAAGAAAACTGTAAATAGATAAAACAACAGGTATAACAACAAGAGGATTCATGTACAAGACATCAGTCATAGACATAGCAACGGTGCAAGCAACATTAAAATTTAAAACAATTTTACAAAAATATCCGAATCTGACGAGAGCAAACATGACACCAAATGAATCGAAACACAACGTAACACACCATATTCAAACAAGAGGACCGCCTGTCACATCAAAAGTGAGAAGATTAAACCCGATGCAAGTAGAGATAGCAAAAAAAGAGTTTGCATACATGGTCGAGCAAGGCATATGCAGACCCTCAAAGAGCAATTGGTCAAACCCACTTCACATGGTTAAGAAACCAGATGGAAACTACAGAATGTGTGGAGACTACAGACGACTGAATTCAATTACCAAGCCGGACAAGTATCCGATACCACAACTTCAGGACTTTTCACATAAGCTCCACGGATCAACAATATTCAGCAAAATAGATTTGGCTAGAGCTTATAATCAAGTTAAGATGGATGAAGAAGACAGACCACCAGAGGAACCAGACACCTATGGACAGAGACTACAAACAATGATGTCAAAAATTCGCCCCATTCCAATCTCAAATCATAGCAGATTAAAAACATTCGTGCACAAGCAGATGAACCATACAAAATACGTCTTTCTAAGAAACGACGCAGTGAGACGCCCTCTTCAGAAACCTTATGATGGACCTTACTTAGTGCAAGAGAGGGATGATAAAACAGCCACTATAAATATCAAGGGAAAAAGTAGAAAAAATTCATAGAACCAGCTCTAATCTAAAACCAGCCTTCTTCCTAAATGAGAGTATGGACCCCTGCGATGAGATGAACAACAGACAAGCCACTTCCCCAGAGCAGAGAAGGATGTCTATTCCGCAGAATAACAACGCCACTACGTCAGAAGCCACTTCATCACAGCAATCACACACAACCACCAGAGCTGGAAGAAGAGTGTACTTCCCTGAAAGATTCACAAGCTACAGATTTTTTTAAGTTAAGTAACTTATATTTTTTTTCTTTTCATATATCTATGAAAATATTTATAATCTATGTAAAATATGTAACACAAAGTGCATTCGTTATAATATAATATAACTGTTTTATTCAATTTGTAGCACCTCACAGTAAAGTGCATTGAATAAAATAATATAATTAATTAAAATCTTGTGTATAATTTAATATGTAAAAATAAGCACTTACAAGCTCATAAGCAATGAGTAATTATTTAAAATCTTGTGAATAATTTAATATGTAAAAATAAGCACTCACAAACTCATAAGTAATGAGTAATTATTTAAGTCTTGTGTATAATTTAATGTGTAAAAAAAAGCACGTACAAACTCATAAGTAATGAGTAATTATTTAAAATTTTGTGTATAATGTAATATGTAAAACTAAGTACTTATAAACTCAGAAGTAAAGAGTAATTAATTTAAATTTTATGTACCTATATGTAAACCAACTCAGAAGTAATGACTAGTTATTAATATTTGACATAGTACCTGTTAGTTGCCCGAGAAGCAATATTAAATAAATAAATTAAATAAATAAATAGTTAATTTATTTATTTTTTGATACCAAGGAATGTAATTATAAAGAATTAAAATTGTATTGGAGAACTCATACAGCATGAAAGTATGCTATATTTTTTTCCATTATTATGTCAACATAACAAAGAAACATTTTTATCTAATACCAAAGAAATATTTTTTACCTCATGCCAAAAATAAAAAAAAACTTAATTTTTCCTCATGTCGAATCAACAAATGTTTTAAATTTTTTTTCCATTGTTACAGAATGCTGTAAGGACTATTGGGGAAGCAAGGATATCGTCGAATCGACTGGAAAGGGGGTGATATGGCGCGCGCTAGTGTCTGAATCCGGACGATTCAGCCCTATATAAAGACGCCTCAGATCGGGAGCGGCCATTCGATCTACCCAGTACCAGTTATCGCGGTCGCGCTGTCCTTGCGACCTCATAGTTTTCAATCCGCGTAATCATCGTATATTATTCTAATTTAAAATATAAATATTTATTAAGTCAACTATTTTCAATGTATTAGAGTCACATATCCAAATAAATTCATGTAAGTAATTGCACCATTATCTTTTGATTTCTGTCATACAATTACCTGTGTTTTACTATAATATTTAATATCTATATGTACGTAGTGCTGTGTTAGGTAAGTACCTACACAGTCATTACAATACCTTCGCTTGGGGATAGGCAAACAGATTGAAATACCTAAAGCCTATATAGACCGGCATAGCCTATCCTGGGTGACCACCAACAGGTTCATCTAACTTGATCGGCAGCACAACCCAGTCCTCGGTAACCAAGATCAGGTAACTTGGTATCCCGAGGGCCCAAAGCCAAACAGGTGAACGAGAGTTCACCTAAACAGGTAAACATGTAAGGAATGCAATCCCGAACGGGATCCCGAAATACCGAGATCCCGCAGACATTTTGCGGGACTAATCTCGGTCGAAAATTTTACGGGATCCCGCTGGACTGGCGAGATTACAGAGAAGCGTAGTTCATACGTGTTACTCTTTGTTGATTCGTTGAGGAAACGGATTTCAGAGCGGCGAACTAACTTGACAGCGGTTTTATTATATACTTACATGATCCATATAAGTACGAAGAAGACAGAAGTCAATTTATTAATGTTGATGACACATGTAGTCTACCTTCAAAAAGTTTAATATGCAAGACAGTCAAAACTATAGTCGAAAGGCTAGAGTACACGGACACGGGTAACAACGCAGAAGCCACTGCTCCTGCTGACGCTGATGATCCTTAGGATGACGACACTCCTCTCGCTAATCTGGAGACATACGCAGCAGCAGCACCAATGTCACTTCAAGACGAACTCAAACTTACTTTGATTAGTATGAAGAGTTCGAGATCAACAGCCCAACAATCTAGATCTGGCAATATGAGCAACATTGAGGTTTTGATCAAGAAGAAAATGAATTATTTCGAGTCCAGTGGAAAGGTACATACCTTCAATTCACTTACAATGCGCAAATGACTATTGTGCCAACCAGCGTGGAATCTGAACGAGCTTTTTCAGCTGCTGGCTACCTTGTGTCCAATATCAGAAGCCGTTTAGCAGACGACACAATACTTTAACTTTTTTACGAAGCTATTTCCAAAATAATGTTTAAACTTATGATGCTTATTGTACAAGAATATTGTTTATCGTGTGAACGTTATTATTTAAATTTAATTTGAAATATAAATTTATGTCTCATTTTATTCTTTGCTAATTTATGTCTAACTAAAGGTAAGTATGTTAATAAACCATTTAAAATGTCCCAAAGAACTTGTTTGATTAGGTATAAATTTAAAACTCTAAAAAAAAGGTTGGTAGATCGAGGTATTAATTAGGTCTTTATTATACGATTGATAAGATATCTAAGTCCACCCTGCTGGATCCCGCAAATACCTGGATCCAGCGGTACTAAGATTGTTCAGTCCCGCAAATACCTGGATTGACATCGTCCTGCGGGATTGCATTCCCTAGTTACATGCAACTAATTATACTATGAATTTCAAAGTAATAATGATGATTCATAAAATCAATTAGTAAGGTATCAATATGTTCCTTACAACTCATTATGAGACAAATTAGAAAGGATTAACTAATTTTGTAAAAAAATAGTTAAAATAATTAAGAAAATATTTATTGTTTCTTGGGAAATAAACAAAAGAACATATTGTCATTAAAAACAATAAGAATGCAATAAAATTTCAATGAAAAAGTAAAATGAATCACCTAGTCAGTTGAAAAATGTAGTCAAAATAAAAAGTTTCCATTCTTTTGGCCACTACTGAATATCACGTGTTTGTGTCACCGACACAGTAACAACATAGTTCTCTATAAATAAGGGGGTTTGCTATCTCCATGGCTCTTCAATCTATATGTTGAATGTTGCATCAGAACTTTTATGGAGGATAGCAAGGGTCAGAAATTTATTATTTATTTATTTATATTCACATACACGGCCTCTAAAAATATGGTAAAAATAAAACATAAAACTCGTATTAAACAACACAACAATTAAAAAGAAAAACAACACAATAATTCATTAAAATACAAAATCTATCACACAAATCGAAATATTCATAATATGTCCCATTCCGATTCGTCTAAATTTATCCGTCTGAATTTTAGTAGGTATATGAGAAATGTCAAAACGTTGACAATTCCGTAAGTATAGTATTTGAAGGATGTAAAAAGAACGTACTGAGAATGGATGCCAGCAAATCGAAGTTCAAATGGTGTTTCAAAAGAGTGAAAGCAGAACAGCGTACCAAATAAAATTAGAGAACAAATGGCTCAAGCAAGTAGACGAATATGTCTATTTGGGAAGCAACGGAATACCGGAATGGACGGATTGATAAGAAGATCGAAAGAAGAGTTATGGCAGGAAACAGAGGGAATGGAGCACTTAGACCAGTTATGAATGACCGCAACATATCAAAGGATGCTAAAGTTGCCATTGATAACGCTATCTTAGTGCCAACCTTGATGTATGCAAGTGAAACCTGGACATGGCAGAAGTCACATGAAAGCAGAATAAATGCAGTTTAAATGAGATCACTAAGATGAATCTGTAATAGAATTTAAGATGAAGATAGATGTCATTAATAGAATGAAAATGATGAATTCATTTCATTCATTAATTGGCCACATGGGGAGAATGAATGAGGAATGCCTGACGAAGAAAATATACAATGCGCATAGGAATGAAATGAGAAATCAGTGCCGCCCAAGAAAGGGATGGCATGACCATGTGAATGGTATTTTGAAAGACGAAAAGGTTAGAAGCGTGAAGAACAGATAAACATGTATAAGAAGATGTATGAATGTTGACGAGGCGATGATTGTGTGTCAAGATATGTGGCATTCAGTTTTCTCTGTCTACCATGTGAGGATCATGGCATTATGGTATGTATAAGAATCACATACATTAGGTATGAGAAATTTTATAAATATAATAAATTAGACAAATGATTTACTACAAAGAAGACAAATATTGAAAATAATATTTCTATATTGCCCTCATTCAGTATAACAAAAGCTGTTTTTCATTCAAATTTTGCTTATGAATGAAAGCATTTCTTTATAAACATTATTCTATTTGTATTTTACAAATATATATATTTAAAGTCACTCAAATTTAATGATTTATTATACACAGACTAATCTCCTGAGCTCGCAGTGCACAGTGACATAGATCTGTAAATGTGTGGGTGCGAGAGAGACTGCTCAATAGAGTCTGGTCAATCAAAGAACACTTTTAATATACAATACTAAACATAATATAGGAAAAAAAATTCACTTGGTCTCTGAAGTGCTGCTTTAACTAATACCATGAAATATTTCTTTAGCTTTTGTGCATAATTTTAAGACAATTAACCAAAAATTCTAAAAGAAATTTTTCAAAAGCATACTTTGTGAAATATAAATTATATATAGTAATATGAAAGTTTTCTATGCATGACATGTTATGGCTGGTCTGGAAAAATATAGTTGTTTGTTACTCATGATGAACATACACAATATTATGATTTCAAAAATCAATATAAGTCTATACAAGTTGTTCTAAATTCAAACTTTAGATGGGAAATTAGTAATTGATGAATATTATTTGTTATGTTATTTTTTATAAACAAAATTTCTTTATGTTACATTGAGAATACATGAATGTAATTCAATGTAAATAATGTCCTTTTTATATATTTTTTAAAACAACATAGTAAAACATCAAGTTTCCCAAGTAGAATAACTGCCGTTGAAATGAGGTCTCTCAGACAAATGTGTAATAAGACGATGTGTGATTAAATAAAAAAAAGTAAGCACAAGAACAGAATGTATGTTGGAAAAGGACGCCACATGCAAGATAAAAATATAATATATGTCCTGAAGTGGTTCGGCCACATAGAAAGAACAGATGAAGAACGGTTGACAAAAAAATTATACATGGCTAAAAGATGCGGAATAAGAGATAGAGTTCGGTCGAGAAAGATTCATTTAAATCCCATGAATGGAATCTGAAGTGTAGATAGTAGGAGAGTGTGCATGAGGCAATGTTTGGATTAAGTGAAGCGAGAAAAGTATATCAGGATAGGAAAGTATGGCGCTCGGTTCTCTCTGCCTACCTCAATATTAACAAGGCATGATAGTACGTATGTAAAAAAACACAAAATATTTATTTGTAACTAGTATATTCCTAGAAAATAAACTCTCATGACGTCCGGTTTTTAAAAAAAACTGATAAAATAAACATTTTCCTAATATTCATATAAGATATTATGAAAAATGATGTAAAAGAGTAAAATTAAATAATAATTTAACATAAACAGAGAAAATTTCACAATAATAATGTTAATATATTACCTTTAGTCAGTATATATTATTATAAGGTCTTTGGTATATACCTAGTCAAAGATGTTCCATACTCAAATTTTGTATGGAAAATTTTCAGCGATTTTATAAAATGAGTTTGTTTATTTATTTTTTTATTTTATTAAGAAAAGTTGATATTCCTTTAATGCCATTTTATGAAAGTGATGAGCCTTTTTACCTATTTGAAAATAAAAATTTCAAATTTTAAGTTTCCCGAGCTTGGGGTCACTTTGAAATATTTGACAGTTAAAAAAATTGAGAAGCACTATTCATATATCGTTCAAAATCTAATGGGATCTAAGTGAGCATAAGATATACAAATTTGCAAAATTTGAATAGAATCGAATGAGTACTTTAGTCTATAATCGATAAAGTAAAATGAACACGCCGTACATAGCACATAGCACACACACACAGATACATTGTGATGAAACTTTCAGAATACAATCTCAGCATGATACTAGTTGATAATCTGCAAAAAAAAAAATACCCTTAAAAATTGCGAAATCATAACTCCCCACTATATCACCTTGTGTTAGTGAGGAGTAAAAATAAAAATAAAACCAGACCCATATTCATAATAAACTATATTTATTTTTTTCTTTTTATATTTATATTTTCACATATTTATTTGTTTGTTTATTTATTTATTTAATAATTTATTTATTTATTTATTTATTTATTTTTTTTATTTTATTATTTATTTATTCATTCATTTACTTTTTTAATTATTTATTTGCATATTATTTTTTATACATTTATTAATAATTTATGTATGATGAAAAATTCAAATTTTAATTTTTTTGCAAATATCTACTATTAAGTATATATCATATATTATATCTTAGTACAAAAACAAATTTAAAAAAAAACACATTTCAGGTAAAGTTTGCCGAGAAGAGGGGCGATTTGCACGTATACCAACGAAGAAAAAGGACACAAATTAGCGAACTGCGCATCCCGAAGCCTTGTTCAAGATATTTGGCTATACCTATAGGTTTTTTGCATTGTAGGTACATGCAAAACCTTATTGTATTAACCGAACATTCAGATTTTAAGTAGGTATATTAATATTCAAAGTCATCACTAAAATGAGCTCTGAAATTTTCCGACTATACTCACTTGTGCTTCGTCAGATAAGAATACTTAAGTATAGGTACTTCAGTCAGATAAGAATACATAATTATATCCCAATATACTAAACATTATTGACATTTTAAAGTTGATCATATTAAATATTTGTAGTGTATAATGTAACAGATGAAGTGCACCATGTTACATTTGAAGTGTGCTATTCAACAGTTGAAGTGTGAAATGCAAAAATCAAAACGCTTGAGAGAAAATCGTTCGAGAATAATAATTATGTTTGGTTTCTGTGCGGGATTCTAATGTATGATTCCCACCAGAGGAGAAACTTCTTTACATTTCTCACGCAAATACTGCTTCTCTGGGCAGGAAACTCTTGTTAGTTGGAAGAGATTTCAACATGCCAATGGACTCGCCACTTGCGCAGGGTTCAGGGAGTGTATATTATTATTATTTGATAAGTGTGGTTTCATTTAAATTAACTAGGTATGTTTAAAAACATTAGTAAAGAGTTCTGACCTTAAAAAAACATATAAAATTAAACTATAATAATTGTGCTTTCATCAAATCACCAACTAATTATTGTCACTCTACGAACAACACTGATTTTAAAAGAAAAAGAAGATATAATTGTTCTAGAATCTAAGGAAATAAAAAGAGAAATGTTTAAAAGGGTAGTTGGCCAAATAACCGAAAAGGCAGGATGTCCAATGTATTAAGTGTTACCAGCCTTAACAAAAAGTCTCTTCCGCCGTTTGTCGGGAAAACTTTGTAATATATTAAAAGTTGCGTAATTCTTCGCAGTCAGTGTTGTTATAAATCAAACCGACTTTAGTCTGTTTAATGTATTATTTTTTTTTTACAAACCAGAGACAAAACACTGGGGAAAAAAGCGTTTTAATCTGTTGAGTCGGAAAAATTCTCCTATTATTTTCATTTTTATATACTTTTATTGAATACGCATAGATACACACCATCACATAATGTCCCCATTGAATTGAACAGAGAAAATATTATATCATACATATCTATCTTTTATTCACCGTTTCATTTTGATTTATATAAAGATAATATATTAAAATATTTGGTGCACTTTTTTATAGATACCAATTTATTCACAAACAAAACAATACATAATATTCCCCAATGATTCTAGTTTTCCTGGTTGTCTCTTTTGAAATATAAGAAAAAACTCATCATCAACCGCTTTCTGTACACAAAGGTTTTAGGAAATATATGTGCTGGGAATAAGTCGGGACAAAATACGGAATGATAAAATTAGAAGCCTTAACAAGCTTCTTGGCATCGACATCGACAGGGCAGGTCACGTGACAGGACAGAGAGTTGACAGATGAGCACCACGAATATTGTTTATGATAATTGTCAAATTAAAAAATACATCTCACAATAAATAAACGTTAATTAAATAAATATACATTTATGTTATCAATCTCATTTCACTTTATGTAGATAGGTATGAAGGTGACACCTCTCGGTGACATTTCCAAGTTTTAATAATTAATCACTCACCGTTTCAAGGCAATTATTAATCACACCCGAGTCACCTACCTGAACCGTTGGTAAGTGTAGGAATCTACATTACCTTACCTTATTATGTATGTATAATATATGTACTCGTTTGTATAGCTCCATATGTTAATTTGTTTAAAAAGAGTCTTAAGATGGCTTTGTATAATATATTGATTGTATATTTGAACAAAATAAGTCATTTAGATTGATCCCATTAACGATGGGACAATTTTGCGTTATTTGAAGGGACAATTATTGAGATCTCACTGTCGGTAGTCCAAGTAATAGACCTACCACCAGAAGTCCATTCCGTATTCTTTCTATGTGATCAATTCCGTATTCTTTCTATGTGAAAAAGAAGGAAGCATTAATGCAACATCTCATCATATTTTTCTAGATATTTTTGTCTTCTTTAATTTAAAAAAAAATATGTTGAACTACGCCTTATATTTTATTAAAAATATAAGGTAAACGTTGAAAATCGGGGTATGCCATTATTTTCTACAAGAATTTATACAGAACATTATCAAAAAGAAAAGATACATTTTTCTTTATTATTACCCAAACTATCTAAATTATTTTTTTCAAAACGATTTGATAAGAAATAATGATGGTATATCAAATTGAAAAATAATTACCTTGGCAGTAGTCCCCCCCTTAAGATATAGGTATTATAATGAAAAGTATATTTTCATGTATAATTTATCCACATAACCACAAATTCTCGTATTTTTCCAATTAACATAGTGTCTATCTAGTGTATTTTTTTATATTTTTTGTATATTATTAATTTCTTATTACTTTTTTTAATAAATATAGTGAATAACCATTTATTTGCAGTCCTTGCACTGACAAACTGTTGGTACAGTTTAATTTTATAAACTAACTAGTGAACTCCCGGCAAACTTCGTATTGCCTGTATAATTAAAAATGGTCCATAACCACCCGTCGCTTCAGACCCTTCAGTACCTCCCGTCCCTTCAGTGCCTCCCGTCCCTTCAGTGCCTCCCGTCCCTTCAGTGCCTCCCGTCCCTTCAGTGCCTCCCGTCCCTTCAGTGCCTCCCGTCCCTTCAGTGCCTCCCGTCCCTTCAGTGCCTCCCGTCCCTTCAGTGCCTCCCGTCCCTTCAGTGCCTCCCGTCCCTTCAGTGCCTCCCGTCCCTTCAGTGCCTCCCGTCCCTTCAGTGCCTCCCGTCCCTTCAGTGCCTCCCGTCCCTTCAGTGCCTCCCGTCCCTTCAGTGCCTCCCGTCCCTTCAGTGCCTCCCGTCCCTTCAGTGCCTCCCGTCCCTTCAGTGCCTCCCGTCCCTTCAGTGCCTCCCGTCCCTTCAGTGCCTCCCGTCCCTTCAGTGCCTCCCGTCCCTTCAGTGCCTCCCGTCCCTTCAGTGCCTCCCGTCCCTTCAGTGCCTCCCGTCCCTTCAGTGCCTCCCGTCCCTTCAGTGCCTCCCGTCCCTTCAGTGCCTCCCGTCCCTTCAGTGCCTCCCGTCCCTTCAGTGCCTCCCGTCCCTTCAGTGCCTCCCGTCCCTTCAGTGCCTCCCGTCCCTTCAGTGCCTCCCGTCCCTTCAGTGCCTCCCGTCCCTTCAGTGCCTCCCGTCCCTTCAGTGCCTCCCGTCCCTTCAGTGCCTCCCGTCCCTTCAGTGCCTCCCGTCCCTTCAGACCCTTCAGTACCACCCGTCCCTTCAGACCCTTCAGTACCACCCGTCCCTTCAGACCCTTCAGTACCACCCGTCCCGTCAGATCCACCAGTACCTCCCTTCCCTTCATTACCTCCCGTCCCTTCAGTAGGTTAAGAAAAAGTTTAATTCCCGACACAATACTGGGAAGACCTACGAAGAGATGAAAGGACAGTTGGACCTTCTTTTTCCAGGATTCTCCAACTTCATAGGTAAAATGAACAAATACACGATAAATAAGAAGAAGAAGAAAAAAGTTTGAATCCAGAAACCGTCCTGGAAAACCTGCGAAGAGATGGAAGGACAGTTGCATCTTATTCTTCCACAATACTCCACCTTCATAGGTAAAATGACCAAATACACAATGAAGAAGAAGAAGAAGAAAAAAGTTTAATTCCAAAAAATGTCCTGGAAGACCTGCGAAGAGATGGAAGGACATTTGAAGCTTCTTCTCCCAGAGTATTAGGTCATTTTACCTTCATAGGTAAAATGACCTAATACCCGAAGAAGAAGAAGAAGAAGATTTTTTTTTAATTCAGAAACCATCCCGAGCATACCCTCGACAATTCGCCAAAGTTTCATTGCAATCGGATGAACGGTTTTCAGGATAGTCCACTTTCATAGGTAAAATGACCCAATACTCGATGAAGAAGAAGAAGAAGAAAAAAAATTTAATCCAGAAACCATCTCGGGCATACGCTCGACAATTCACCAAAGTTTCATTGCAATCGGATGAACGGTTCCCAGGATAGTCCACTTCATATGTAAAATGACCTAATACCCGATGAAGAAGAAGAAGAAGAATTTTTGTAATCCAGAAACTATCCCGGGCATACGCTCGACAATTCATCAAAGTTTCATTGCAATCGGATGAACGGTTCCCAGGATAATCCACCTTCATAGGTAAAATGAAGGTGGATGAAGAAGAAGAAGAAGAAGAAATTTTTTGATCCAGAAACCATCCCTGGTATATTCTCGACAATTCACCAAAGTTT
This sequence comes from Molanna angustata, assembly GCA_963576475.1. Classification (NCBI taxonomy): domain Eukaryota; kingdom Metazoa; phylum Arthropoda; class Insecta; order Trichoptera; family Molannidae; genus Molanna; species Molanna angustata. Next base: position 36,968,373 of record OY754974.1, on the reverse strand, counting down.
CATTGCAATTGGATGAACGGTTTAGGAGCGCATTCAACACATACATAGATACATACAAACATTCAAATTTATAATATAGAACTAGTGAACCCCCGGCAAACTTCGTATTGCCAGTATAATTAAAAATCGTCCTCCATAACCACCCGTCGCTTCAGACTCTTCAGTACTTCCCGTCCCTTCAGTTACTCCCGTCCCTCCAGTTACTCACGTCCATCCAGTTACTCCCGTCCCTTCAGTTACTCCCGTCCCTTCAGACACTCCCGTCCCTTCAGTTACTCCCGTCCCTTCAGTTACTCCCGTCCCTTCAGTTACTCCCGTCCCTTCAGTTACTCCCGTCCCTTCAGTTACTCCCGTCCCTTCAGTTACTCCCGTCCCTTCAGTTACTCCCGTCCCTTCAGTTACTCCCGTCCCTTCAGTTACTCCCGTCCCTTCAGTTACTCCCGTCCCTTCAGTTACTCCCGTCCCTTCAGTTACTCCCGTCCCTTCAGTTACTCCCGTCCCTTCAGTTACTCCCGTACCTTCAGTTACTCCCGTCCCTTCAGTTACTCCCGTCCCTTCAGTTACTCTCGTCCCTTCAGTTACTCGTCTCTTCAGTTACTCCCGTCCCTTCATTACCTCCCGTCCCTTCATTACCTCCCGTCCCTTCATTACCTCCCGTCCCTTCATTACCTCCCGTCCCTTCATTACCTCCCGTCCCTTCAGTTACTACGGTCCCTTCAGTTACTCCCGTCCCTTCAGTTACTCCCGTCCCTACAGTTACTCCCGTCCCTTCATTACCTCTCGTCCCTTCATTACCTCCCGTCCCTTCATTACCTCCCGTCCCTTCATTACCTCCCGGTCATACGCTCGACAATTCATCAAAGTTTCATTGAAATTGATTGAACGGTTCCAAGGATAGTCCACCTTCATCGGTAAAATGACCTGATACCCGATGAAGAAGAAGAAGAAGATTTTTTTTAATCCAGAAACCATCCCGGTCATACGCTCGACAATTCACCAAAGTTTCATTGCAATCGGATGAACGGTTCTCAGGATAGTCCACCTTCATCGGTAAAATGACCTGATACCCGATGAAGAAGAAGAAGAAGATTTTTTTTAATCCAGAAACCATCCCGGTCTTACACTCGACAATTCATCAAAGTTTCATTGCAATCGGATGAACGGTTCTCAGGATAGTCCACCTTCATAGGTAAAATGACCTGATACCCGATGAAGAAGAAGAAGAAGAAAATATTTTAAATTCAGAAATCATCCCGGGCATACGATCGACAATTCACCAAAGTTTAATTGCAATCGGATGAACGGTTCCCAGGATAGTCCACCTTCATAGGTAAAATGACCTAAAACTCGATGAAGAAGAAGAAGAAGTTAAAATTTTTTGATCCAGAAACCATCCCGGGCATACTCTCGACAATTCATCAAAGTTTCATTGTAATCGGATGAACGGTTTAGGAGCGCATTCAACACATACATGATACATACATAGATACAAACATTCAAATTTATAATATAGATAATGTATTCATATCATTTAAAGAATTAAAGAAAATAAAGAATACATTTATTAAAAATTAAAATGAAAAACACTTATAAGCAAAAAAAAGGATTGGGAAAGGAAAAGGGGAGGAAATCGGCATCATGTGTTTAGGGATTAAAATTCCTTCTTTTGTTTTGTTCTTTAAAATACAATGTGAGTTTGATGACGCAATATCCGACTATGACTATTCCATAATCTAGCTGATTGTTCTTGGAACGATAAACTGAGAAATTATGTATTGTGGATAGGAAAAGGTAGTAATGTACGTTCAGCAGATCCGATCGGAAAAATTAGTCAATTTATTTTTAAGGTACTGTGGCAAGTTTAAATACAATAACAAAGATGAATCGTTTCTGTCTACAGATACAAAACAAATGAGTTGTAGCCAACGCTATACTCCAATGTCACTCCACTCCAAAAAGTATTCAAATTTGGTATGTAAAATTTTCAGCATTTTATGAAACGAGTTTGATAAATTATTTTTGATTTTAATATTTAATTATGAAAACTTGATAATCCTTCAGTGACATTTTATTATTTTGGTGTGCCTTTTTAGCAATTTGAAAAAAAATATCAAATTTTAAGTTTCCTGAGCTTGGGGTCACTTTGAAATATTTGACAATTAAAAAGTATGAGAAGCAATGGTCAGATATCCATCAAAATCCAATTGGGTCTAAGCGAGTATCAGATATACAAATTTACAAAATTTAAAAAGAATCGAATGAGTACATTATTCAATAATCGATAAAGTGGAATAAACACGCCGTACATAGTACATATTATGCAGCAAGCACACAAACAGATACATTGTGATGAATTTTTCAGAATGCAATCTCAGCATGATACTAGTTGATAATCTGCAATAAATAAATAACCATAAGAGCTGCGAATTCATAACTCCCCACTATATCTCAAAAAACTAGTTCATCACTGTGATATACTCACTTCCTGAGTATAATATAGATTAATAAGAAGGAAGTAATCCAATAATGTCTTAATATAAATATCTCCTTTACTATCTCAAATGTTCCTTCTGACAGCCAGTAACCGAATGCCTCGCATAACTCTCTACATAGCAACCAACATACATTCATCTCTTTCGCACTTCTATCCATCCCACTCACACACCACTATACTACAATCACTTTCTTAAATAACAAACAAAATATATCATTATACAAAGATTGTAATGCGCGAGATACCAGAGGGACGCCGACCACCGGGAAGACCATTAAAGAGATGGAAGGAGAGTTGGACATCCTCGTCCCAGGACCTGTAGAAACAGATCATAGATCTACGAAAAGAGGAAGAAAAAGATGAAGAAGTCAAGAATATGTCAATTCAAATACAAATTACGCTCAAATATCAAAATTATGACAATTAAAAAAACATTTGTTCGATTTATTTGTTATATCGCTTGTTTTGTTATGAAGAAAATATAATATTCCATTTATATGAAAACAATCTAGTGAATGTTCCAACCCTTGATCATCTTGAAGGGTTGTTTGTGTTTTTTTGGAAAAAATAAAAAGAACAAACGCTTGTTTGGGATATGGGAAATGTTTTCCTCCTCCCCCCAATTGTTGAGAATCAATCAGACACACCCCACGGTGTTGGGGGGTCCCGTTCAGTTTCCCGTCAGATACAGAAACAAAAAAATATAACCCTTTAGATTGGGGATGAAACTATCTTAGGTACCTACCCGCCAAAGGTCGAACAAGAAAAAAACAAACTTAATTTTATCAACGGAAATGCCCTATTATTTTGACTGTGCAAATTGCGATTGAACTATGAGAAAAAAGACCAATTCAATTTAACACCAATAAATAGATTGCATAATATAAGTCTACTATCTATCATTCATTGTATAAAGTATTCATATTTTGTATGGAAAATATTTAGCATTTTTTTTAAATGAGTTTGTCAAATTATTTTTTTATTTAAATATTTTATTATGAAAACTGATAATTTTTCAATGCCATTTTATGAAAGTGATGTGCCTTTTTACCAATTTGAAAATAAAAGTTTAATAAAAATTTCATATTTTTAGTTTCCTGAGCTTGGGGTCACTTTGAAATATTTGATAGTTGAAAAAATTGAGAAGCACTATTCAGATATCCTTCAAAATCTAATGGAGTCTATGTGGGTATCACATATACATATTTGCAAAATTTGAAAATAATCGAATGAGTACTTTAGTCTATAATCGATAAAGTAAAATAAACACGCCGTACATAGCACACGGCACCAGGGGCGAGACTTCGGACTAGGCAAACCCTGGAAGAAAATTGAGAAATGTCGAAAATTGTCGAAAGTTTTTTAGCATTGTTGATCATTTCAGTGGCCATAATAATATTTTTAAAATCGCATTCCAAAATAATATTTACATTGTGGCCCTGTAAAGTATCGTATCTTCGTAACCGTTATACGATACTACATCGTATCGTATGACGATTATTATTAACGATTTTCATGAATTACTTAACATAATATTCATAGGCAAGCCAAGATTTTCGGCTTCTATAGGTAAGCAATTCCGCTACTGCGACAGCACATAGCACACACACAGATACATTATGATGAAACATTCAGAATACAATCTCAGCATGGTACTAGTTGATAATCTGCATTAAAAAAATAGCCTTAAAAATTGCGAAATGATAACTCCATACTATATCCCCTTGGGTTGGTGAGGAGTAGAAATAATTGACACAGTTATTTTCCATATTTATTGGCACCAGGGGCCTTATTCCCGTTCACGTGTTATATTTTGCGATAAGTTTCGCTAATATTTACGTATCACAGAATGTAAAGTGAAAGTTACGTATCAGGAGCTGTCATTAATAAATATAATCTGTGAAACGAACGAATGTGTGTACGCGTCGCTTTATGCCTTTACACAAAACTTAACACCACCTCAATATGCCACGTAAAACAAGGCGAATGAATTCACCTGTCGAATTTCATACGTATTTCGCTCCAATCAGAATACCGCGTTACGAACGGGGAACGGAGGTTTTCTCGACATAATGCGCGGAAATTTGTGCGGGTTAGTGTCCGCGGAAAACAGAATAACGATCTGCTATATTTTATTTTTTTATTTGTAACATGAGAAATAACATACAAGGTATACATCAAAGTTTAACAATACAATATTTTTACAAAAAAAAGATCCTTAAGAACTAGATGCGGAATGTAAACTGCTTCACTAGGTTAAAAACCTGTTCTGAAGCAGCTTATAATTATATAGGTATATTGTTTAGGTGTGCGTGTGTGTCATTGTATGTTAACGTAGAGTTGTTTATTTATCACTGTCTTGTCTGTTTTTTTACCCACTTCTTTAATCCACATTTAAAGCTGTTTATATTTGTAGTTTTCTTCAATTCAATTGGAAGCAAATTGAAAATTTTTATTTTAAGGAAATGAAAATTTCTTTGTCCATAAGTCGACTTGGTTCTCGGTATCTGTATATTTGCTTGTCTAGTCTGTCTAGTCTGACGTGTAGTTTGGGTCGATTGGAAGTCGTTAAGGTGTGAATAGGATATAAGTGCAAATGTTTTTAGCATATAACTGTGGTATGTCTAGTATATCAAGTTTTTTGAATAGTTCGGCTGAGGGTGTGCGAATAGGTACATTAAATATTATTTTTAAAACGGATTTTTGGGCTTTAACTATTGGATCTACATAAGAAACACATGTAGCGTACCTAAACACTTGTGTATATTGCCGCGATAAAAGAACCGGAATAAGCCCGTAGATAGTATTGATTATTCAGAAAGACTATGGAACACCATCAATGATGACATTCAACATCAATTCAACTATAATAAAAGACTAAATGTGTTATACCAGTCTAATAATTCTGAATTCTCAATCTCCTTCAATCACCCCTTCTCAATTCTCTCTTTCCTCCCACAAATTCTATCCACTTCCTTTTTTTATTGCTTTGAATTTACGTTTAATTATGTTATGTGTTTGTCTTTCTGTTGTTGTTTATAAATGTATAGTGTACCTATCACTACCCTATTTATTGAACATGATAGTTAAATGAATTAAAATGTTAAAAAATAATGAAATATAAATTAATTGAACAAGAGACAGCGACATCCAGACTTACTTCACAGCATAAAGGCTATTTTTTTCTGTAAAATGATACCACAGACAAAGAGTCCTTGTGAATTAGCAAATTGTATAGCACACACGAAAACGACATAATAATTTATTCAATATTAAAGGTATATTATGTCAAGGGATTTCCTCAAACCAAATAGAAGACGTGTTTTCGAGTAATCTTTCGTAGTAAATATAAAAAAATCACCTTTAAACTGTAACGCTTCATATTATAACAGACGTTTTAAAATAGCGTAAAATAGCAACATTCAATATTTTTAGGGCTGTTATAGCCTCCAATACTCAGGGTTCATATTATCCAATCGTTGTTACCTGATGTGGTGTCCTTTTACATAAAAAAATCAGGCATTATATTATGACGTATATATATCTTGCAGTTGATGGCTCTTACTATCACCACCAACTTATTTTTTTCGAAGTGTTTTAATATTAAAACAAACTAGGTAAATACCATATATGTATTACCATAAAAACTTCACTTATGCGAATTAAATATGTTGAATTTGAATTTTGTGTTGATGGTTTTGTGAGTATGGCGTCTGTGATACTTAGATACAAAACAATCAAGACGAGTATAACTATTAAATGTTGAGTCTTCTGTACTATCCTAACATTTCCTACCGACTAATGAATTTTTAACGACTAATGAATTAGTATCTACAGTTTCAATTTATAAATAATCGAGTTTAATTTATTTTTAACAGTTTATAAATATCGGCAAATAACTAGACAAATTTTGAAGAAGAATGGGACGCATGGACAGATACTAACTAACCAAGAAATAAACCCAAATTTGCGTTCAGCGCATCCCACCTGATTTCTATAGTTATTTGTTGATCACTATACCTACATATTGTTCAAATAATAAGTTTTATAAAATTTCAAATTCATCCAGTCATTGAAGAGAAAAAAATATTCCCCCGTAAAGTCCAATTTATTAGGTATATTTACTTGATATCTAGAAACTTAATCGTACTCAAAAGGTCTAAAATCAATTATGAACACAAATGACATGTTTTCATTGAATTATAAAAGCATAAAAAAATATTCCATCGTTTTGGCACTCTCATTAATCAGCGCCCGGTACTCACACCTTTTAAATCAATTAAAGATCCGGCCTAGTCTGTACCATTTTATGAGAATATAACAGAAAATGCTTGTGTGTGTTCAGTCCTAGCTAAACATACTCCATGATTTTATGTTGACAATAGAAACTTTATGGTATATTTTTCTCCGATTTGCTATTGGGGCGCTAGTGTCGAGCAATAAATCACGTGACAGGGTAAACATTCTCTTTTCCATTTTTGAATTTGAAAATGATCGTTTGAAAAGTTTGTGCATTCTTTGTCAAAATATCATACGTAACCAAAGATGTTACTAGATTTATTTAGTACCTAGTAGGTACACTAGCACAATGAATAAATACTCCTGGTAAATAATTAAATAAGTATACAAAGAATAGAACTTGTCACTTATAAAGAGATGTTTTCAAACCGTCGTATGAAATAACTGATTCGCGATTTAAACAAAGTGAATGACTATTTTTTTTTAATTAGGAATATTTACAACAGAAGACATCAAACAACATGAAAAAAAAAACAATAATATAATAATGTATCAAAACAAGTAAAACAGATATTATAGAATCTTGGAACATAATATATAATCAATAGAAACACACGATTTAAAAAAAACTTTTGTTTTATGTATTCAGCACCTAAGCGACGAAAAGCGGCAAGACTAGACGCCTCCTTTACACATTCAGGCAAATCATTATAAAGTTGTAAGCCTTTGTAGTACACACTCTTTTGTGTACCTGCCAGGTTTGTCTGCGGCAGTCGAAAGTCCCGCCTACTTCTCGTCGGGTATGCGCGAACTTCAAAATTGTACATATTATTTTTTTGTTAATAATGTGGTAAAAGTCTATTTTTTAATTTATAAATAAAAATTAGCACATTCAGAATTATTTGTTGTTTAACTGTTATTGGCCTTATATTGTAACTAAGCGTTGGCCACATCGCACTCATTCTTACAATAAAACAGTTATAACTCACTCTAATTGAATGGGTATATTTTTCGCATCATTATCCTCGTTTAGGATATAATATAGGGATTCAGAATGTGGGGTGGGTGGGGAGTTATGTTGATATAATTATGGAAGAAAATGTTATCTTCATTTTAGATTTATTGTTATAACTGTATCGTTAATTTAACAAATGTTTGCTATTATTTACTTACTTAATACCAAACAAAGACAATAAAATAACAATTTAACCCGAAAATATACATGGCAACACACACTTAATTGCCGGAAACACAAATGAAAAAATAAATATTATTTATGGATTTTCTAGAATTTATTATTTTTTTATAAAGAAACTGCCTCAATTGTATACTTTGCATCTATATACATAAAAATGTATGTACGTATATTTGTTTGTTTGTATGTGAGCGATTGACTCCCAAACCAACCATCCGATTGCGATGAAACTTTGGGAATTTGTTCGGCTCATTCCGGAGAAGGTTAATGCATAATAATTTATTAATTTATTTATTCGATATCTCATGAATATGCCGACCATCGTGGCACAGTTTAAAAGCCGTTCGGTTCCCAGCAGAGGAGAAATTTATTTAAATTAATATTTCACGCAAATATTGCTTCTCTGGGCTGGAAACACTGGTTAGTTGGAAGAACTTGCCATACGGCAATAATCTCGCCACTTGCGCAGGGTACAAGGAAGTGTTCATTAAGATTAAGATTAATGAATAGGGACGGAAGGGAATGAACTGACTGCAGGGATGGAAGGGAATAAAAAGACGGAAATATAAATAGGGAATCTAGAAAAGAATGTTAAATAATAAAAATGTAACATACCGATCAACCATTTTTATGTATTTGGAGGTAAATAATTAAACAGGCGGGACAACGTCTGCCGAGTTTAACTAGTTTCATATAAAAATAAAACTTTTTATAAATTAATTAAATTTATGTTGATCAACATAAAAAAATAATTAAAAGGTATTATTAAGATATGAAAATTAATGAATTTTGAACATATCCAACTAATATTGACATGTGGTTTATATTTAAAAAAATCAGCGCTATTTTTAAATCTGTTAATATCGATGTATTGTAAAACCAGTAGATTGTGATCACCACTTACATAACTCTTCATAGCATAGTTTGTATAATTTAATGTATATATTCTTCAAACTTCAGACCTTGACAATCCCTGAGTGTATGAAGCATCCTAAAACACGAAAATTCATGCCATAACACACACCATTTTTCGTTTATACATAATATATAGGAAACTCACGCAATGCCTTTTTATGTGTGGAGAGAATTAGACAAAATATAATGGATCAATTGTGCATTCCATAAACACATACTTGTTTTGCACAACACTATATACTACTCCGAAAACTGGGTGGTGTGGTTCAATTAACTTATCATTAAGAGAGGTAATTGAATCCAATAATTAACATAACAGTATAACAGTACTTTTGTAGGTATAATTTATTTTATTTACTTTGTATGAACTTGCACTTTAGTGATGTACCTACTATATGTTCTTTTATTAATTGTGTATTTTTTATACATCTTTGGTTGTACAATATGTTGAATAGATTTATGAATATCAAAATAAATTAAATAATAACATAAATTGCAACAAGATAATCACATTACAAAAATAATAAAATTAATTTAGATAACGCAAGATAAGTAAAAAAAAAGATTCAATACAAAAAATAATGAATTGTTATGTGTGACGGCTTAAGTGATATTAAGGACATTGAAAGGCAGAGGAGGGCCATTAATGTAAGGTCTAATAAGCTTGACAGGAAGTTCACTAGATGCAGTGGAAATGTAAAGAAGTATCTATTTATTACATATTGTACTAATCTGTATAGTGAGCTGTGGTGTAGACACACATGTTAGTCTTGTAATTCAATGAGAGTGCAATACAATAATGCCTTTTGGAGGATAATGCTCGGGTTACCCAGATTCAGCAGTTCATCTCAAATGTTTGAAGAGCACGGGGTCCATGGCTTTGCCGCTCTCCAAAGACGCAGGATAGCTGATGCAAGAATGAGGTTGTGGGGATCTAGCAATTCCATCGTCCGAGAGGCTGGTGTGTGGCTTGACTCTCCAATTCACAGAAGATGGGCATTAATTTTGCAGTGCCTGAAGTGATTTCAATAGATATTTTTACACAGCTAAATTATGACGGTTATATACCTACGTTATTATTTTTTTTTTGAATTTACAATTTGATGTGCTATTCTTTCCTTTTCTTTTTTTGTTTATTTTTTATGCTTTTTTTTTCAATCTGTTATTCTTTTTTATTTGTATGTATACCTAATTTTTAAATGATATGTAATATATAATATCGTTTGTGTTGCATTGCACCCCCTGCTCACGAACTGAAATAAAATCTCAAAAAAAAAACTTCATAGAAACGATAAGAAAACAAAAGGAAAGAAAGAAAAAGAAGAGAGGTCGAAGAAATCAGGTATTTTCAGATAGATATTTTTACTTTAGCCTATATGCGTATATTTATGCGATCATAATATATTCGATGAAATTGGTAATTGGTGATATAGTTACACAATTTTTAATTGCATTAATATTTTTTTGTAATAAAAAAATTTCAATTTCATTAATATTTTTTGTAATAAAAAAATTTCAATTTCATTAATATTTTTTGTAATAAAAAAATTTCAATTTCATTAATATTTTTTGTAATAAAAAAATTTCAATTTCATTAATATTTTTTGTAATAAAAAAAATTTCAATTTCATTAATATTTTTTGTAATAAAAAAATTTCAATTTCATTAATATTTTTTGTAATAAAAAAATTTCAATTTCATTAATATTTTTTGTAATAAAAAAATTTCAATTTCATTAATATTTTTTGTAATAAAAAAATTTCAATTTCATTAATATTTTTTGTAATAAAAAAATTTCAATTTCATTAATATTTTTTGTAATAAAAAAATTTCAATTTCATTAATATTTTTTGTAATAAAAAAAATTAATTGCATTCATATTTTTTGTAATAAAAAAATAATAAAAAATAAATCCTATATTAGTTGGGGATATAATTAAAATTCTAATAAAACGGCTACATAAAATGACCTACCGTTTACGGAGCCCACTATTGTTTATTTGTATGATTTACTAACAAGTAGATATGATTTACTAACTAAAAGTTAGTCAGATAATAACAGTAAATTAAGATGTAATAACATTAAAATGTTTTTGTTGTGATTCAAGAGCTGATTTATAATGGCTGATAAAAATAAGCGCAAGAGAAATAAACAAAATATTATTGCTACATTTATCAAAATGTGTATTTTTGTTTCATTATTACATACATTTACAAAGTATACAAATTCATGTTTGACATAAATATGGACAGAGGACACAATAATAAATTATAGCTATATTCTTTCTTTTATCTGAGACAGTGGAAAAGTATACGCCGGAGCTTATCCAAAAATGAAGCTATAACGCTTATAAATGCATTTGTTGTGTCAAGGGTTGATTACTGTAAAACTATAATATGCTGGTTTGCCTAAAATTTAGCCTGATAGATTACAAATAAAAAAAATACTCGAAGTTGGTAGACTCCAAAATGAAATGAATGTGCATACATACATACATACATACATACCATCACTACATGTCCCTTGCGGGGTAGGCAGAGAGAAGCGAACGCCACATTTTTTCTATCCTGGCACACATCAAAGGATGAATGTGTCAACAATAATAACTTAATTCTTTAGGTTTCTTCTGCATATTGTATATTTTGGATGACATCTTTTTTTGTGAACTTTTTACTGTGTAGGTTGATAAATCATTAATATTTTTACTGTCATTTTTTTATTGTTAAGGTTGATATATATATATATATTTTATTGTTAATTTTCATGTATAATATGTATGTTTTATATTTGTTGTATTGTAAAATGTAATAACTTTATTGAACAAACTTTATTGATAGTTGCTTCGGAACAGACTCTGTCTAGTGAAGTATATTTTCTTTAGTATATTTTCTTTATATTGTTATACTAAATAAATAAATAAAATAAAATAAATAGTATTCAACGCTGCTGCGAGGTTGATATATGGAGCTGACAAAAGATGTCACATAACACCTCTTCTTAACGAACTACCCTTGATGAAATTTCCAGAAGAAGTAGAATATAAGGATTGCTTGATGGTTTCTAAGGCTTTGAATGACTTGGCTGCACACTACATACAAGAACTGTGTCATAAGAATGTTCCATCAGGAAGACAGCTTACATTGAGATTATCTGGATCACAGAGTACCAACTCTTCATAAGAATTTGACAGAGTCAAGAAAGCGGCTTACTATGATCACAGTTTGAGTGCAAAAATGAAATAAATTGTCCCTCGGGGTACGTGGAGCTCAGAGGATTGACACTGACCCCTTCGGTAGACTACTTAATACTGCCTTGTTTGGTAGATCCAACAAATAAGCTATAGCGCTCTTGGAGTGATCTTGTATCACTAAAAGGCGCTTTATTTATTTATTTGGTATATTTGGTACAATAACTGCATTCTAAACTAATATGAATATAAAAAATTAGTTATTAATTAAGGCCAAAAACTGTCCACAAAGTATGCATTTACAGTTGATTTTGAAAAAAATTAATATCATTATACAAAACATAAATTTAATATAAAAAAATAGAAAGAGATAAGAGGTCGGCCTTTGTAACGATTTACCGATACGTGACAGGTTCTATTCCCACACAGGACAGTTTTTTTCTTTATCTGGATTTGTGAGATGATTAAAATCTATATTATGTCTCTGAAATGTGCCAGCTTGTTCTTGTATAGATCTGACTCATTAAACGGAGATCATTATTTTAATATTGCAATTCACAATTGCGAGTAGAATGAAGAATAATGCTTTTCAATGGTCATAATATTATGATGTATGGGTCGGCCGAGAAAAGTTGGTTCGATCATATAAACGGAATTTTGAAAGGTGAGTCAAAATAATATGAGAGCATGGTAGACTCGATGCATGGATGTAAACGAGGCAAAAAATGTATGTCATGAAAAGTGAGGCATTCCGTACTCTAAGCCTACCACAAACAGTGGAACGGCGTGGTGGTATGTATGTATGGTAATACTTTGATAAAATCAGGGCTCAATAAATGGTAGGCAGGTGCTAACAAATTTTAAACAGTATAAATCTTTGTTCAACAAATTGAAAGGTGCTCACTTCAACTTCAAAAGATGTACCGATGTAAAGAATATGATAATATGAAGATTGCTACCTGCAAAAACATCAGAGATATGAAGTGTATCTCCGCTGACCACCTGTCCTAATTGAGATGAGGGTACATACACAGATGAAGTAACATATGGCGAGCGGAGAAGCCTCTATAATAATCACAATCTACTTTGCGCGGATGAAACAGCTATCACATTCTTACATAAATGCATTTTTAAATGATCGATTAGGACCTTTGTGCGAGCCTTGGGGTACACCATTATATTTGTAAAAGATCCTTGTGTAGTTATTTAATCGCATGATCAATATTTTTTTATAATAAATTTAAATTTTATGACGTAAAACATGTAGATATGAAAATGAATGAAATGAATCTTTTAATATGGCTATTTATTCATGAAAATTTTGTTGCAAACTGCGCAAATTGGGAGATTTTTAGGAATTTCTTCCAAAAACCTAGGTTTTACAGCCAAGTGAAGAAGAAAAATGCTTCAAAAATAATTTCAAAAAAAATTCTCCTCTGCTGGGGATAGAGCCCGAGACGCCAGCACATAAATCAAACGATTAACCACTGTGCCACGGCAGTCGGCTATTGTCCGAAAATGAACCAGATCAACATTTTTCAGAATCTTGAAATCGCTACTTCCACCAGCACCCTCTCTGCATGCGGGGACTGAAAACGGCCCCTTTACAGAACGCTGAGTAACAAGAAAAAAATCCATAGCACGAAAAATAACCCATGGAGCCCTATAGATTGGCAACATAGTGTTAAAAGAACAATCGACGAATGGACTCCTGGACTGTCATTGAATTCAGATCTTTTTAAATGAAAATCATCAGAGGTGTGACTAAGATCTTTATAAAAACAATCGAACTGTCACTTCGTAATAAAACTCCAAAATGATTTTATTATCAAAATATGTAAAATGTAATATCTTATGTTCTGTTGTTGTTATAACGTGCCTGCAATTAACCGGTTTCTATATTTGCTCTCATTGTAAAGAGCTATTTTAAAATTGAAATAACATTTTCTAAAACAATAATGTTAACGAAATACAACAATGTTAGAAACCTTTGGGTGTTTGAAAAGTTTTTGAACTTCAAATAGACTAATTCCTTACCTTGAATAACATCTCACTAAGGCGCGTAGTACGAGATACAGTGAGATTTCTCCCATATCCCCAACGGAAACGGTTTGACTAATCACAATGTCGTAGTACGAGCGTTTCGGGTATATAATTTCCATACCATATCACACAAATATCACTAAAATCTTAAAAGTGGTAGTATGAGCGAATTCCGCAGGTGATTTTAAGGCAATGTCAACGGAATAATTTCGTCTGGTAGAGGGCTGGTCGAATCTACAAATCACAGTTGTTTGACGTTTCGTCAAGGTTAATGTGGCGTATTTCATATTGATTTACTTACGAGGAAAACGAAAATAACTAAAATCTTTACAAATATAAATATAATGCCGCAAAATAAGCGATTTTTAAAATTGTCTGATGTTTAATTTAAAGAAAAAACTATTTGTACAGCATTAGATTTAAATTTACACGACGAACGAACATGAGTTAAAAATGGTGGTGAAGCAATATTGTTTAGTTCTATAATATTATTATAACAGGCACACCCGTTTGAAAAATTTATTTCATCTACTTACCTACTTGCCATACTAATTACAGATATAACTCGAATATTTACAGAATTCAACATGACAACAATCTAAAATTTAATCACACAGACATTTTCCATGACTCCTTAGAAACTTACCGTAAACAAATAAAGATATTTTAAAACCAGTTCCCTAACTCCTTCAAACAAGCTCTTTCCTTTACACCAATAATCCCTCTATTTCCTCATTTTATTCTTATTTTGTATTGTTTTTTTTTTATATCAATCATATTTTTCTCTTATTATTGTTATTCAAAATATTATTTCTACTTTATTATTTTAATTAGAAGAAAACATCATTGGCCTGTACTAATTTTAACAGCACCATATAATATGTAACCACAAATTTACAAAGCTGTAGTTTACTGAAATGAAATAAATAAATATAAGTACCTACATAAATATGTTAAAAAAATATGTTTATCCACCTACATAGTTATTCAATGAGAATATAAAAACAGAATGTTAGTAGGAAATAAAATTAATAAAGAACTTATGCCAGTAATGAAGCTTAATTTGCCATACACAATGCATTTAGTAGTACTAAATAACACAATGCATTTAAGTAGTACTAAATATTTCTTCCATTCCGTTGTAAAATAACTCTAGCTCAATCATTTCTTCTTCCATTGTTTGATTATGCCGATGTATGCTAATGAAGTGCATCTCAATAAACTTGAACGTCACAAGAATATATGTATCAGATTCATCTTTGGGTTCAAAAAATTTGATCATATTATATCATCTTACCTTCTTCTTTGTTGGTCCAGGATACGCCAGGGGCACAATATACACATTTTGTCATTATTCTCTCGAATCAAAACCTGCCACAGTACCTCAAAAGCAAATTCACTTATTTATCCAATCATGGACTTCCACTCTGATCTGCTGAACGTACAACTCTATCCATAATTTCTCAGCTCTTTGTTCGAAGTACAACCAGAAAGATTATGGAATAGCCTTAGTCCGGAAATTGTGTTGTCTAACTCACTTTATATTTTCAAGAAAAAACTAAAGAAGGAATATTTATCCCTGAACACCTGATCCCAATTTCCTCTCCTTGTCCCTACCCTATCCTTTTTTTGTTATGAATTATTATTATTTTTTGTTTAATAGTATCTTAGTGTAATATATATTTTCTTTGTTTTTATTTATTTATTTAATATTGCTTCTCGGGCAACTAACAGGTACTATGTCAAATATTAATTTAACACGCACCCAATAACAAGTTGCCACATTCTGGAGACTAACGATATTAATCGTCTCACAGATTCAGACTGAAAACACAATTCAAAACTGTGGTTCCACCGGGAATCGAACCCGGGACCTTTGGATCAGTAGTCTGATACCCAACCATCTGAGCCACGAAGGCCGACAAGGAAGGTTTACTTTTACTCTTATTCTGTTACACAATTTTGTCATACTTTGTTATCTGGTTGGTTGGAAGAAATTGCCTAATAGCAATAAGCCCGCCAGTGTACAATATATTTGTTTATATTATGTACAGAAAGATGAATAAATAAATAGACATAATATACAGTTGAGACAAGAATATAATACCTATATTATAATAAAGAAAGGTGTCACCACGAATCATAAGTCGGGGTTCTTGACCTCCACCGAACCCCTGGGGTCCGATCGAACCCAGGTTAAGAACCACTGCAATAAGACAATATTTTATTTTATTTCATCTCAACAGCTATTTCACAAATTGCTTAAAAGCATTACACATATCAAAGCCAATTATAGAGATGTCTTATATTATTTTAAAAGCTGAGAATATTTAAGTAAATTTGGTAGGTAGATATTCAGTATACATAGGTATAAATAAAGTATAATTGTGCCAATACAATCGCCACAATACATTGATATTTAGTATGATGAGGTATTATTTGTCCTTTGGTCACTGTACTTTTAACGCACGGGTGATCTATCTCCACACCTTATGAAAACATTACAAGGAAAAAAAGTTAAACGGTATAATATGGTTAACAGATAACACAGAAAATAAGTTTGCATTTTTTTATGCCTAATAGGACGGTGACCGGTATGGGGATGATGAAGTAAAATATGGAAGTATGTATGTGGGTTTTGTGGGAGGGTGTATGTATGATAATAAATTTACTGTTGTAACGTGGATAGCAGTTACTTTTTTTTTGAAGCAGTCAAGATTAACGTAAGATGGATCAATCGTTAAGTATTTCTGATTGTATGAGTTGCAACTGCGATTAATAAAGGAGTTTATATGTGTTAATTTTACATTTGCTTAAGTTGAAAAGTTCAATTGTCGAGTGGGTCTCTATAATTGATTGATTCTGTTAGCTCTGGAGAGTTCAATAAGTATTTTGTAGAGGAATATGATATCTGTTAAGTTTCGTCGTCTCTTATCGAAGCTCATAATGTTATAGGACACATAATGTTATACGAAGACACATAAAATGATCATCTGAGACGCTATAGTAAAATCTGTTGTTGAACTGTTTGATAATATAATATTATGAGATGAGCCGTTAACATAAGACGAGTAGCTGGAGGCAGTTTTCCTGTGATTTAGAGCTCTGGAAGTTGCAAGTCCATTATTTACTTGAAAGATATAGTAGAAACTACATAAACGCTAAGTAATATGAAAGAAAAATTGACATAAAATAGAGCCGATAAAGGCATGAGAGGATTCCAAGAAAACATTGACACGACTGTGTTTTATATTCTGAAAGAAGTTTAATTTATAGACATACATGTATGAAGCGAATAATGTATGCAAAAATAAAGGATGTGATGCTCGGTTCTCTAACCTATGACAGGTTCACAAATGAGAATCTAATAAAAATGTCATTAACAAATAAATATGGTCAAACAAAAGGAATGGAAGTTAAGAAGTAAAAGTCATTCAATAAAAATATGGTATAACCATTTGAATGCTTTCCCTTAAGTTGGAACGTACAAACATGTGAAACTTTGCACGGGGTGATATGACATAGCACTTAGGTACCTATATCTATTTATAAAATTTCAAATTTGACACCCTTCATTAATTTATACATACCTACCATTGAAAGTACTTGCTGTCGACAGGGCGGGATGGAGGCAGTTTCTTGAGGAGGCCAAGGCCCTCACCGGGCTGTAGCACCATTGCTGATGATGAGCATTGAAAGAATTATAATTGGCTGATTGACATTTCAAGAACAGCTTTTCAAGAAATTCTTTATGACATACCAAACGTAAAATAAAAACTCAATTAATAGATTGGTAGAGATTTATATATTTTATGAACATAAAATACACAAGTAAATAATGTAGGTATCATTATATATCAGGAAAAAAAATGAAACTCTTCAAAAAACAATTTAATATATGCAGAATTCAAAATTGTAAAATACCTACACTTTATTTTATTATTTACACCAATTCTATAATTAAGAGATATTTGCTTCACCAGATTAAAGTGTTCTGAAACATGCCACAAATTTGTAAAGTTTCTGTTTCTATTAGTCATTTCAATTTATATAAATGCACATCCATACAGAATTTTTTATGAATTCATACAGAAACATTGTAATCTAAAAATTGACTAATAGATACTTTTAGACAATCAGTTATTTGTATTATAATTATTTAGTATTAATACAATATTTGTTTTTTGGGAACAAAAATAAATAGAAAAATATAAATCTGCAAGTTCATAATATTATGATACTTTGTTATCTCATCTCTATAAAACTCACACTGTATTATACTGAACTTATGTTAATGAAGAACTGAGAGATTAGATTCTTATGTTAGTACTTTTTTTTAATTTCATTTAAATAATATAATAAATTTATATTATCAAATATCGTGTTTTTATATTTGTGGTTCATTTTTAATATATAATTAATTGTTTAAGAAACATATACTTTAATACAGTATTCAAAAAAGACTGATATGTTAAATCAAATACTAGTAGCATTTAACACATGAGATGATCCAACTGTCGATAGCGATAGTATGTATAGTTGAAGAATAAGTACCAAACTATAAAACCATAAATACAAATTATTTAATATTTTAAGATATTTGGTTTTCTATACAACACATGTAGGTATGTATGTCAAGATAGCGATAGTATAGAGGGCATTCCTTTGATCCTACCCAGAATATGAAAACAGCATGATGGTATGTATGTATGTTTGGAGATTAGTATTAAACAATTAAGTCTTCTTAGATATTGTGTGTAAGCGACTGCCATATAAATTGTATGAAGCAATGTCGTCATTAAATTCAATGTTTACAAAAATTGTTAAAAAAAAATTGAGATGTGCTAATACAACATTAATATTTTTTATAGAAAATTAAATTATCTAGTTGGGGTGTTTCAGATTTTTTCGATATTTTTAAATTATTTGGAAATATAAGGAGTTAAACTCATAAATTTTTCATAAAAAAAATATTTTTCTTAAAAAAAATTGTTTGACAAACCCTAGAATTTTTTTGAAAAAACCAATTTGAGTTTTTGTATTTGTCTATGTTTGTACCAATTTTCAGCGTTCTAGCTTTTATGGTTTCTGACATATATGGAAAAATAAACCAAAAATTCAAAAGTTGATAACCCCTGACTGAAACAATAATTCACCATTCTGAGTACAAAAGTTTTGTATGCTTATAAGTGTTTATATATTTTGAAATTTTGGGCTCTGTAAATTGAGGGGATCAACAGTTATAGGGGGGGGGGGACAGACACACACAGACACACAAAACTCACATAAAATGTTCTACTCCGAATTCTGAGTAAACCCATGTATGGGAACATATATGCTGCGAGGCCTCTAGTTGGTGTTATTAGCATGCAAAAAGTCCACTACGCCATACAAAATGTTCCTTCGTACACGCATTTTGGCTTAATAATGTCGATTCATTCAGAGAATTGAATTCTCATGAACGAATCGACAGTTGGATAAATCAATTCTGACGATGCTAGTTATATAGCAGAATTGTATATTGAAAGTATTATCAATGATTTAAAAATATAAAAAAAAAATCAATTAAGCATTGTCTTCTTCGCTTTGTCTGTGGTCCAATTTAGCTGGGATTGCCTCTCCTTTAAATTCAACTACGCCAATCTCGCCTATCCTGGGCTAGATCAGTGACTGTTGGTCATCTTAAAATGTGGCCATATCATCTGAACCTGTAAACAGTGTAAATATTTTTTTTGTTAAATATTAAATTGTATTCATTATAGCATATGAATATTTGAATTCATTATAACTTATATGAATTATCTATGAATATCTGGTATAGTCTTAGTTTGGATATAACATCTTCAATTGCAATTTATAAGGTGCTTGAAATTGTGAGAGAGGCTTCCAAAGGAGATCTGCAAATCATCTCTTAGGCCTGACTTGACAATATACTCTCTTTCATTGAAAAGAGCTATTTATGTGGAGCTGACTGTTCCATGGGACACAAATATTCCAAAGACCACCAATACAAGCTAATCAAGTACAAGGAACTGGTACATAAAACAGTTCAAAATGGCTTTAACACAAATATATATGCTGTAGAGGTGGGGGCGAGAGGCCTGCCTGCAAAGTTTTAAATTCCTATTTTAAGGACCTAAGTCTCCGTAGAGGTAAAATAAAAGAAAATTTGGATAGAGTGGTAAAAGCAGCATTATCCGCGTCCGATTTGATTTGGTTCCGCAGGGGAGTGGAGTATCAATCGTAGGTTGGTTGCTGAGTGGTGAGCGTGACTCAAGTCATAAAGGATCCCTTTAAGCCCTCAAACATGGTCGCAAGCCCATTTGGCTCATCTATTCTGGCTGGTATTCTGGTCGCCTGTGCTCGTGGCCCTGGATTCGTGGACGAAGTGAAACCACAATTGCCTTTCTCTTTATTTTCTAAAAAAAAAATATCTGTTAACACATAGGTAGGTACTCTTTGAAGTATAGCGAATTTTGTTTTTATTAATGAAATGCTTTTTTCATTATAAACATTATTTATATTTTTTTGTATGTATTTTTACTCCTCACTAACCCAAGAGGATATAGTGGGGAGTTATGATTTCACAATTTTTATGGCTATTTTTTTTTATTGCAGATTATCAACTAGTATCATGCTGAGATTGGATTCTGAAAGTTTCATTACAATGTATCTGTGTGTGTGCTATGTACGGCATGTTTATTTTACTATATCGTTATAAACTAAAGTACTCATTCGATTTTTTTCAAATTTTGCAAATTTGTATATCTCATTAAACCCCATTAGATTTTGAAGGATATCTGAATAGTGCTTCTCAATTTTTATTACTATCAAATATTTCAACATGACCCCAAGCTCAGGAAACTTTAAATTTGAAATTTTTATTTTCAAATTGGTAAAAAGGCACATCACCTTCATAAAATGGCATTGAAGAAATATCAAGTTTTCATAATAAAATATTTAAATAAAAAATAGTAAAAAAAACTTATTTTCTGAAAATGCTAAATATTTTCCATATAAAATTTGAATACTTTATAGAATGACTTGTTAGTGAGGAGTTTAGCGTTGGTCACAACCCACTCGTTTAGTTTGTGATGATTTTCTTTTACCATTTTAATTTATACAATTGTATATGAACAATTTACAAAACATAATATGTTGTCTTTGTATCTGGGGGCCTAGACAACGTGTCATTTAAGCTAAGCGTTATATCACTAAGCGATAGTAAATGTATGAAATTGGTCGCTATGACAACACGTGACAGCCACAAATTTCATACATTTCTATCGCTTAGCGATATAACGCTTAGCTTTAATGGCATGTTGTCTAGGGGGGCTGATTGGAAGAAATTATTAAATGGCAATAATGCCAATGTTCAATATTTTGACACAAACATAATATGTAGGTACTTACATAAAAAAAAAATATGTCGTTGAACATATTTGACGAGTAGATCTCAGACTTTTTCTTTTCTTCATGTCCCTGTTGTTCCCCGGAAGATATCCCTAGATTATCAGCCCAGAATAGATTCTCCACTCGTCTTATCCCAGTTCATTCTCTGAAGATGGTTAAATTCTGAAAGAGAAAAATCAGTTGAGCACTGAATTATGACCAACGCATAATATCTGTTGACTGGCATAGAATTGTTTTTACTCAAGGAATGGGTATGTCCTTGAAACAAGAACAAATATGACTTGCCGACAGCAGTAGCACAGTTGGTAAACCGTTTGAATTATGTGCAGGCGTCCTAGGTTCGATCCCCAGCAAAGGAGAAATTGATTTCAATTCATTCCTCACGGAAATGTTGCAAAACATAAATGTGTCATTTGAACCTAACCTAACTCAAAATAAATATTACGATCGTTAAATTTCCTAGGATTAAAGTTCAGTTGGTTAAAATTGTATATTTCACTAAAAAGTAAATACTTTTACAATACTAAACTGAACTTTTTACAAATAAAATATGATTTTAATGGAATCGTTTAAAATATATCGTGTTTCTTAAATTAAACAAATAGGTACTAACCTTTTTCAATTACGAATACACTTTTTTTACACTTTCGCGGATATAATAAACTTTTCGTATAGTATTACTAAACATTTTGTTTAGTTAATTAAATGATTATTGTCATTATTGGTCATTATTGATAAATGACGAGGCGACATCGATATTTATTCCTCCAAGATATTTCCAATATTTCAATTTGTCATTTGTATAGTGGTGTGGGCACATGAAAAAAATGTACTTGTACAGCACTACAGTGTTGCCATTGGGAAAATTAAAAATTCGATAAAACCAAAAAATTCGATAAAAGTTGTAGACAAACATCTTGAACTTTTAGTCGAGAAGGTGAGTGATTTGCATGTAAACCAACGAAGCAAAAAGACACAAATTCGCGCTCTGCGCAACCGGGAGATCCTTCAAGATATTTGGCGAAAATT
The DNA here is from genome assembly GCA_963576475.1 of Molanna angustata. Classification (NCBI taxonomy): domain Eukaryota; kingdom Metazoa; phylum Arthropoda; class Insecta; order Trichoptera; family Molannidae; genus Molanna; species Molanna angustata. The sequence continues at coordinate 36,945,858 of OY754974.1, read as the reverse complement.
ATACATAGGTATATACTTATAAATCGTAATGTTTATATGGTTATACATATTACATATGCGCTCTGAAAGGACGGGAGGTACTGAAGGGACTGGCGGCATTAAAGGTACGGGAGGTACTGAAGGGAAGGCTTCCCGTCCGTTCAGGCCAATCAGTTCCGTTGCTATAGGCTTTTCAGTAGCTCCCGTCCCTTCAGGACCTTCAGTATCCCCCGTCCCTTCAGGCCATTCAGTACCTCCCGTCCCTTCAGCCCTTCAGTACCTCCCGTTGTAACAGGCCCTTCAGCACATCCCGTCCCTTCAGGATCTCCTCCCAGAACCTCCCACCCCTTCAGTGCTTCCCGTCACATTAACGCCTCCCGCCCCTTCAGCGCCTCCATCCCTTCAGCGCTTCCCGTCTCTTAAGTGCCTCCCGTCCCTTCAGTGCCTTCCGTCCCTTCAGCACCTCCCGCCCCTTCAGCACCTCCCGTCCCTTCAGCACCTCCCGTTCCTTCAGCACCCCCGTATTTGCAGCGTCTCCTATCCCTTGAGCGTCTCCCATCCCTTCAGCGCCCCCCGTCCCTTCACGCCCCCGTCTCTTCTGAGCCTCCCATCCCATCAGGCCATTCATTACCTCCCTTCCCTGCAGTGCCTTCAGTATCACCCATCCCTTTTGTGCCTCTGTTCGGCTCAGTGCCTCCCTTACGCTCAATGCATCCCGTCCTTCAGTGCCTCCCGTCCCTTCAAGACATTCAGTACCTCCCGTCCCTACAGTGCTTTCTGCGCCTCCCGTTCCTTCAGTGTCTGTCGCCCTTTCAGTGCCTTCCGTCCTTTTAGTGTTACCTCTCTATTCAGGCTCTTATGTATCTCCTGTCTCTTCAGGCCCATCAGTACATTTCGTCCCATCAGGCCCTTCAGTGCCTCCCGTCCCTTCATCACCTCCCGTTCCTTCAGCGCCTCCCGTCCCTTCAGCGCCTTTCAGCTTCCCGTTCTATCAGCCTCCCGTCTCTTCAATGCTTCCCCTCCCTTCATCGTCTCTCATTTCTTCAGAGCTTCCTGTTTCTTCAACGCCTCCCGCACCTTCTGCGCTACCCGTCCCTTCAGTGCCTTTCATCCTTCCGTCCTTTCAACCTCCTGTCATATACACCTCCCGTCCCTTCAATGCCTCCCGTCCCTTTAGCACCTCCCGGTCCTTCAGCGCTTTCTGTTTCTTCAGCGCCTCCCGTCCCTTCAGCGCCTCCCGTTCCTTCAGCGCCTCCCGTTCTTTCAGCGCCTCCCGTCCCTCCAGCGCCTTCCGTCCTTACAACGCCTCCCGTCCTTTCAGTGCTTCCCATCCTTTCAGTGCCTCCTTTCCTTTCAGCGCCTTCCGTCCTTTCAGAGCCTCCCATATCTTCAGAGTCTCCCGTCCCTTCAGTGCCCTTCGTTCCTTCAGCCTCCCGTCCCTTCAAACTCCAGTTCTTTCAACACCTCCGGTCCCTCCAGAGCTGCCTGTCCTTTTAACGCCTCACGTCCTTTCAAGGCCTCCCGTCCTTAAGGATTATTATGACCTGGTTTTAAAGGTACGCCTTTTTATAAATTGGCCACCTTGAGTACGTTGTTATTGTATTGTGTCATACTCATTGTTAGATGCAAACTTTTTAAAGACGATCATCATTAGTATGTTTATTTTCAACGCCGAGCATCATCTATACAGAATATACCGCTATACCGAATTTATTGCGCCGAAAATTCTGTTTTGAATTTGAAATTTACCAATACACAATCGGCGCATAATCCTAATCTATTTTTTCTACAACAAATGCCGGAAGAATCACGTGACCACCATGTACTTTTTTGTATGGAGATAACCACAATTACTTTTTATTTATCGTATGTTTATATTATGAAGTGTTCAATTTCTTGAGTATATTTGATCTTTGTTTATCTTGGATCTTTTTATGATATATCTACATCGATCGATGTTTTTAACCGTTATTATATTAAATTAAAACGTGATTAAAAAATACTGTATAGATCGCGAAATACTGTCCGTCCGTAGGTAATGCAACTTGCATCATACAAGTACTTTTTCCTACTCATCTTATGTAATTGGGTCAAGACATTAATTTATTAAAACTCTTGTTTATTAGATGTCTTAATTGCACAGCACTTTTATTGTATTTATATAAAATATTGATTCATATATTATTGAATATAATGAACCGAGTAAAAACCAATATCAACCAATTCGAAATTATAGTTTCATTTAGGTATTATAAACGAATCATTTCTTCGAGACATAATGTTTTGTTGAATGTAATATTCATTTGGATTATCTTCATTTTCTTCCCGAGTCAATAAAAAAAGCCAAAACGTAATGCAAATGCGCCATTTTTAAGAAACGTTGAAAAGTTGTTAGTTTCATAATTTCACCGCGCCGTCGCGCCTCCTATCGGACAGAATTAATTTCACTTACGAATTCACTCAGCTCATACTACCATTTTAACTTTTGTGACAAGTAATAGGTATCCCACGGATCTCCCAATTATTAGGTGACAAGTATCGATTCCGTATCGTTCATACTAGGCTCCCAAGATAGAGTATGGCATAGTGTAGTATTTTTAGAACTCACCTGAAACAAAATAATAATACAATTAGAAAATATAGTTAGCTGTGAAGCACTGACATAGAAAAGTGTTTCCACTGTTGTTAGGGTCGTCAGAGAGAAACGAGTGCCATACACTTCTGTATTTGCATAGATTCAGCGACTCATTAACATTCATACATCTTTTCGTACATGTTTGTCTGTTATTTACACTTTTGACATGTTTTATTTAAGAATATTGTTGCAAAATCACATTGTCAAATCAAAGATCGACCGATAAAAACGAATAAAAATAGTATGTACTCTTTGATTTTGAATACAATAGTAGAATTATTTATAACAGAATCATTAATCTCTTCGATTTCACCTAGAACAGTAGAATTTCCAATAGTAACATTATTAATCTCTTTGATTTTGAATAGAATAGTGGAATTATTAGTAGCAGAATCATTAATCTCTTTGATTTCACCTAGAACATTAGAATTTACAATAGTAACATTTATAATGTCTTTGATTTTGAATACAATAGTAGAATTAATTATTTATCTCTTTGATTTCACCTAGAACAGTAGAATTGCCAATAGTAATATTATTAATCTCTTTGATTTTTAATAGAATAGTAGAATTATCAATAACAGAATCATTAATCTCTTTGATTTTAATTTAAAAATTATAATTTCATAATAGTAGTCATTAATTGAAGATTTATTAGTTTCTTTTATTTTTACCTTTATTTATCTTACTGTACATTATATAAACAAAAGAGATGCACAATGGAGGGCTTATTTCCATTAGGCAATTTCTTCCAACCAACCAGTTTAAAAAGTATGACAAAATTATATATTTACATCAACAATAGAATGAAAACTAAAATAAAACCAAAGATAAGATACCTTCATTACACTTAGATAAATATTTAAAAAAAAAACCATCATAGCAAAAAAAAGCTTTGACAAGGAAGTAAATAAGGATTTGTTTAAAGGTATTCATTTTAGTTTTTTTTAATATCCGTATTGTATATTGAAATGACGTATCATCATCACTTAAATTATTCGATTTGATTATCATCTTTTCTAAGTCTAAATGTGTGGACATGAAAATATGAACTCCAATCTACAATAGAGTGAATGGGGATGTAAAGTGTGGTACGTTCAGCGGATCAGCATATTCAAGATTGCTGACAGTGATAATATAAAACATAAGTATTTATATATGTATATGTATAGGTAAGTACATTGGTTAAGGATTTTAATATTATTTTAACTTGCAAAGGAACACCATAATTCACCATGGATGAAAACATCTCCGAGTTAACGACCGTGTGATGAAAAAGTAATAAAACTCCAAACGATCACTTCACATCATTGCACAATGAATAATTTACCTCTAAACATATATTTTATGGCGCTGTCGTGTTATTAGTTTTAAAAAGTAATTTAGATCGTGTAGGAGTTTGGGCCATTAAATATATTATTCATACGGCACACAACGGCTGAAAAACGGCTAGAATTACAACATGTAGGTATGTATATATCTAATGGCGTTGTAACATTATTGTGAGAAAATTGTGAATAACATCTGAGTGGGTAGGTAAACGATAATAACAGTTTGTCCTTAAAAGTTGAATGTTTGTTCAGGTGGATAATATGTATGTATGAATATTTTGGTTGTTTTAACACGCATCTTTACGCCATCTTTAAATGCCTTTCTCCAAATTCAAACACAATAAAATGATTATGGGCTTACGACCCTAGATCCACTGGAGGGACGACATGCAAATAGCTCAAAATCAGTAGGAATGGAGATGGATAGTATAGAAATATGTTCAGGAGTGGATGGCTTCAAGCTTTAGAAGAAGAGTGCACTTTTAGCAAATCAAGCAACACACAAAAGGAATAGCTTGGATTGACCAACTACATAGACAGGATTGAGATTAGACCTCTGTTTCCTGTAATACAATATTATATCAGTAATCCTGTAGTGAGCATGTGTCGTTACAAGTATAATTACTTATTATGTGATTTTTTTTCTTCTTATAATGTTGAATATCCCCGAATGCATTTTTATGAATCATATCTTTATATATATATAATTCTTCCGTACGTGTGTATGTCACTGAACTCCTAAACTGCTGAACCGATTGTGATGAAACTTTTTGTGCGTGTTTATGTGAGTCCCTGAATGGATTAGATTCACAAAAAGGAATTAAATAAAAGAATAATAAAAATGGGAATCGTTGTAAATATTTTCGTAATACGCATTTTGAATAGTGGGAACATTGGCTTCCAATATGTCATAATATTGTGCATTATGGTTACTATGGTTAGTATGGTTATGACATTAAAACTTGATGTTTTTCTCAATAATTGATGTATTTGTTTTTATATTTATAATATTTTATGAAATTACTAAGTTGTTTGTATATTTTCTTATTATTATTGTAGGTATAAAGCTATTTAGTTTTTTTTACAAGTATATTCTGTTTTATTAAGTGGTATTATGACGATAGGTAGATATATCAAAGTTATCTCAATGTAATGTTTCGTAATATTTCCGTTTAAATATTTAAATAAATTTATGAATATTATATTAAACTATTAAGTTATAGGTATGTATATTATTATCATTATATCATCGTATGATATTATTATATTGGGATATATTCTGTTCTTGAGAGCCAAATTTTAAAAACATCCGTTAGTGTAAAGTGAGGTTATAAATATATATTTTGTGATTAAAACGTCAAGATCAAACAACAGAGGTATATTAGAGAGAATTTTCTATGAGAGAGAGAGAGAGAGTGAGAGAGAGAGAGAGGGCAACGTCTGTCGGGTCCGCAAGTTGTATATATTATTTGAACGAAAAAAAATTCCAGAAGGTCTAAAGAAGACCTAAATAGGTTAACGATTCTTTTTTGGGACTATTTAAAAGAATATAATAAATGATTAAAAATTCAAGTTTCACATTAATGTGGATTTAAATGAATAAACAAGTAAATTTCTTCAAAACACGAGTATATCTCTTTTTGAAGGAAGTCATATCATAAAGAGTTTTAATTTTCTATTTGTTATGTAATTTTTTATGTAAAATACGTTTTTTGTTATAAATAAATGTAAATAAAAATAACTCCATTGTTATTAACTTATTGGCTCATTTAGATATTGACGCCATTCCCTTTAATTAGACTTTTTGGTGTGAAAAAATCAGAGCTCAGAAAAAGAACACGATCTGAATATTAATATAAAATTAAAGATTAAAGATATAAAATTAAAGGAAGTACAAAAGTGTTAAATCAAGAATGATTCATTAAGTACTTATAATAGGTACATAAGTTGAAAGTATGAACCATTCAAGTCAGACATCGAGGAAGCGATTAAAAGTAAACTTGGAAACATTAAACAACTTCTGATAAACATTACTTCTCTTGGGAAGGAAAATACATAACAGACCTACCATGGAAGGGAAACCTCTGGAACTTGAAAATTCTACCAACGACGATTCTCAATTTTGCTTCAAATAACAATCAAAATATATCTTGTTCATAGACTGACTGAGATTCTATAGACTGAGTGATATATTTCTGAAAAAAAATACCAATTTATAACTTTAACATGCAATCTTTTCAAAAACCCTTTCTGTATGAAATTAATTGTACATCTTCTTGTCCCGCTCCTAACAGAGGTTGATGACCATCACACCAAACACATACCGATCTTGCGCCAACCTAATTAGTGACGCCGCATCCGGAATCTCGAACCACTGCCTGAGAAATCACGATATTATTTAGGCCCCATACTCCGTCTTTATCTTTCCTTACACTATGGGGCTGTTTCACCAGGTATGCCTATTTAGCGGTTATGTCTCAAGTAAAGTAAAAATTGCGTTTCACCACTCCCGAATAGCGCTACTCGTCAGATAAAGTGACAAGTAACTTATAGGGGACTTTACCTTTCCAGTAAAGTTATTCGGAACTTAATTTGTCACTTTGACAGTTGCATTTCATTGCCGGTATCACGTGTTTTATTGTTATTTTCTTTAAAATATGATTTTATTCGAGGCAATAGATGATGTTTTTGATGCGGAAATGTTTCCTACACAAATAGATAAAATATTAGGCCATGAAAAGATTACTTCGTCAAATTCGATGAAGTTGATTTTAAAAGAAAATTTCGCTTGTCAAAGCTTACAGTATCAATGATATGTGACTTGATAAAATATCGAATTACGACAAATACAATGAAGTAAATACATACTTTGATATATAAAACATTACTTTATAATATTTGTTATTTAAATAATGTCATTCAAATGTAAAATAAAGTATTAATTTAAATACATAGAATATTGATTATTGTTATTTAAATTCAAAAGATTCGATCTTAACGTACCTAAAACTTAAACGTCAAAATGAAACGCATTTGGCGGTTGTCCATAGAAGAATTTGAAAACTAGTACATTTCTATGTATTTGTCTATAAAAATGCGATGTTGCCATCGTTATTCGTCAATTTACTATTCGGAACTTATCCAACGATTGTGAAACGCAAATTTTATTCAAAACATTTTAACCGGCGAATAGCTCTATTTTCCGAATAGTTATTCGAGACTTATTCGGAGTTTGGTGAAACAGCCCCCAAAAGTTGTAGAAGGGAATATTATGTATCACCAAGGAATATGTGACCAAAGTAAGCCGCTCTTCGTCTCTTGATGTTGGTCAGCAATTCTCTCCATCCTTCTTCATTTTGAAAATTTTTTCATTGGAGGCTATCATGAGATGCGCATCAACCTTCTGTGCAACCACATCTCGAATCCTTTAATTTTATTTATCGTTGAGAAGAATCATCTTTTATATACACTTTTCAAAAATTAAGTGCATTTCAAATTACTAAATCCAACAAAGATTTTTTTAATGATAATTTTTTAATATTAATATTTCTAGTGGTCAATGCTTCCCCCCACTCCCCTTCCTACCTCTCTCCTTTCCCATCCTGTCTTCATAATGGTTAATAAATGTGTATGTACTCAATATATTTAGAATACTATAATTGGCAACATAAAAATTATCTCTGTATATCTGTATAAATCTTTATTGTAATGCTGTTGTATTCTATAAAATAAAAAATAAAAATAAAATAAAATAAAATATCTCAATGGAGAAGAAGTTGAAGAAGAAATCAAGAAACCTACAGAACTTACAATCTGCTGGTACACGTGATCAATTTCACCAATTATGCCTTTTTACTGACTTCCCTATCAATAAAATTTTCGAAAATTCTATACAGGTCGTATCATGAGGAGTGGATCATCTTAAGCAGGGCGGTAGGGGACCTCAATCAATACAATATCGATTTAACACACATGTACGTTCAGCGATATTTTATTAATCTAATCTAACGATAGAGTGAAATGCTGAAACTTTTTGAGGAAATCCTCCCCAATCCTCCTGCGTAAGGAAACTTTGTTTCCGTTAGGTGTAGAGGAATTTTTATTCAATTGATAAAAGTTATAATTTTAGTGGTGTTTACAAAGTTGAGTTTCATTTCATTTAATTAAGAGGCTATAGTAGGCTATATAGTATATTTTTGAAATAATATACTATATCGTACGCTTAAAAGATACGTTTTTGAATTTGTATTTACATCTTTATTCTATTGCATGAGTTTTTTGAATTTTGAATTCGTTTAATAATTATCTTGTAAAATTAGTTTTAGTAAAACCCTTTCTATTTTTTTATTGTGTGTAACTAAAAAACTACAAGGCATATGAAGTTGATTTTTACTTCAATCGATAGAGAATATGAAAACCTACCGGCTGATTTTTTTATTATTATAATATTTTAATTACTATTCTTGCTATTTAAAAAACTCTAAATTTAACCTTTTTGCGCGATAAAATGTTGTATATCACATATCAGGTGATATACAACATTTTATCGAGTTTCATACATTAGAAGGAAATTTAGTGTGCATTTTGCGTACATCTGTATACCCAGGCTATACAAGGGCCTTAATTATGACATTGTTAGAATGAATGTTTAAAAATTGAGACGGTTTGGCCACATGGGAATTATGAATAAAGAACGCCTGACAAATAAAATATACAATGCGGACAGGAATGGAATTAGAGGTCGGGGCCTTCCAAGAAAGGGATGGCACGACCATGTGAACGATATGCTGAAAGACGGAAATGTAAGAAACGCGAACAATATAAGAACATGTATGGGACGATGCAGCACGAGGCGATTGATACGTGGCGGACTAGAAAATTGCGGCGTTTTGTTCTCTCTGCCTACCCCGAAAGGTACATGGCGTGATGGTATGTATGTATGTATGTATGTAAAAAAAGTTGTGTAAATCAAAAGATGTCGGGGTTCGTGGCTTAGTTGGTTAGGTATCTGAATGCTGATCCAAAGGTCCCGGGTCCGATTCCCGGTGGAGACACAGTTTTTAATTGTGAGAGGATTAATATCCATAACTCTCCAGAATGTGGCAACTTGTTATTGGGTGCGTGTTAAATTAATATTTGACATCGTAGGTACCTGTAAGTTGCCCGAGAAGCAATTAATAACTAAATAAAAGATCATAATAATATGTAGGACATTTTGTTTTTCTAATGTTTTTTTTGTCATTAGTCAGTAGTACTATGAAAACTCTTAACTGCATTTAATGACATTGTATATATAGACACGATATCTGAGAACAAAACGCTATACGAAAAATGGTACAGTTTCAAAGATTCTTACAATATCACCAAGAAAGAATGGCGGAATAAAAAAGTGAGAAAGAAATAACACAAAAATAAATATTCAGACACTCACCTGCAGACATATTTTCTCTTTTACTCTCGTGTAATCACATAATCATTTTTTATCTCTTTCACCAAATGACTGTGAAAGAGATGAACTTACAAGATGTGCGAAAAAGCGAATCCCCTCTGCATCGCATTCACTACTGTCACAAGCAAATTTGACTTGACGCGAAATGTACCAAAATGTAAAATTATAATTCAATCAGTTAAAGCAGTATATTTTACTGGCGTCCTCGCACGGTATATTTTGTAAATATGCTGACTTGATATATCAGCAACGTCTTTCTCTATCCTGTTTATTTATTTATTTATTTTATTTAAATAATTTTTTATGTACAGTAGTATATTTAAATATTGTGGTGAATAGGGATGGTGTTTAATTTACCTTTCTTATATGTATTTATTTTTTTATATATTCTCTGCTACCGTTGATATGTATAGATGTTTTGCTATGTAATGAAATATTTTGATTTATAAAGGGCTTTGAGCCGTGAATGACTCAATGAATAAATAAATAAATAAATAAATAAACAAACAAACAAACAAATAAATAAATAAATAAATAAATAAATAAATAAATAAATAAACCAACAAATAAATAAATAAATAAATAAATAAATAAAAAAAAAAAAAAAAAAATAAATAAATAAATAAATACATAAATAAATAAATAAATAAAAATAAATAAATTATCTTATAAAGTAATGACATGTGAATGTTACGATGGTCTCTTATCTTTGGCCAACGAAGTATATTTCTACAAATCGAATAATATTTTTAATATTTTTAAATTAAAATATTTTTTTAGATTATAAATGAACCGTATACAGACATTCTGTAATCGTTCCTGTTTATTAAATAATTCTTCATAAAAATAATTACATAAAATAAAAATAATTATCGACAAATTCATATAAATACATTAATTATCGAATAAATATGTAGCATTAAATTAATGATGTATCTGGTCGGTCTCTCACATTTCTAGTGTAATTTTAACATGTTCTCAACGCACACGATGGCATTTTGACTTTGCAATACGTCCGTACACTGCAACATCTTGCGTGATAAGTGCGGTAAGAATTAAGTGAGGCATGTGCCATACTTTTGGTTTACCGAATTTACAATTATCTATTATCTTTATATATCATTGACAGCATTCTGATCTTGTTGTCCATCTTTTTGAAATATAGGTATTGGTCTTGTACAAATATTACATTACATTTAATATAATAAAGAAGGTTTTTTTATAACTAGACGGATGGGTTCAAGTTTAAAGTGGATTTAGTGTAAATGAATTAGTTATTATCTGGAGGTTCTGGTCTATATTTAGGAATGTAGGTTAACCAGTGACATTTCAAAAGTATGGAATTACCTATTGCGGCCATTGTTAATCCAATATTATCTCTAGTCCTACACATACGTCGCGTCGGTAGCACAGTTCATTTTTAGACTTTGCTTGTTACAGATTATGTTTTGTTTTTATTTTATGTGAAAGAAACAGACTTGAATATTAACAATTCGATGCATGTAACACATGAGATCCAACTGTAGATGGCGATAGTATGCATAATTGAAGAATGCGTACCAAACTCTTCTTCAATTATGCATACTATGCATAATAACACTTAAACACAAATTAATAAATATTTTAAGATATTTTGTTTGCTATATAAAACTTGTAGGTATATATGTCTGTATAGGATACGGAGGTCAGTCTGTTTTTCCTGCCCAGAATATGAAAACAGTATGTATGTATGTTTGTAGATTAAGTAGGTATCAAACTATTGAGTGAGATATTGTGTAGTGTTTACTGCCTTACAAATTGTATGAAACAATCATCATCATCATCCTCAGCGTTACAATCCTTGATGGGTCCTAGATGCCTCCAAGAATCTTCTCCAAACTGCTCTATTGTTGGCTGCCACTTTCCAGTTCTGCTGCCCCATAGCCCGACAATCCGCGACAACGCCGTCAAACCATCGTAGTTTTGGTCGTAGTTGGGTTGTTAGTCAACACCCTTTTTGGGAGCTCCAGATCATCCATACGGTGTACATGACCCAGCCAGCATAGTCTGCTAATCTTAATAAACTTGACCACGCTGATGTCCTGGTAAAGATCATAGAGTTCAGTGTTGTATCTCTTACGCCATGTTTGACCATCATTAATTGGTCCATATATTCTGCGTAAGATTTTTCTTTCAAAGGCGTCAAGTCTGTTTTCATCGTGCTTGGTTAATGTCCAAGTCTCCGAGGCATTTGTTAAGACAGGTCTAATTAGTGTCTTGTATAGTGTGGTTTTAGTTTTTCTGGACAATAGGCGTGATTTCAACTGTCCAATGAGTCCAAAGTAACTCCGGTTAGCTGCAAAAATACTCTTCCCAATTTCAATACTTATATCATTCTCGTTATTAACAATGTATGAAACAATGTTGTCACTAAATTCAATGTTTATCAAAATTGTTATATCACATTTGTATGTCACAACACGTACCTTTCGGATGTCCTCTTAAAAAATGTTTCTTTTTAGACACGAATTTAAAAAAAAAGCAAGCTTTTAAAAACATGCTGTGAGACTGAATATTGTTTCTATAATTTTCTACTATCTCAGTTTCGGTAATCTCGTTAGAGCCAGGTTATCGAAAGTACCTACAACAGGCAAAATATTATCTTTCATAGTTCAGCAATGAGGTAAAAAACCCATTCTGGATGTTGTGTCATTTGAGGTAAGACTCCTAATTGAATGAATGAATAAACATGTGAGTCTAGTCTATACATATGTAGGTGCCTACCTACAAATTCCATCTAGGAATATATCCGATACATATCACATAATAATAATATTTTTTTTATATTTTCCATAATAAAATACATACAGGTACTTATAGTTGTTGAACATGTAACTTATAATTTATAGTGTATAAAATAGAAATAGAGGAATATTTATACTTGGGGAGTATGTTTGAACGGAATGGAAGACCTGATAAAGACATTGAAAGAAGAGTTATGGCAGGTAACAGAATAAACGGAACTCTCAGATCAGTGATGTCCGATCCAAGCATCTCAAAGGAAGCCAAAATTGCCGTACATAATGCAATTGTAGTGCCCACTTTGATGTATGCCAGTGAAACATGGACGTGGCAAAAGACGCATGAAAGTAGAATAAATGCTGTGGAAATGAGATCACTAAGAAGAGTATGTAATAGAACGATTTATGATAGAATAAAAAATGAGGACATAAGGAGAGAATGCAAGATGAAGAAGAGTATTATAAATAAAATGAAAGTGAATTCCTTGAGGTGGTTTGGACATATTGAAAGAATGAATGATGAACGACTGACCAAAAAATATACATGGGTGTAAGAGATGGAGTGAATAGTAGAGGCCGCCCCAGAAAGGGATGGCATGACCATGTGAATGATATTTTGAAAGAAGGAAATATAAGAAGCTTGAATAATCGACAAACATGTATGAGACGATGCATGGATGTAAAGGAAGCTAGGAATGTATGCAAAAATAGAGGAGTATGGCGCTCGGTTCTCTCTGCTTATCCCGTAAGGGATATGGCGGTATGTATGTGTATAAAATAAAATAAAATAGTTGTTGGGAAGTACCGTGTTTTTTAGTTTCTCCAATAAATATTTGTCTATTTTCTAATAGTAATTCCTGTTTTAATCACAATTTTAAAAACAAGTTCACTTCAAGCTACATGATTGTAATATTGAAATAGAAAAGAAGAATTATACTCATAGTAAGAAATGAAAAAAGTAACCCAATTAGAAAGCAATAAACAAACAAATAAATAAGTCTTTAAAACATTAAATAATGTTATTCTCACATCCCCTGGAGAGATTGTTCAATCGTCGAACAAAACGGAAAAATTTCAGCCTTAAAACACGCCGCCGTGTGTTTTGCAAACCAGCCGCTCGTAGTGCCATTGTAGAACATGATATTTTCCACCGTGAAATAACACTCAAATTTGCGATATTACTGCGGATGATTATTGCGAGAATTGAGATTTACTGCAGAAATTAACCACGACGTCGTCGGCGAGAAAAGCGTTCCTCGCGCGACTCCCCAAGATCCCATTCCACTACGCAAGGTCCCACTCTGACTCCGTAACTAGACGTTGTTTAGCACTGTGCCTCCATCATTTATTTGCTGTTCGGAAATGCGCATTTGGCTTCAAACGCAAAACGAAGAAATTGCCATACGGCAATAAACTCGCCACTTGCGCAGGGTGCAAGGAAGTGTTTATTATTAATATTATACCTAACTTAACCTAACCTAACTAACCTAACCTAACTTAACCTTACCTAACTTAACCTAACCTAACTTACCTAACCTAACTTAACCTAACCTAACCGAACTATGTTTATTTTTCTATATCATTCTTATTACATAATAACCGTACATTATCAAAAAAAAAATTGAGTGTTATTATGATAATTGGTTAGGTATGGTTATGTAATTATTATGATTCGCTCGAGCGAGATGTATTATGTATCGCGTTAAAATATTACTATAAATACTAATACTAATCGTAATATTTTATTAGTTTTGTAGAAGTAGGTAGGTATATAGGTATGTACGAATGTTGGACGATGTACAACACCTTCCATAGACAAATGGAAACCACCGAGATGCGTATGCTAAGATGGTCAGCGGGAGTGTCTCTAAAAGACAAAATAAAAAGTTCATACATTCGCGGAAGCTTAGGAGTGACAGGCATTAACAATAAATTAGAAGAACGACAATTGAGATGGTATGGTCACATATTAAGAAGACCTGAGGATCACATTGTGAACCAGGCTATGGCCGTAGATATCCCCCGATCAACGAATAGGGGAAGACCAAAAAATACATGGATGGAGCAAAGAATTTCACAATTGATGAAACAAGAATTAAAATCGGAGGCGGCCCAGAACCGAAGTGTGTACAGCCTGAGGACGAGGAGAGCTGACCTCAACAGAGGCCACGAAGAAGATGAAGGTAGGTATGTGCCTTACCGATGTATGGGGAATAACGGAGGAACAGTGCTAAACATCTTCTAGTGTCTCCGTAAGGTCTCACTCCAACGACAGGTCATTATTTCAACTCAGAGACTCTGTTGAAACAAGTCGCATTAGGACCGGGCCCTAGCACAGACATAAACATCACCGGGCAAAGTGCGCACTGAAACAGTTATAAACACCAGTCAAAAATCCCGTGCAATTTGGCCGAAAGTTTCCTTGGACCCACGTAAATTTATTATAATAGCGACCCTACCAACTGGCCTCGAACAAATTCGGTTGTTACCTCAAACCACGTGAACATTTCCTCGCCATGCTACTCCAAACTGTACACCCTCTAATGGTGATTTGATGGACAAACATAAAATTGCGATATGGTGAGCAAAAATAAATAATTGCAGGTATCATTTGCAATAATTACATTATTAACAAAAATGAATCGAATCAAATAGTGATTTGATGGGTAAAAGTAATTATTTGTATAACATGTGATTGTTAGGTATATGATGGGTAAAAATAACTAATAATATAAACTGGAATAGTTATATGATGAAAATAAATAATCATATTTTCTCTTTCACTGGTGTAATATGTATGATATAAATGTATTAATTATAAGAAATATAATATACCTTTATACCAATATATTATTTTGCAATAAAAAAAACTCTTTTAGTTATATGATCGGTGAAAATAAATAACGGCATTAATTGTAACAGTGATTTGATAGGCAAAATATAATAAGGATATCAATCGTAAAAGAAATTTGACGATTAAAAATAAATAACGGTGTCAATTGTAATAATGATTTGATTGGTAAAAATATCAATTGTAATTATCAAATAATTATAATCATGAACAGGTATCGCATATTAGTAAATCTATTTTTTTTGCCCTTCATTCACTTAATAAACTTAAAAATTTCCTTCCATTCCGTTGTAAAATAACTCTTGCTCAGTCACTTCTTCTTCCATTGCTTGATTATGCCGATGTATGCTATTTGGATGCAAATGAAGTGCATCTCAATAAACTTGAACGTCTTCAGAATATATGTATCAGATTCATCTTTGGGTTGAAAAAATTTGATCGCATATCACCTTACCGCAATCTTCTTTGTTGGCCCAGGATACGCCAGCGGCGCAATATACACATTTTGTCACTATTGTACAATATTCTCTCGAACCCAAACCTGCCACAGTACCTCAAAAGCAAATTCACTTATTTATCCAATCATGGACTTCCACTCCGATCTGCTGAACGTACAACACTATCCATACCTATCTATAATACAGAATTTCTCAGCTCTTCGTTCGAAGTACAATCAGCAAGATTATGGAATAGCCTTAGTCCGGATATTGCGTCGTCTAACTCACTTAGTATTTTCAAGAAAAAACTAAAGAAGGAATATTTATCCTTGAACACCTGATCCCGATTTCCTCTCCTGTCCTTACCATATCCCTTTTCTTGCTATGAATTATATATATTTTTTTTGTTTTAATAGTATTTAAGTGTTATACGTATTTTCTTTGATTTCTTTTACTCTTTTTTATTTGCTGTTGTACATACACAATGTTGTCATACTCTGTAATCTGGTTGGTTGGAAGAAATTGCCTAATGGCAATAAGCCCGCCAGTGAACATTATATTTGTTTATATTATGTACAAGAAGATGTATAAATAAATAAATAAATAATCAATTGTAATTGTACCGGTGTCAATTGTAATGGTTATTTGATTGGTAAAAAGAAATAAAGGTATCAATTGTAATATTGAATGATGGGCAAATCTGGATTACGGTTCAAATGATAATAGTGATATGTAAAGAATGGTGTCAATTATTGTCGTAGTGATTTGATAGGCAAAAATAAATTAAGGTATCATAATTATGTAAAATAATTCAATATTCAAATGGAATCTTTGATAAAACGGACAGATTTCCAACAGCACATCCTTAAGCAGGTATAACCTCGGAGAAATTTCTGGTAATGAGAGACGTCGATGGTAGAAGGTCCAAAATTTGCTCACTGACCCGATGAAGTGACCTTGTTAATTGCGCTACAGGATCTTCAATCACCGATTTCCTTCGATCTGCCCATGAGGGTCCTACGTGGATGCGAGCCATCCGGTGTGTTAGTAGCCGTCATCTTCAGTCGTGAGGTCAAGGAGGATGAAGAAAAACACTGGACACTTGAAGAAGAAGAAAAATCTTTTTGGAAACAGATGATTATTCCATCGCATGGAGGCGAAATGTGAGAAGACCCAAATTAAGTTGGACTTGAAAAAAATTAGCATAACTAAATGTAATGGCGATGGACCAGGTGAAATGGCGTAAATTTCTCGAGGAGGCCAAGCTTCGCGATAGACTATAGAGCCATTGTTGATGACGATGACGACTTCGAAAAGAACAAGAAATAGCTAGTGAATAAGGTCTCTACGATTTCGCGAACCACTGCTTTAAAAATTTACGTTGAACAAAAAATCGATGGAAATGAAATTAAGTTTAAGCCATTTCAGAAAACGGCTTAGCTTTAAGAGTTTTGGGATCTACATAGAATGGAACAGAGATATAGGTACGTGGAGACTACGAAGTAATGTAAAGCCTCGTTATAAACACTTTTTCCCAGAAATCCTCCCCATTGGTGTTTGTAACAAGTAATTAGGGGAGGAAGGCATTGAAATATGCTGACAGTAATTTCCAGAATTTCTAAATAAAGTGGATAATTTAATTATTTTGAATTTTTAATCAGTTTCAATAGCGCCGTCTCAACTTAAAATTGTAATTACCCAAGACTATCGTTTTTTTTATTAGATTTAGTTTTACCAGGCGCTGTCGTGCTTCGGATTACATGCAGACAAGACCATTTGCGACATAAGGTAATTTTTTCATGGGAACCATTTATTTTAATTGTACTAACTATTTAATGCTTAAAAAATGCTGTTTAACATACACTAATATCTTTTGAAATTGGTAAAAAATTTCTAAATATGTAGCGAGTTTTTAAACCCCTTAAAATAATGACTCAAACTATAAAAAAAAACGAACAAAAAGATTTATCACATAATTCGTGGCTTCTAAAGTTACAAAAAGTATGTTTGTTCAGTATGATGTGTTATATGGACATAAGTCGGCCTTAGTGGCTCAGTTGTTTAGATATCTGACTACTGAGCCAAAAGGCACAGGTTCGTTCCCGGTGGTGACACAGTTTTTAATTGTGTCTGATGTCAAAATCTGTCATAATGTGGAAAATTGTTATTGGATGCGTGTTAAATTAATATATGACATAGAAACCTATTACACAGTTGACCAAGAATCAATATAAAAATAAAATATTGACCAGTAAGTCAATTAGTCAACAAATCACTACAAGAGTTTAAAAATGACTACCAAGAATTATATTCATTTTTTTCCATTTACCTAAAAATATCTTTGAACGAAAAAATAAAACAAAAATAGATGTGACATTTTGACAATTTAAAATTCCCACCAACCTCTCGCCATTTTAATATCTGTCATAAAATTGACTTTAGAATTTTACTGGCAACATTTTGATTACATTAAGTTTCGTCCGAAAGTATTTTTAATATTATATCTTATGGAAACTTGACGTTGTTGTTCGTATTTTTTTCGAAGTCACGAAATTTACATTATATTTAAAATATATATACAGGGTGTGCCGTAAACCAACATCAAAACGAAGAGAGCTGATAGGGCGTCTCATAAGCTATCAAATTAAGTCATTTCGACCTTTAGAAGAATATTTTTTTAAAATGAATCTCGATCACCGCGTAAAACTTTTCAAATTAAAATTTAAAAATCATTTTATCCGCTTTTACGGCTACATTATAAAATGGATAAAATTTTGATAACATTCGATGGCAATTTTTTCGATAACGTGATGCAAAAAAAGAAATAAAAAAAATACTTAAATTTAAGGTCGTGGCACTCGAAACACTGACTCAGATAATAAAAAAAAACACGTTTTATATTTGTGACAATATCCATAAAATATTGATATTTTTAATAAACCAAAATCGAAATTACTTATAAGTTGTCAAATCAGTATTTTAAACTTTGTACGTTGATATGTTATAAAAATATAAAAAAATACTTGGTTAAAGTTCTATTATATTTATTGGATTATTGACGCGTTTCGTGCAAAGCACATCGTCAGAATAATGCTCTACAAGACTGAGACTAGTGGTTATATACAAAATTTACATGACAGGTGTATAAAAATGTTGGTTTTTGAACGGTTGAAAAGAAGTTATATAATGCAAATGAATCTATACAAATCTACGTTTTAATACAATGAAAGTAGTTGGGTCACTGGTTGTAGTCCCCTGTGTCCATTAGGTCTGTAACAAAAGAAAACGACAGCAGTAAAATTCGAAAGGTAAAAAATTATTTACCTTTAGCATTATTCTGACGATGTGCTTTGCACGAAACGCGTCAATAATCCAATAAATATAATAGAACTTTAACCAAGTATTTTTATATTTTTATAACATATCAACGTACAATGGAGTTCTATCAAGAATTGTCGATCGACAAACTAAACTTAGTTTTTAATTTTGGTTTTAGGAACACCCTTTATCAACAACAAAGGACCTCTAGATCCCTACGAATTCCTGTAAATTGAAATTCTTGATACCTTATAATATAATATTTTATTATGTTTTTGTCTTCAAAAGTTGGGCGTTGTTGTGATATTTCTATATGAAAATGCCAAAGGCAAACTATGTTGAATTGTTAACGCAAACAAAATAAAATACAATATTCTTAATATATTCGCAGTCTGAAAAGTTTCAAAGCAATTTCGATCTTTTTGGGATTACTAACAATATTTTTGTGTAAACGCGTCTTTATTATTGGAATATATTGTACCTTTGTCGGTGCCAAAGACAATCATATTCATCACCAATGGCATCAGATAGAACACTCGATATAGAGTGTCGGATGTAGGTACATGAAGTTGCAGATTACGACGTTTTTCACAATAATATCACTGAACGCTTTCGTGCGGCGTTTCAATCGGAACGCAGCATTGGGTGTTTTGAATGTCAAATCTCTTTTATCATAATTGTGTCTTATTACGTTATACATAATATATTCATTGATCGAATATTTTTATTATTGCATATGCGCAAACATTGGATTTTTTTCCCTGTCGGGAGTCAAAGGTATTTTTGAACAGATTTTTTAATTTTCTCAATAGAGACGAAGTTGGGAGATTTACTGTAGGAGAACCGGGAAATCACCTACAGGGCTTACGACCTGTCATCGGCTGGTTTACGTGATCACTTTATGTGCTTGCGCAACGTTCACCAATTATGCCTTTTTAATGAGATCCCTATCAATTCAATTTTGAAAGTTCTATATATTGTAATACTGAAATTCTTTTCGCATGAAAATAAGGAATTTTTACTACAGCCATCTATGTGTGAAATAATGAACAACATTCTTATTATTATTTTTTTTTATTTATTTTTGTTGTAACGCCATCTATTGAGATAATTGGTTTTTTGTAAATAATGAGAGCAACAATTCTTATACCTGAGGTGACAAATGCATTTTTCGCATAGATATTCATTGATGCTTTCTGACCTATTGGAAACTTTCAATGATATTTTTCTTAAATAACCTTCTTTGTGAATGCATATTGCCTTCATATATGATGTCATATGACATAATAGACACCAAAGAAATAAATATTAGTCATCTTTCCACAGATAAAATAGAAGTCAACAGATACAATAAGCATCTGAGCGTTTTTCACCCGACGATTATACCTTCAATCTGAAAGCGACAGAGTGTCTTTCACCCGACGATTATACAGAGCGTACATTCGACGTTCAATCTGAAAGCGACAGAGTGTCTTTAGGGCGTCTTTTTCGGGTCATTCTGAACGGCTTCGAGCGTTACTAAGTGCACTCGGCGTTCATTGTGAACGCACTCCATGTTGAAGAACTTTCTGCCACTTCACCCGGTCCATCGCTCGTACCTTCCAAGTGTTACACTGCTTGCTTTCAGGTCTCTTTCTACACCATCCATCCACCTTCATATAGGTTTTCCCACGTTTCGTCTCCCATCTGGTCATGTATTGAGAAGCTTCTTCGGGACTCGGTTCTCCTCCATGAGCTGGAAATGTCCCAACCATCTAAGTTGATAAGTTTTTATGTACTTTACTATGTTGGGCTCATTGTATGAACATTCAAGCTCATAGCTATACCTTATCCTCCGTGTTATATTTTCACAGACAGACACAAAGATTTCTCTTAACACCTTCCTTTCAAAGACTAGAAGCGCATTTTCGTCTCGTTTACTCAGGACCCAGCACTCAGTTTCATACAAAAATGCTGGTATCGGCAAATATCTTGATTATTATACTATGTTACTAATGCTTTTTCAGAGAGTTTGGGGGACGGTTTATACATCTACCAACCAAGTGAAAAATGCATTTTTTTTTATTGAGAGTGAGGAATGAAAGATGAATGAAACCAAGGTCTTTAAGGTCTAATTTCAACATTAATTATGTGTAGTAAAATATATATAATAATAATAATAATAATGAACTCTTACTTGCACCCTGCGCAAGTGGCGAGTTTATTGCAGTATGGCAATATTTTCCATAATTCACGATTCATCATAAAGTTGTCATCCTCACTGGGAAAGAATCGTCGCTTCGAAACGTTTCGTAAAAAAATAGCTCATTTGCATGGGTGAACCTAGAACCCTTGAACTAGGCAAACCCTGAAAGAAAATTAGAAAATGTCGAAGATTTTATATTTTTTAGCGTTGTTGTTCATTCCAGTGGCCATAAAAATATTTACATTTGTGGCCCTGTAAAGCATCATACATATCTCCATACGGTTCAATTTTTAATTTTGTAGTATGGTTGCTATAAACAAATAAATTACTATTACTTCTTGAATTTCTTAACATAATATTCATAAGCAAGCCAAGATTTTCGGCTTCTATAGGCAAATCTGCTACTGCTCATTTGTAGTATACACAAAGAAATTAAGATGTTTTATGTATAAATGAGGTTTTATGATATAGTACAATCAAAATACTTTAGAATTCCGTCTATCGAAAAGGAGTTTCAGAAAACATACCGGTAGTTCTTAAATCAGAAAATAAATAGTACCTACATTATAAAGGTGTGTATTTCTAAATGTTTGCAAAATAATATATTCCGAAATGTCTGGAATTTGAGGCCTGGAAGGTGTCAATAGGTCAAAGCGATTTGAGGGGGGAGGTATTATGTACCTTCCTATATCAGGAAGACGGGTGGACTACCACCATCTAGTGTGAATATTGACATGGCCAAGTTTTATAGACAGGGATAGTAGAGAGGTTGTATATTTCCAAAGGTTCAACCAATTTACCTAAAGGCTGACAAACACGTATAAAGGCAAGTAGTGAAGCATGTGACAAAGTATGAGGACAACCATCAGACGGCTGGAAATGGAAAGGTGCTCTATCAAAACAATATTTTGAATACTCCACATAACCATGTCGAGTCTCCATTTCCACGATATAAAAAAATATATTTTATAGTTTTTGAAAAATTCAGGATGTTAGTTATGAATGTTGCTTTTGAAACTTCAGAAAATGAATAGAGTGAAATCATTTTTATCAATAAAGGGAAAGCCTTAATTATAAATGTAACTAAATGAATAATACTGCTTCATAACAGATTAAACAAGTGAAGTAGTTTACCATAGAAATAAGAAAAAAAATATTTTCATTTATTTTCCAATAGGCACTGACTGGAGTAAGTCTGTTGAAGAGCATCGTCAGAGTGCGCTTAGTTTAGTAGTTTACGCTTCGCATTTAGAATAAAGTATTTGTTTACGCCATTTAATTGTCATAAAATAAAATAAAATAAAATGCACTGTATTCGATGAATTTGATGTCTTTGTGTATCGCCAGAAGAAGTAATGCACTAAGCCAATGGCCATTGGCAATCAAGAGGCTTCTTCTGGGATTCATCGTCTTCATCTGCACTCATCACCGCTTCAACTACCGCTTTATAAAACAAACCGCCTACTTACAACATATTGCAAATATTCACGCCTGTGTGTTGGCAACGTTATATTCTCTTTGTTGGCAACACTAAAAACTTCGTCTTCCCGTTTGTCTTTCGCAGAGTACGGATCTATATTTTTGTTCGTGTCTGTGTGGCCGCCGCTTTTCGCCGCTAATTAAATAAAACCCGCATAACTTTCAACCGCTACTTTTCACCGCATTATCTTCGCTTTCTTCATCGCTATTTTGTACAATAACATCGCAGATTCAACAGTTTTTACCCGCTACATCAATAATAAAACGCCCGTTATCACTGCAGGAGAAGAGTGTCCTCTGCCCAAGGATCTGCCAGCCAATTAAAATGTAAGTGCATTGTTTCCTTTTGGCTTATATACGAGGTATCATGTTTATTGAATTGCAGTGCATAAAAATCGCTTATAAATTCAAATTTTCCAATACCAAATCGGTCAATGTTACAATGAACCAGCAAATCCCCGCTACACCAGTATTATTTGTACCCTTATCTATTATTTGTATCTAAATAAGGATGTACTCCCTTAATATGCATTCTGGGATTGTCAACATTACAAAAAGGTTAGTGTAGAGAAAAGTAAAAAATGTATGTGAATATCCATATCCGAGGAAACTTTGGCGTGGGCCCGATTACCGATGAGTCGCTCGAGAGTAGATTGAGGTACGGACACGTCATAAGGCGAAACGATAGAGCGATGGACATTCAAGTGCGGGCCAGAAGGCAAGGCAGACCGTTGATTACGTGGCACTCAGAAGAGTTGCGGGAGGCAGACGCGAAGGAGACACATAGGAGAGAAAGCCTTGGCGAATGCGGACAAGGTGGGCCGATCCTACATAATGGAAAGAAATAGCCAGGGCAAAAAAAAAATTCTTTGCATTGGATTTTTTTTTGCATTGGAATGTTGATGGAAACGTGGTCTTTACTTCAAAAAAGAAAGTACCGTTTCATTTGTTAATATTATTATTCATCGGGTCCTCCAAATCCCTATCAAATATCCACTGAATTGTTATCAAAATCCGCGAAAATGAATTCCGTGAAAAACGAAGTTTCGGTTTTACTTTAGTTTAGATATCTTCGTGTAGTGAAAGTAGATTGTTTGTATGTATACCTAGCATCATTTTATCAGAGTGTAAACTCATATTTCACTTGAGCTTTCTCATCGTATTATATACATCATATCTCTAAGTCTGCGTGAACACCCACCATTTGTATATTTGCAATCAACGAAATGGTGCAAAGTAAAACTTTAGAATACTTCATCCACCTACCTTCAAATCTGCCTGATATGTTTCCTCAAGTATACTTGTTTTTGATGCTCATTTCTGATGCGCAAGTTTTCAGCCTGTTTGATAAAGACAAAATACGACCAGAAAATTCAACATTTAATAGTAGTTTGGAATGTGACTAAATCGACTGCAGCTTGTGAAGTGTCATCGAATGGTTTTTCGTGATTTTTGTATGCGCACAAACAACGTTAACCAAATGTTTGTTTAGTTCATTTACCTATGTTCAACCAAGTTTTAAAAGGTGCATTTATCCTCATACAGCAACATTATCCAACCAATCGATATAAAGCGAAACCAATTAAATTTAGAAAAAAATGTTATACCTAATATTTTTCAAAACAACAGAAAAATAAAGAATAATAACGACTGCAATGCCGATCACAATGACAAATAAAGGATGTAGGGAATTGCAGGTCGCAAAGAAATATGGTTGAGCAATTATTTGACAAACATAATTTATTCAGTGTTTATTTTGATCGAGGTGACAAAAAATCGAGACTTATGTTATTCAATCGTCTAACCAATTGATCTTAAAATGAAGTTCTTCAGTAAGTGACGGGGAATTAAAACTATTAAAAACTCATTCATTTAATTTCAAAACAATCGAAACATTTAATTATTTACGACAACAGAATGTATAAATCCTTTTATGGACGCGTTTTTCTTCTTCAAAATGCTTTTGTTATCAATTCGATTTCGCCAATAATAAGCCAACAGTTTGTTCAATTTCTCAAGAATCTTTGACGGTTTGAGTACAAAGCAACTAGAAATAACTCCCCATGTAAAGACATTGAGGAATGAGGGAGTATTTCCATACAGGTACCCATCTATATGGTTGAATATTAAAATTCTTGACAACAATGTGTATGTGTATACCTAGTTATGTATGTATCTGATGCAGACAAAGTAAGAATTCACAGTAAGACCTTCACATTCGTTAGCACAAGTATTTGTTTGATTCGATGTTCGGAAAATTCAAATGTCGAGAAAACTATGAGAATGTTTTACGGGATTATCGATAGGCATTGCTCTTATTTGATTGAATAATGATTTGAAAGGATGTTTATTTGGAGCTAAACCCAAAATTAGATTAAGAAAATGACATGATAAATGATAATGTTGTAGAAATCAACCGAACCGTTATTGTAGAAAACACAACCTTTATTGTATTCTTCCTTTTGAGGATACATTTTTGAAGAAAGTTGTCACTATTGGAAAGCTGGGGTTTAGTTCAGCTCCAGCTTATTGGTGGTTTTTCGATACTGTTCCATACTGTCAACGTGGTTCTGTCAAAGCCTTATGTCTCTGCTCCATCGTACATTACCCTAAGTCTTAGAGGTTCTTTTTGTAACGTTTGTCATACTTTTGACCTACTACTCCTCCCGGAGGTTGGCAACCGTCCTTCCGAACTCCTCTGGGATGCCTGGAATTCTTCAAACGATCTGCTAAAGATGGATTAACCTAGCAAAAATCCTGGAACTAAAATAAAGTTGATTCCTATATATTATGTTGGACCACGATTCTGCTGACCCTCTTCAGCCATGATTTTTTCTGTACGCCCCAAGCCTCATCTTCCTTTAGGCTTTCAGAAACGGATTAAATGGATGTAGAGGATGGACTGTATATGGAATATTTTGCAAAGAAAAGGGCGAGTCGCACTTGTTCTCTCTCCCTACCTCCACTAATATACCTACCTACCTTTGTCCCAAACAAAAATGAAAGGGAACAACAACAACTCTCCACTACCCTTCTTTTTTCCTTTCCTTTCCTTTCCCGGTATTTAATATCACCATGTACCTTTCTACTTATATATGGATACAAATATCATTAAGGAAGTTTTATACCAAACTATAAATAGTTTTGGAATCAAGAGTGCAGTTTGAATTTTGGACTACAATAAAAATGAATTATGTAAATTTACGTAATTACGGATCATGTTTCGTTTAAGGAAGGCATTGATTATTTTTTATTTTATATTATAATTTTGCATTTATTTTTATATAAACACATTGTTTAACCAAACTGGCAGCATTTTTTCCCTAAAAAAAAAAAAAAAATATTTAATGTATGAATTTAACGAGCTTAAGCGCTTTCGCCGTACAGAACCAGAGAGGTGAAAATCAAAATGAATTTAATGAGTTTCATTTAAGCCTCTGAGGATGCCGGCTGCTTTTTTTTTATTATTAATTGCATTTTTTTACGTAAGTTACACAGTAGTATTTACACAGTATTTAAAAAAATAAAAAGCAGTTACAATAAAAATAAATTCCAAAATATAATGAAATCCAATCGCTGGATATAGTAGGTACAAAAATTTTACAATAAAAAAAATGTCGTGTATAACGGCCTTAAACTCCATGTACAGGATGATTGGTTATATGTATTATAATATGTTGTATTGTGTATGTGTGTATTTTGTTACGCTCTGCAGTAATGACGATTGTTTTTTTTTTGTCACAGCCTCCTTTTCTTGTTTTACACAAAAAGAATTGTACTTTTCTCCATTCACCCCCCCCCCCCTCTTTATTTATTTCAAACTCCACCCTTCCCTCTGTCTTGTTTTGTCTATACGTTTGACGTCTATACTCGAAAAATGCCGCCAAAGCATCGCCAGGCATTTTCGTTTTTGTAAACAAACAGATGCTTATTAAAATTTTGATACAACATATTGTTGTAGGGCGGTAGGTAGGTGGTCATGTTGAAATATTTTATTTTGTTTTTTAGTGAAATATGACAATTTTCAAAACAACAATAATGTCATATACCTACTTAAAGCAGCGGTATGACAAATTGACGAAATCCTCTGTATGTATTATAATGTGACTCGCATAAGCGAGTTGCGTTATAATTTATTTGAAATGAATTATTTTACAACTATACCATCACGCCATGTCCTTCACGGGATATGCAGAGACAGAGAGCCAGTGCCACACTCCTCTATTTTTGCACACATTCCTGGCTTCCTTTACATCCCATACATCGTCTCATACATGCTCGTCGATTTTTCAAGCTTTTCATGTTTCCTTCTTTCAAAATATTATTTACATGGTCATGCCATCCCTTTCTGGGGCGGCTCCTGCTATTCACTCCATCTCTTACATCCATGTTTATGTTTTGGTCAGTGGTTCATCGTTCATTTTTTTAACATGTCCAAACCTCCTTATAACATATATCGATCTATTACGTATTCTTCTTAGTAATCTCATATCTACAGCATTTATTCAGCATACATGCGTTTTTTGCCATGTCCATGTTTCACTGGAATACTTCAAAGTAGGCACTAAAATTGCATTATGTATATCGGACATTACCGGTCTGAATGCTCCGTTTACTATATTACTTGCCATAATTCATTTATTTATTTATTTATTTATTAAAATCCTTTTTACAAGTACCAACGTCTTCTAATAAGAAAACTGAAAATATATGGCATTAATGGAGAATTACTTAAATGGTTTGAGTCTTATATTTCTGATCGATCGCAAACAGTAACAATAGGAGGGCATAAAGCGCCACCATATAAAACAACATCGGGAATCGCACAAGGATCACTACTTGGACCGCTTCTATTTTTATTATTCATAAACGACATAGCCTCGTCAATTAAATACTCTGAATTTTTGCTTTTTGCCGACGATCTAAAACTGTACCGTAAAATAGAATCTATCACAGACTGTAATCTACTGCAGAAGGACCTTGCCTCCCTATATACTTGGTGCAAACTTAATGACCTTTATTTTAACTACAGCAAGTGCCAATATATTTCCTTCACAAATAATAAATCTAAAATATCTTTCCAGTACAACATAAACAACAATTATTTAGCAAGGTGTGATACTGTGAGAGATTTAGGAGTCCTATTCGATTTTAAACTTAAATATGACGCGCATATAGATGAAATAGCCAAAAAAGCTTCTAAACTACAAGGGTTTATATGCAGGCAGACAAAGGACTTTTCGGACCAAACAGTAGCATTGAGTCTATACAAAAGTCTCGTAGTTTCTGTTTTAGAATATAATTCGGTTATTTGGTCACCGAATTATGAAGTGCATAGTCAGAGAATTGAGGGAATTCAAAAAAAGTTCCTCAGGATTCTGGCTTATCGCTCAAAGAAATCAAATCTAGATACATACGAAAAAAAAATGAACTTTTATAAAATAAACTCCCTGAAGGAAAGAAGAAGAATGGTTGGTTTAATTTGCCTGTATAATGTCGTCAATGGCAGACTAGATGCCCCCAATATACTGCGTCTATTAAATTTTAACGTAAAAAGAATGTATACAAGATCTCGGGACTTTTTTATTTTAAATTCATATAAAACTAATATAGGATATTTCTCCCCCCTCCCTAGAATTACTCGCGATTTTAATATTATATCGTTGTCCAGACCTCTTGTAGATATTTTCTCAGAGTTAAATGAATTTAAAAAATGTATTTTCTTGCCTTGATTTGTGGAGCTTGTGCAATCTGTGCCCACATAGTATGCAATGCGAGATAGTTAATGTTATGTAGGTGCGAATTTTTTTGGTTGTTTCTTTCCTACCTACTTCGATTATATTTTTGTAAACAAGCGAATGACCCTTGTATGCTTTAATTTATTTTGATTTTATACCTACTACCTTGTATGCTTTTGGTTTGTTTTAATTTTTATACTTTGAAATTTGAAATGTTATACAAATTTGATGTAATTATTTTTTTATGATTAATCGTGTAAAATAATTGTAGGTTTAATCCTGTATATTTTACCTAAATAAATAAAATAAAAAATAAAATAAAATAAAATAATAATAACAATAAGTACAATATAACTTTATACAGTAGTTAATAAAAATTATAAGTTATACTTTAAGTTAGAAAAAGTTAAGTTTGTCATTAGTGTATACGTTTATATATTTTAATTTGTGGATTAGGCTACTCTACTAGGCTATGCCTGTACCAGAGTAGCGTTATATAAATCAGTTCTATTATTTTAATTCGTCATAGTGTTAGTTATTTTTGTAAGGTTTTGTGGTAGGTTGAAGTAATGATGTGCAAGTATGTACATATGTATATATTTTAGTGTTGTATGAGAAAAAAAAATGCTTGATGTAGAAAGGGCTAATGATAATATAATTTTGATTTTTTTTATAAGTCATCTAAGCAGAAATATTAAATAATTCTTCTGTTTCTTTTCGTCCTTTGGTAATTAACCAGTTGTTTGCTATGGCTTTCAATTTGATATGTGAGTAGGTTCTTAATAGTGGAAAGTCAGTTTTGAAGAGGTTAAATATTTTTGGACCTATGTACGCGTAATTTTTCTGGCCATGTGTTGTCTTAGTTTTTGGAATTTCATCAAGGTTTAGTAGTGCTTGCCTAGTATTGTGTGAATGTGAGTTGCTGGTTGTCATTTGGTGGTTTGAAGTTTTGATGTAGAAAGTGAGAGTTGACTTAACAAAAAGCTGTCTTACGTCTAGTACATTAAATTCAATGAATAGTCTGTCTGAAGAGTATCTAAGTGGTTTTTTATTAATGACACGAAGTAAAGTTTTTTGCGCCGTTATAACCGTTTTTAATGTGGTTTTGTAAGTACCTCCCCAACTGGGAATCGCATAGCTTAAGAATGACTGGGCAAGGGCATAGTAGATAGTTTTGAGTTGGTGTTTCTTAAAAATATTGCGAATGGATTTAAATAGATAAATGAGTTTTAGAAGTTTTCCCGAAATTAATTCAATGTGTGGTTTCCAGTTTAAGTGTCTATCTATTATTATTCCTAAGTATTTCACATTATCTGTATTTTCGAGGGGGTTA
The DNA here is from genome assembly GCA_963576475.1 of Molanna angustata. NCBI lineage: Eukaryota > Metazoa > Arthropoda > Insecta > Trichoptera > Molannidae > Molanna > Molanna angustata. The sequence goes on along the minus strand of OY754974.1, from coordinate 36,916,343 downwards.
CAATTGCAATTTTGGTGCATCTTTCGATATTTGGTACAAGTATTTTAAAGAGTTGAAATATCACTTTTTTGTTTCAGTGAAATATTCGCATTCCCAAAGTAAAGAATTATGTACCTATCTAATAATTTCCGAAATTGTCATTTTATAAATTCCATTTTTGGTTATTGTGACTCGCATGGGCGAGTTTCCTTGTACTTCGTTGGCGATTCATTATAAAATTTGTTGTTTTTTTGTCTGCAAATATGGCCAGACAGACAGGATGACGCCCAGAGTACTACAACGGAGGCCATGAATAGTAAAGATAGCCCCTGATAACCTAAAAAAACCGTCGTATTCGTAATCGTCGCGATGAGTAGAAGAAGATCCAGAAGTTGCTCATCAACCCGATGGAGTGACCTAATCAAGTCCGGTGTAGGATCTTACTTAACCGAAGCCCTTTGATCATCCTAAAACCGTCATACATGGAGGAGGACCATTCGTTGAATGATTGAGTGAAGTTGCCCTTCTCAGTCATGAGGTTAAGGAGGAAGGATAAGATAGTCAGCGTTCACGACTCATCAATGAAACTCTTCTCGTCTGCAGCGTAACAGGTCTCTATAGTCGCTTATGTTCTACAATGGATCGAATGTGGCTATCGGTTGTAATAATATTTTTAGTAGGGCCGTTGCCCGCTGATAGTGGGCAGGTCACGTGGCAATATGGTCAGTCTTTCTTTCTTTTTCGTGTTCGGCTAAACTCTACCACTCCAATAAGCAGCGACTGACATCGCGTTGTCATTTGTCATAATCAGATCCCCAGGACTACAGACAACTCCCATCAGTGGACACATCAGCAAGTGGCTGTCATCCTGGGTTGCGCCGCATTCGCATTGGATGTCATCTGATTCAGACAGGTACCCCACCTTTGCAGGGTTTTTTTAACATCTGAGTCTATTGAGGGTCTTCCATAGAGCGTATGGTAAGTGCTCTCCAACTCCGGTACTCTCATTTGGTTCAATCCATGGTGCCGCACCAGAGTCCAGTTGCCAGAGTTCTTCTCTACGCTGTTGAGAGGACTCAACAGGGGATGCGGCCTTCATAAAACTTTTCCTGGATTTCAGACGAGACACCACTGGCTGGTGATGCTATAAAGGGTGGCGTACGTCACGGGTTTGTTTGTACCTCTCTGCATCTGCGGTAGTTCTACGCCGAAAATGTGGTGGGGCAATTCCAATTATTGGGTACAGTCTCTCAGTTGGTGTGGGCTTTAAGCACCCCGAGACTATTAGTGCCATATCATTCAAGGCTAATTATATAATATAATGACTCAAATGGTATTGGGCAGGTCACGTGACAAGACAGGAAGTTGGCAGATGTGCACCACGTATAGTTATAAATTGGAGACCTTGGAAAGACGAAAGAGCGACTTCAGAAAATATGGACATACCATACAGTTACATTCGCGGGCAAGCAGTGGTACAGGGACGTCTAGGATAGAAAAGGGTGTATGAATTTGAAGGAGACCTACATACAGAAGTGGAGAGAGGGCTGAGAAGAAAAAAAAAGACGAAGACAATTATCCAAGCGCGCTGAAATAAGGAGTAAATAAAGGACTGCATAGCTCAGTATTGAGCAGAACAACAATGGCATAGATTTCTACATTCTGGAATATAATATAAGGATATCAATATTTATTTTTAAATGTTCGTTTGTGTATTTGACGTTAAGTGTATGTATATTTACACAAGATATAGAAGTAGGATTTAGTATTTTATAATAAATATACAGATCTGACAACGCGATGTGAGAAATATTATAATAAAATATTTTCCAAAACAGAACAAATATGTCAAGTTGTATATTTTCTGGAGATTGATGTTGAACCAGCCAGGGTCTGGATTGAAGTTGAGGAGGTGTATCTACTGTGTGTGTGTGTGTGTGTGTGTGTGTGTGTGTGTGTGTGTGTGTGTGTGTGTGTGTGTGTGTGTGTGTGTGTGTGTGTGTGTGTGTGTGTGTGTGTGTGTGTGTGTGTGTGGGTGTGGGTGTGTGTGCGTGTGCGTGTGCGTGTGTGTGTGTGTGTGTGTGTGTGTGTGTGTGTGTGTGTGTGTGTGGGTGTGTGTGCGTGCGTGTGCGTGTGTGTGTGTGTGTGTGTGTGTGTGTGTGTGTGTGTGTATGTGTGTGTGTGTGTGTGTGTGTGTGTGTGTGTGTGTGTGTGTGTGTGTGTGTGTGGGTGTGGGTGTGTGTGCGTGTGTGTGTGTGAGGGTGTGTGTGTGTGTGTGTGTGTGTGTGTGTGTGTGTGTGGGTGTGTGTGCGTGTGTGTGTGTGTGTGTGTGTGTGTGTGTGTGTGTGTGTGTGTGTGTGTGTGTGTGCTTTGCAGCACTTGTTCTCAATCTTGTGAAACATAACTTCCCGAAAGCGGTGTTAAAACCCCTAATCGGTCGCTTTCTTTATAAAACATGGCCATAACTCACTTGTTTTTTTCTTACAACAACAACACGAAGAAAAAAATATGATTTGAAAACAAAAATGACTTAAAACGAGTGGGTTGTGGCCAACGGAATACTCCTCGCTACCAAGTCACTGTACAAAGTATTCAAATTTTGTATGGAAATTTTTTAGCATTTATTATTTTAGGTTTAAATATTTTATTATGAAAACTTGATAATTCAGCAATGCCATAATATGAAATTAATGTGCTGTTTTAGCAATTTGAATATAAAATATCAAATTTTAAGTTTACTTATCTTGGGGTCACTTTGAAATACTTGACAGTTAAAAAAATGAGAAGCACTATTCAGATATCCTTCAAAATCTTACGGGGTCTAAGCGAGTATTATATATACAAATTATTATTGAATTATTGAGTATAAGATATACAAACTACCCCCTATTCAGTAACTATTGTAACTAAAATAGGAACGTTCTAAAATTGTAGATTTTAGAATTACGGTTATATTTTAGTGTTATAAAATATCAACTTGGACTAAATAGAATTGGGACGTACCTATTTAGGCCGGAACGTTCTAAAAAAGTTACTGAATCAGACGTAGTATTATGAATAATTATGAAAATTATGAAATTTTCATCATTTTCATAATTATTCAAAATACGTCTAATTCATGAACTTTTTAAGAACGTTCCGTTCAAAATAGGTACGTTCCTATTCCATTTAGTCCAACTTGATATTTTATAACGCTAAAATAAGACCGTAAATCTAAAATCTACAATTTTAGTATGTTCCTATTTTAGTTTGAATAGTTACTGAATAGGGGGTATTATAGCGAGTATTAGATATATTATTAGATCGCAAACTTTAAAAAATAATCGAATGAGTACTTTAGTCTACATATAATCGATAAAGTAGAATAAGTACGCCGTACATAGCACATAGCACAAACAGAGATACATTGTGATGAAACTTTCAAAATACAATTCTAGCTTGGGGTAGTGAGGAGTAAATATCAAGAATGAAGGGTTTTTACATTTTCAGTTTTATTCTTATACTTGTTATGAAAATATATACACGACCGCCGTGGCAGTTGGCAAGCCGTTTGGTCTTTATGCGGGTGTCCTGGGTTCGATCCCCAACAGAAGTTAAATTAATGTAAAATTCATTTTTCACACAAATCTTGTTTTTATGGCTGGAATATTGCAATGAGGTTCACCACCTTATCTGGATGATGTTTTTTAGGTGAGACGAGGTTAGTTTGTCGTTACACGTATGTATCGTGCTTAATTTTATGAGGCATTGCACACGCGCACAATTGTCGCTGGTTACTACACATTGTGGGATCATGCTGTGATGGTAGTTATGATTTTAAACACATTTTTATGATTCAATTTATGAAATGAACTACGACTTTTTAGTAAAAAAAACATTGAAATCAATAATTTTACTGTGTTAAATGTTCTCAGGTTGAGAATCATTTATGTAAACTCAGAAACCGGAATTTAATCAAAAAAGGGATTATTTGGGACCGAACAAGGTTTCGTTTGATCCCATGTAAAATCAAAACTAGGGTACCATAATTCATAACTGATAATGTAGATACTCGTAGTTGCAAAAAACACCGCAGAATTGTGCTGATGTAATAGATGGCGAGAAACTCTGAGAACGATTACATTTTGATTAAATATTCAAAAAAAACTAAGGCACAACAAAATAACTCAGTTTTACCTATTGCTTCTTTTATATCGAACGCATACAATGAATATTTATAAAACGATTGGCTTATAATAATAAAAAAATATTTTTATAGCAACGTTTAATGATTCAGGATCATTCCAAGGGCGCTTAGAGAAAGAACTCTTGCGATGTGCACTGCGGACATTTTATAGGACTTATCGTAATATTCTTGCACCATCCCCATCTACACGTAATCGTCATGACATCAATTTATTTACAACATTCTTTAAAACCATATGGACTGTTAAGAATTATTATGCACTTTAATGTACCAGGCCCACAACTCTTTTTCGGCCTAGAAAAGTACAGAACTAACGTCGCAAAAAATGGAACCATCAATAGAATCATTAGCACCTATATTAAATATGAGAACACGTTTGGCTTAGACTTATTCAAAGATACAAAAAATGGAACAATCAATAGAATCATTAGCACCTATATTAAATATGAGAACACGCTTGGCTTAGACTTATTCAAAGATACAAAAAATGCAACCATCAATAGAATCATTAGCACCTACATAATATATTAAATATGGGAACTAGTTTGGCTTAGACTTATTTCTTCCAAGTGAATAATACTTCATAGACTAATAATTACGCACCACACATATGCATGCATCTTCACATACGCACTACACCGTGTCCGGATTTACAATTATTATCCTCACGGTCAATTGTCCATTCGGTGAAAAGGGCATACGGTCAATTGTCCGCGGTCAATCGGCTACGGTCAATTTTTCGAGAATCGCTCTACACACATACACATAACATATTCAATCACACATATACATTATACATACATAGTATGATGACACACAGATTATATGTATCTATAAATATAATACTTATCATGATAATTAAAATAATAAAAAAAAATAATAATAATTGTAAGATTAATTAATTGTAAGATTGTAATCCGATATATGGAGTGGATATTTATATATTTAGGTATTAGTAAATGTCACAAGGTCACAAAATAAATGTTGAATCAGGAATTAAAACAAGTGGTCAATAAAGAGGGTTTTTATGGTTTTGCTGGATAAATAAAACAGTGATCGCGATATAGAATCTTGCATCGACCGACTTCGTTAGATTAAAGAACGTATCAAGAATTATAAGTTATAGTTTCAAGGACATTTCATGTAAAAATCTTATTTAGTTTTTCTACATTAGATTATCATCTTGTGGCAATAACCCGCCATTGTACACAGTATTGTACATGAAGCTTGATAAAAAAATATTATGATTTGATGCTAGTGAATTTTGTATCAATAAATTGGAAATGGATTGATACAAATGCAAAATTTGAAATCGTTTCAAAATATTGACAAATCAAATTATAATAAAAAGTCATAAATGAGATTAAATAATGTGAACGAAAAAAACATTCGTAAATATTGTCATGAATTGTAAAACAGACAAGCGCCATTTTTTTAATCATTGGAGTCCTTCGATCTGCCCACGACCTTTGTTCATAGAGAAGAAACATTCAGCGAGTGATTGAATAAAATCGCCATCCTCAGTTATGACTCTAAAGACAAAGAAATGAAAACTTGCAAGAGATTTGAGTAGGTATATGGAATTGAGGCGATGTAACAATGGGGTGAAATTCAGCTATTTCTACTTAGGCCCGTGAAGGTGAGGGATCTAATAGCATTATGAAATTCTTCAAATAACCTTATAAATAAAAGTCTGAATAACATTCTAGGTATTGATAAAGGTGGCAATGAATCGGAATTATCTAAAAATGTAAATTAACTACAGATAGCAATGTGCGTCGGCAAATCTGACCCTTTTCCAAAGTGTGTATTTTGAGAATCGATAAAATGATCATTGGAATGAATAAAATGTTGTATTTAACGCTATACAAAATATGTAAAATGCTAGTTGTGAAAGGGTAATGCGGGGGATAAGAATCTGTCCCTTTACCTGGATGAAAAGAGGATGGAGTAGCAGTGGGTAAACAGCACGAGAAAGGTAATACACACACACTCAGGTCCGGCTGGGAGCTCTATTACATTATACATATTGCGATATTATGTATCTGAAAAAGGGTAATTTGGGACACTTCCAAAACTATTGTGAAATATTTTGGACCAACACCGCTACCTATGTTAAAAGGAATAGCAGCAATAAAAGATTAGATCTGTGTTAGAGATTTCGGAAGACTCTCACAGATTATTTCAAAAAGTTTTTCCATAGGTTTGATTTAGTTATGTTTGAGCTATAAAACATTTTCGATCGATGGTATCAGGTAGTATTTCACGTAATTAAAATATGTGATTTTAATGGTATGGCATTTGATTTCTGGTTATACCGATTTTTTTTACTAATGAGGATTCAGATTTTTACTGCGCTTCAAGTCTAAATTTAAACCGATAAACTCACAGTCTCCCAAAAGCGAAAATGTCATTTCGTTATTTGGTGCGTATTTAATTCACAAACGTATATTTGAATACACATCTCAAAAGCCATATATCGTGTTGCTGTTGGAGTAAAGATACTTTGAACACTGTATCACATCTGAATAAGAATGAATGCAGATTTAAATCACAAACCTTTTACATACTATTTAATAAAATTTTTGAATAATTTTTAAATAAACAAAAATGTTTGAAAATATCTTCATCAAAAATATAATCAAAAAAGATTTATCAAAACACAATTTCTCCTTTACAGTAAATGGCTTACTGACCAGCGAGACATTATGGTCAGTCGTTCTTTTGTGCTGGAACCCTGGGTTTGATACCCAGCGTGGGACAAAATTGATTCAAAATTATTTCAGGATCAAACAATTGTTTTTATGGGTTGGCAATAAACTCATACGGGAGAAAGAGAGTGTTAAATGCAAAAATGGTTCGGCTCGTTGTGAAAGCAATAAATTCAGTTTCTGGCACCAGCCCCGGTTTAGTTGAGCGAAAGTTGAGTCATTTGACCCTTTGAATTGTGAAAAGGGAAACAAAATGGCCGCCCTCGTTATCTGTTGCATTGTGCTGAGTACAAAGGATCAAACCATTATCGGGGGATGGTCATCACGGCCATCATACTTGAGAAGGATTATATTTATTCAGGATTGCCTATATTCCAGTACCTACTAAGGAACTAGGACCAACCCCCATTATCGCACAACTTTCAATATTTCAAAACAGGTCGCTGGAATAATAATTATTGTGATGATTCTCATACGTGAAAAATAGAAAGGGAATTATTATAAATATGACCTGCTTTCTCATTCATCTAGTTTTATTACTTCGTAATATTATTTTAACGTTTTTTCTTATGTCAATATTGATGGCAATAAAAGAACGTCGACTTTCTGTAAAATCACTGTCTCTTTGTTCTGCTCAAAGACCTTATAATATGGTTCTGCTATACGAACGTACTGAAATTTTGCTAGATTATAGAAAATCTAAAATTATTACGTAAATTCGCATCGTCTTAATTTACCTATCGGTACTAATATTTATGAAAAAACAATATCTAAACGATTTTTCTTCTGTATTCTTCAATTTCTCATTGCATTAATCAATATTTTTTATTTTTTTCATTTTATGAACTAGATATTAGATCGGCACAGGCTTAGAATAGTGCTTCCATTCTTTTAAATCATTGTTTTCGAGTGTCCCGTAAGAGCCGGGTAATCGAAAATACAACAGGCAACAATACATACATACATACATACATACCATCACGCCATGTCCCTTGCGGGGTAGGCAGAGAGAACCGAACGCCACATTTTTCTATCCTGGCATGCATCCCTTGCTTCGTCCACATTCATGCATCGTCTCATACATGCTCGTCTATTGCTCACACTTCTAACATTTCCGTCTTTCAAAATTTCGTTCACATGGTCGTGCCATCCCTTTCTTGGGCGTCCCCGACCTCTCATTCCATTCCTTTCCGCTCTGTATATTTTCTTCGTGAGGCGCTCCACATTCATTCTCCCCATGTGACCAAACCATCTCAATGTGTTCACTTTCATTCTAGTAATGGCAACAATAACATCTCACATATTTCAGCAATGAGGTTCACCACCCATTCTGAATGTAGTGCCTTTTTTGGTGAAACGAGACTGGTGTGTGGGTAAAAATAGATGTGTTATTCTCCCTTTTTTACTGCACACCCGCACACCTTTCGCTGGTTACCCTACATTGTGTGATATGCCGTGATGGTATGAATGAATGAATGAATGAATGAGATATGTAGTATTAAGTAAGTGAGCAAATGCGTTGCAGAGAAATCACTAACTAAAAACTAAATACTACGCTAAACTTAAGGTCGATGGCGTAGAATTTCACATTATTGTGTATGAAGAGACAGATAGTTGTCTAGAGTTTATACTGACGTTTAAAATGTTTTTTTACTCCTCACTAACCCAAGGAGATATAGTGGGGAGTTATGATTTCGCAATTTTTAAGGCTATTTTTTTGTTGCAGATTATCAACTAGTATCATGCTGACATTGTATTCTGAAAGCTTCATCACAATGTATCTGTGTGTGTGCTATGTACGGCGTGTTTATTTTACTTTATCAATTATAGACTAAAGTACTCATTCGATTATTTTCAAATTTTGCAAATATGTATGTATATCTAATACTCGCTTAGACTCTGAAGGATATTAGATTTTGAAGGATATCTGAATAGTGCTTCTCAATTTTTTTAACTATCAAATATTTCAAAGTGACCTCAAGCTCAGGAAACTTAGTGTTTGAAAATTTTATTTTTAAATTGGTAAAAAGGCTCATCACATTCATAAAATGGCATTGAAGAATTATCAAGTTTTAATAATAAAATATTGAACAGACTCATTTCATGAAAATGCTGAAAATTTTCTATTCTTAATTTGGATACTTTATGGAGTGACTTGTTAGTGAGGAGTTTAGCGTTGGCCACAACCTACTCGTTTGTCGTAACAACAGAAACACATGTTACCAAGCTTACACTGACAGCTCGATGTCACGATTTTTCTGAAATTCCAGTAAATTTTCGGCATCTCGTATAGATCGCTGAATACTTTGTGTGGGATTTGATTTGACAAAATTTCTAAATACATATTTGACGAAGTCGCTTAAATCATCATCCATCGAAAACATTTCGTATTTTAGTATCAAACCACTCGTATTCCTCGCTATCAGCCTTACTTTTTGACAGTTCGCAAATATTATTTATGTCACCGCGCATGCGCTAAATATTTAGATATGTCTCTGCAATGCGATTATCATACAAAAACTTCGTAGCATTCTACAGTTAGGAGGCCACATGATATCCTAACTTACGCGAGCGACTGTGCAATGAAAGCATAGTTAGTATTTAGAATTTAGTATTTAGGTCAGACTCTGCATTCGGACCATAGTCTACCATTTTCTATGATGCCGAAAGATCCTCCTTTGTGCCCTTTCTTCTTCTCCTTTTACTCTGCAATTGTCCCACATGATGGTAGGGTCTGCTTTTTGCGTCTTACGCTTCCACTGTCCTCATTCTGCGCATCTTCTACAGGTTTTTATCCTAGTGAATCAGTTTACGTTCCGCATCTAGTTCTTTCTTGTATCTTTTTAGTATCTTTTTTGTAAAAAAAATTGTATTGTTAAACTTTGATGTGTATATATTATAGTTTATAGTGTATGTTTATTTTATTTATTTATTTTTTGTATATAATATAAACAATTATAATGCACACTGGCGGGCTTATTGCCATTAGGCAATTTCTTCCAACCAACCAGATTACAGAGTGACAGAATTATACATGTACATCAACAAAAAATGAAAGCTTCAAAAGAACAGATAAAATATACATAACACCAAGATAAATAAAAAGAAAAACATCATAGCAACAAAAAAGGGATTGGGAAGGAACAAGAAGAGGAAATCGAGATCAGGGGTTTAGGGATAAATATTACTTAGCAAAGGGAAGGAAGGAAAAGGAGAGGGATCAGGTATTATCGGAGAGATATCACTGCTTTAGTCTTTTCTTGAAAATGGAAAGCGAGTTTGACGAAGTTATATCAGGACTCAAATTATTCCAGTCTTGCTGAACGCATTTCAAAAGAAGAGCTGAAAAATTCAGTTTGGTGAATGGGGATAATGTAGTACGTTCAGCAGATCGAAGCGATAGGATATATTATTTCTTATGTTACAAAAAAAAACGTCAGCACAATATGACCACTCTTGTCTTTGTTTATGTGTTTTGATACGTTTCACTCTATATTGCTATCAACTGTGTAAAGTCCTCGCAGGATGACAAATTGTATTACTCGGGTAGGTACCTATATAGCTATTTATATTCCTTGGCATTAAGCTCTCCCTTTAAACAAATCCCTCTTTACCGACTCGGGTAGGTACCAACCTACTCAGCCTCAAAACCTTTCCTCCATTTCATCTGATGTCCTCTGCATTTTCTTATTGTTTTTATTATTATTAACACCTTGACTTAAAATAAAGTTACTGAGATTACCTACGTTGTTTGTGTTTAAAGAAAAGATTCCAAGTTATAAGAAACTCGCTGCTTTATTTTTTTCATTTGCTTTGAGAGTAAAATCTCTTTTCACTGATAGGGTTTACACAAATTAAAGTCTGATTTCAGTACCACAAAGATTTATTTATTTAAAAGATAAGAGTCTGTCATAGACCCATAGATCCACAAACAGAGTTGTATTGTATTGCTTCTAAGACAACTGACAGGCACTATGTCAAATGTTAATTATACATGCACTTAATAACAAGCAAGTTGCACAGATCCAAACTGAAAACACAAACAACCATTGTGTCTCCATATGGAATCGAACCCAGGATGTTGCGTTTAAGAGTCAGATATCCAGCCAACAGAGTCACAAAATTACAGCCTTGTCTAGTCAAAATATGAACATGTTGTTGTGCATAGTATGTTTATCCAACTGTCGATTTGTTCAAAAGAACTTTGTTCTTCGACATCGCTTCATACAATTTCTATGGCAGTGGCCTATACATATCTAAGAAGACTTAATAGTTTGATACCTACTTAATCTACAAACATACGTCATGATGTTTTCATATTCTGGATAGGAAAAACAGACTGACCTCCATACTATCCTATCCTGACATTCATACCTGCATGTTTTATATAGAAAACTAAATATCTTAAAATATTTATTATTTTGTGTTTATGTGTTTATAGTTTGATACATATTCTTCAATTATACATACTATCGTCATCGACAGTTGGATCTTATGTGTTAAATGCAACTAGTTATAAATATTTTTCATATAGTTACTTTTTTGTTACTGTTATATGTACATATGTTGAATAATGGAAACAAATCATTTCATTTAATTTTATTTAAGTATCTAGTAACATATTTACATAAAATATAAAAAAAAATGTATTTAAATAAAAATATTGAGAGACATCTATAAATTGTGATAGAAGTGTGATAGATTATATTATTAAATGCAAGTTGGTAGATAAACCTTAAAGAGTTTTTTTATAGATGTCTCTGATGTTGAATTCTTCATTCAATTATCTCTTGTAGATAAATAATTGTTTCAAACAATGAAAATCTAATGAGAGATTTTGGTTATTATAATTATTTTATTTTTTATAGTGAAAAGATTATAAATTCATTCTGGGCTGTGTTCAGATATAGCGCTCAACGTCAGGCGTCGGATATACCTGAAGTTGCAGATTATGGCGTTTTTCACACCAATCTCACTGAACGCTTTCGAGCGGCGTTTCAATCTGAACGCAGCATCGAGCGTTTTAAATGTCAAATGTCATTTATCATAAATTTCTCTTGTTAGGTTATGTTTTCATCGAAAGACAACAATTGGGCATTGGAGTAATCAATGATCGCTGACCTTTTATTGGAAAATTTTGAATGATATTTTTATACATTAATCTCTTTGTGAATGCATATTATCATAAATAATGTCAACTGACATAACAGATACCACAGAAACAAATAGAAGTCATCATTCCACATATAAAATAGAAGTCAACAGATACTATATCTGCCAGAGCGTTTTTTACCCGACAATTTTACCGAGCGTTTGGTGCGTACAGCTGACGATAATATTATATTTAATACTATTTCTCTCGAAAATTTTGTTTCTATGGGCGCAAACTGATGTGGGTTAGAAGATATTGTCATTTGGCAATTAGCTCACCATTTGCACAGAATGCAACGGTCGACTTTTGTCAGAATTCAGAAATAAATCAGATATTCCGTATTTGAAAACCCTATTGTGGAGTTTTACATTATCATCACCGTCAGACATTTTTATTTCTTTTTGCTTTACAACGTTGTAAAATAAACGTTGAACATTATTACATATTGTGAAAATAAGGCTTACTTTTTTCTATGAACAAAACAATGATATTGTTGAGAAATAAATTACGAGAAAGATTTTTGATAAGAAGTCTAAAAAAGAATACTTAAAATGGTGTTAACGAGTATTTTAGACCATATTAAGAGTATTTTAGGCTATATTAAGTGTGTTTTAGGCCATATTAAGAGTATTTTAGGTCATATTAAGAGTATTGAAATATTTTCATTATATGTATAGTAGGTAACAAAGAGTTATTATACTATTGCATTAACACATGAGATCCAACTGTCGAGGGCGATACTATGTAGGTACCAATCGTTGAAGGATAGATGCATACCAAACGATAAACCCTTAATTTCTAATCGTTTGAATATTATAAAAAACTACTGTAAGGAAGGTACTTATAGATATATAAAATGTATGTATATAAATATTGACCATCCTTATCATAAAGTGATCACGTAAACAGATCGTAAGCCCTGTAGGTGCTTTGAGTTCATGTTTCTACTATAATATTCCAACTTCGTCTCCCGACATGGAGAAAAATCCAATGTTAGCGAATATGCAACAATAAAAGTATTCGACTTTCGATATTCCTTTTTGAATTCCTGTTTTTATTCCATGTAATTGCTGTTTCAACTAAAAATAACCTTATATTTTAAATATCAACTTTTAATTTGACTTTCATCGACGCGATGTTTGTTCTTCGGCGCAATTTTCACTTAACACCTGTGTCATTTGTATCAATTAAGTAATTTTATTAAGAGGCTATAGTAGGTATGTTTTGAAAATAATTTCCCTATTACCCTCAAAAGATACGTCTTTGAAATAAGGAACAGTTTGTATGCAGGCACATCTTAATTCTATTGCATGAGTTTTTTGAATTTTGAATTTGATTAATAATTTTCTTGTAAAATTAGTGTTAATAAAAACCTTTTTTATTTTTTTGTTGAAAGTAACTAAAAAAACTACAAAGCTTATGAAGTAGATTTTTACTTCAATCGAAAGAGAATATGAAAATCTACCGGCTGAATTTTTTATTAAGTCAATATTTTAAAAACTATCCTTGCTAATTAAAAAAAAAATTAAATTTTACCTTTTTTGTACAGTAAAATGTTGTATATGACAGTTGATATACAATATTTTTTACTGTTTCATACATTAGAAGGTAATTTAGTGAGCATTTTTGCGTACGTCAGTATACCCAGGGTATAGGGGCCTTAATATGAAAGTATAAAAATAAGGATATAGGATAAATCATGACATAGTATAAAAAATCACAAATAAAATTTGAAAAATACAAAAAAAATAAAGTAAAAATAATAAAAGGAAAGTTAATAAAAGAATAAAGTCAATACATAATCGATTTAACATGAATCATAAAGTTACGGAGCAAAGTTGTGATCATGTCGATAAACTAAATCTGATAATTGTTACTGTTCCAGACGATAGCGACAAAGACTTTGATGGGTGTAATTCTGAGAACAGAGCTTGTTATACTAATCGTGGGGTTCTCCCAATAACTACATTGAGGACTCACATTCCATGGGGTGGTATTTCAGGTACTTATCAAAAACATTAACTCGGATTCCCTCATTTACATGAATATGTTTGGTTCAGTCAATGCTTAACAGTTTAAGTAAATTGATTAAGTTTGGTTATTAGAGCGATAGAAATTCACGAATTTGCGATGAAATGTATATTTTTTTATATCCATTTATTAACTTATTTGAATCTTCTTGTACATATAATTAGTACACTGGCGGGCTTATTGCCTGATGGCAATTTCTTCCAACCAACCAGAGTAAATGTTAAATATACAAAACAATGTTTACTATGGCAATAAGTTAATCACATTACAAAATAAATAAAGATAGCAGAAGAAAATTAAAAAAAAAACAATGAAGATAGCATATAAAAACAATTCATAGCAATGATAGGAAAACTAAAGGACAAGGAAATAAAGAGGAGAGGAAGATGTAATCAGGTGTTGCAGATTAATATTTTTGCTTTAGCCTTTTCTTGAAGATGTTTAGTGAGATAGACGACGTTATATCAGGACTTAGGCTATTCCATAGTCTAGCCGAATGTACTTCAAATGAAGAGCTAAAAAATTCAGAACTATGAATAGGGATAGATAGTAAAGCACATTCAGCAGATGGAAGTGGACGCCCGTGGCTTGAAAGATAAGTAAATTTATCTTTGAGATACTGAGGTAAATTTGTATTAAAAAGGACATTGTATAGTAATGACAAGATATTATGTATATTAATTCGTTGTCGTATCTTGGGCCAATTCATATGCAGGTAGGTACACACTATCACGACATGTCCTTATTATTTGAGTAGTAAGAGAGAACCGAAGGCCACACGCTTCAGTATTAATTTGCTTTAAGATTCATCTCTCACTCAGATTCACAATTGTTTTGTAGCCGCGCTCCTCTAAAGCTGTAATTTGTAGATCCTCGACAGATTTGCGAATATTAACGAACTCCAGCCAATCGCCGTTCGTACGATCCAATTGAGCAGCCATTCATGCATCAACCGTTTAACTAAATATATTGTCGCGTTTATCGTAGTTTTAATTTTTCTGACCCTTGACATCACGAACCGCTGAATTATTATTTTATTATATTAACTTTTTTAAAAATATGAATGCAGTTGAAATGAGATCGCTAAGTAGAATCTGTAAGAGAGCGATGTGTGACAGGGTCAGAAATGAGGAAATGAGGACATAAGGAAAGAATGTAAGATAAAGAAAGACGGAAATGTTAGAAGCGTTAACAATATACGAACATGTATAAGACGATTTATAAATGTCGACTCTCTCTCTCTGCTCTCTCATTCGACTCTCTCTGCCTATTATATTTCCAAATTAGCAATACAAGATATGAAAAATGTAAAAAAAATACTATATATTTGTCAAAAACTACGTGAGGCAGTCACGTGGGTGCGCAGAGCGCAAATTTGTGTCTTTTTATGTACACACCGCCTCCCTCTACGGCGAAAAGGCTCAAGAAATTTGACGGAAACAATAACAAAGTTTAATCACAAGTATTCAATAATGAATTTCTATGTTTTGAATTTCGTCTATATAAATATCAGGAATCTTATCATCATGTCTCAATGGAAAACTCAGTCCAGTTCAGAAAATCTGTGCTTTTATGTAAGGTCAGGTGGGTGTGTGAGGGTCTAGAAATGTTCTGGGAAGGTTTTGGATTATCTCAAATGTGAGGACCCATAGTTTACCATAGACGCACAATTAATACAAAACTGAGTGACTCATAAGGACACTAACATATTGGTCTCACAATCAACCAATGTCTCATGAATATTAATATATTATTTCAATGTCTCAATGTCTCATGAATAGGTACGTATTTTAATCGGTGTAACTAGATTATATTAAAGAATTTTCATTTTGAATTGATGGTCTTTAAAACTCTGCACGACTTCGCTCCATACCTTCAAAAAATATGCAATCAAGAATAGATCTTCTGAATCACAGAGTGCAAATGTGTAAGAATCAATTTGTTAATAAAGCAACATACCTAACAATTTGTGAAATGATTTTTTAACGATATTATATCTGCGACTTCTAGTTTTCCTTACCCTTTCTTAATTAACATGATCGGAATATTTATTGTTAAAAGAGATTGCCTCGTGGTAATAAACCTGATTTTGTACACTCGTTTGTACATTTAGTAAATACCTAAATATAAAAAAATTAACGATTTTTATCCTCGAGAAGACAAATGTTAACATTCCGCCGAGAACTCTACAAATATGTATAGGAAATTCCTATTATGCAATTGAGCATACGGATTTTATAGACACTGAAGCAATTGCTAAGCATTCATGACATTTTTAGCAACAACTCAAAGGTAATAAAATAACCTTTCTGTTGATAATGTACATTTTTCTACAATAGTTCTCTGAATCTGATTATTAGGGAATAAGCGTTCCGCCCGTTTAATATTATCAACAATTCCTATTTTTTTTAGAAGTCCGGTAGTTAATTCGATCCGTGGAGTAAAAAATTGAAATACAGTGATTACTTTGAAATTGTAAAATCCTTTAAGAATTTATGACATACAAGGGATGCAACTTGGTCCTGGGCAGTTCGAAATAGCTCCTCCACAGTTCTCATGCCGGTCCATTCCCGGATGTTTCGAAGCCAGCCAAGCTGCTTTCTTCCGACCGCTCTACGACCATCGATCTTCCCCTTCATTATAAGCTGAAGGATGGTATACCTTTCACCTCTTGGCTCCGAAGTACGACACTTTACGTAGTACCTCAGTGTTACTGACCATGTCAGTCCACGGTATTTTCTGTATTCTTCGGTCGATTCACATTTCAAAAGCTTCAGGATGGTAAATAATATTAACACACCTCCACCCTATAAAACAACACTGACCATACATAACACTTGACCGTTCTTTGTCTCATATTTATGTTTATATTGGCATCGAGGAGATTTATTATTTTGCAAAATGCCGATCAGCCCGCTTCTATTTACATTTATTTCAGTGTCAGAGTCTAGATTCTCGGTAATTTTACTGCTCAAGTACTTGAATTGTTTTATCCTTTCGATTATAAAACCCTTAACTTCAATATTTTTATTTGGGTAGCTATATCGGCTAAAAAAACTCATTTTGGTTTTCTTAATATTAATGTTTATTCCAAAATGCTCTCCAATGGATTTGAAGTAGTTGTTAAATGTCTTGTGTATTATCTGCAAGTAACACGGTGACGTCTACATATAACTTCTTGGCAATATTATGTTGGGCATCAGTTATCTATTTTTAATGAAGATTATTTAAATGCAGTGATAATAAAGTAAGTAATAAATAAATAAGTTCATTAATTACATTTTCTGTATTCATATATTATGAATCAACAGCATCCCTTGTCTAGACAAGACCCATGTTTGTCCAAACAACCATAACTTAAATAATGTACACACAGCGATACAATATTAAGTGCGGGCTTACCCAGGCTGGAAATGAACTTTGATGTTATTTGATATTTGTTACGAAAATACAAATTCGTTAGTTGAGGGAGCACAGAAATAGGTTTGTGGGGGTGGTTGCCATTATTATTTTGCCCAGGGCTATTTGAAAACCCAGTCAAATATGGAAACAAACTTAAATTTCGACATTACCAACAAACAAGTGTCCCATACTCCTCGATTTCTTCTTGGGCGCCATTTGTCAAAATATCAGCACGTCTTTTGCCAGCCATCGTGGTTCAGTAAGTTAGATATCAGACTTCCGAATCAAAAGTCCAAACCAGAAATCCGACAGCACATAACAAAAAACAAGACTTTTTAGACAGGATGGTCGACTCTTTCCTGGACTTGTCTGGACAGCTATTTTACTTCGCCTAATCAAATGTAGTATATGGAATTTTGTGGATGTCTCAAATTATAAACATGATGCTGCAAGTAAATTATTTTTCATTTATTTAGAGTTTTTTTAAGACTTAGGTTCTGATAATCATACAAACTAGAATACCCACTAATAATAAATGCTAAAAACCCTCATAAAATTGATCATGTACTCAGATATGTGTATGAATAAAATATGTATGGATATAGCAGACCCATATATGTATATATAGCAAAAGACAAAACGATCCACTGTCTGTTGAATTTTTACTAATGAGTTATTATATAATCGTACAAGCTTTTTCTCAAACGACCCCAACATTTGATCAGCCTTCATCTTTGCTTTGTCAGGTGTTCATAACTCATCATTTCTTCACAAGAGAACTACATATCGAAAGGGTTTCCTATTTAAAGGGCGCCTATAGGTCATTCTTATGATCTGCCGTGCGATACAAAGCTGTTTTTAGTTTTTTAGAGAAAATGCTCTTACTTTGAGCAATGTGGACATCTTCAGGTTATCCATTAAGGTTTTGCAGAATAAATCTTACCAATTCATCGATCATAGTAGCCGCTTCTTTGATCAACCCCTTTAAGGAGTTATCCAGACGACCTGAATTTGTAAGGGCTCTTTTCTCAGACACAGTTCTTGAATGTATTGTGGTGTCAGTTTATTGAAAGCATTGGTCATCATCGAACAAATTTTAGAGTCAATTCGCTCTTAAATTAGTGTAATGTGACATCATTTCCCCCACCATAAAAGACACCCGTATAATATCTTCATCACTTACCCCTATCATTAATTGTTTTGCCACAAATTATTCTTCTGGTTATTGAATTCTTCGTGTTGTCTACATAATTTCATGAGACTTAAGTTATGTCCATATTTAATTAAAATTTTAGGTACCTATAAAGCGTTTAATTTTATAAAATCAACCTTAAAATAAGCGTCCATAATCTTAATTTTTCATCCAATCCACAATTTTTTCACCCTACATTCATCTGAGAGTCCTTATTTTCTCCACGTAAAAATCTTAGATGCTTCTATGTATCTTCTGCCACGTCCATGTCTCATTCAAAAATATAAAGCATTTTATTTTATTAGATGAAATACTGTTTTGAAGTAAATCTTTATCTCCAGTCATGGTGTCAAGATTATCCCGAGCTAGTGAATGTTGAATACAACACCTCATCTGAATATTTTGATGTGGACCGGAGTAAGATGAAATTGGATCACTGGGTGGTGTGGGAGGATGGGAAGGGACAAGGAGGTAGGTAGGAAGGGAATGAGATGATATCTCCAAGTGAAATAACCAACAAACTTGTAGACACATGATGACTTCAGTAAGAATGTCGAGAGGGAACCTTTGGCCCGAATCAAAGTTAATTTATAGCGATAGGTATCTGGGTATATATCTTCATACTTACATAGTTTTGATTTCCAAATTGGCCTTAGGTAAGTGCTACTCAACACATAGTAAAAGTCAAATAGCAAATATGTTATCAAATATTTGTTAGCACGTCATCATCCTCGTAATAGGAATAGTCCAAGTGAGGCTGTTATAATATAGGAATTCTTTAACAATATCAAGAAAGCATTACATCTGTGGTATTGTGTGGATACTTTTTAAGTTATTATTGTTCGGGGTTTCAACTCCCGGCATGAGATCGCTGAAGAAGCAGCGAAGCAAGCCTCCCTTACTGACGTTCTACCCCCTCATTTTAGGATTACCCGCCAAGAACTAACATCCAAACCGCCCATTGAATGGGAAATGTTCAGTACTATGAAAGGTTCATCCTATAAATCCATTCAAATTTCAATTCAATCCGAACCTTGATTCGACGACGAGGGCATGGCCAAACGGTACGTGTCAAATATAATATATGTCACATCAGACTAGGACACTGCCTTATTAACTAACAGTTACATCTGCAAGATGCAAGTAAGGAATAATCCTTCTTTAGCTTGTGAATAAGTAGTCATGACCCTGGACTATATGTGGTTTTTTAATGTCCTATCCACACCGAGCATGATTAATTCCCTACATATTTCCACATAGCAACATTTCATCGCCTTTATGGATTCAACCTACATAATGCAATAACCACATTCTCAAAATAATTTAAAAACGTTTTTTTTAGTATCAGAAATCATCCTTACAATTGGGTGGAATGATACGTAAGATAAAAAGAAGAAGAAGAACTCAATTAAATCAAAAGGACATTAAGTTTTTTTTTAATATTTTATTTTCAACATAATTTAATCTATACAAGATCCCACTAACAATATATGGTTATCAGTGGGTTTCTATATCATACAATATAAATGCTAACTTAAACTAACCAACAATGAAAAAAAAATTGAATTTGGTTTAACAATATAAAAATGTTTTGAGAGATCCAAAACAACACCAGAATAAAAACAAAAAAAAAACATATAAAAAAAACAAAAAATGCAAAAGAGTAAGAACAAAAATAAAGGAAAAAAAATAAAAATACTAGGAACGAAAAGAACATTATTCGTTAAAAATGAATTTTTACATGATATTTTGATTTTATTAAACGAATTTAATCCAATTAAGTCTGAGGGCAAGCTGGTAAAAAATATTGGTATTGAAGACTGCAGTGTTCTTTCACCGTAATAGTTATTTAATCTAGGTATATTATATTTACCGGAAGTTACTTGTCTGGTCTTATACTTATTTGTTACAGGTTTTTGTGTTCATTTTTAAAGTAATTTTGTAAAATAAATCTGTATTTGTAAATTTGCGTAGCTGTCATTATTTTGGTATCTGCAAAAATGCTTTTTCCTTCCCTTTTCAAACAAATAGCTCTATTTTTGGGTAACATACACCTAATTAGACGTTTTTGTAATATTTCTATTTTCTATAAGGTATGTTTTAAATGTATGTCCCCACACAATAATGTAACATATAAATGCTATCAATTAAGAAAGGACATGAATTCGCTTCTTTTATTTGAATCTAATTGATTAAATATAAATATATCAGGTATTTAGAAGCTATGCAAATTCAAGAAAAAAATATGTTGTAGGTACATACAAATAACAAATTTCTATCTATACAATTCGTATACGAATAAACAGGGAACTCAATAAGACGGCATAATAGGCATGAATTTTGAGAAACTATCTCACGATGTTTTTACGCATCCACTGTTTTCAAATATATATACATTTCTACATAAAATAAAGGTTTAGTAGCAAAAATTGCCATTTCAAAATCCAATTTGACATTTACGTCAAAAAACGCTTGCAGTGTAATGGCGTCCGTCGGAGCTGACGGTGACGTCACGGTTTCGTAAACCGCATATCACTACTATATGTACTATATGTATTCTAAGACGATTTGTGTATTTAAAATAAATTCAAAAGTGCATAAGTGTTGTGCGGTCCCAAAATGTACAAACACGTCGAAAAAAACACTTACTGAGGTATTTGTTTTCGTCCCACGCGAATATAAACGAGAAATAAGTGGTTAAATTTGGCACGGTGAGACCCAGAAAGTGTATTTTATTAAGTATGCGTTTACAATGAAATACAATATTTGTTCCCCCATGTTTAGCTCTCAATACTATAATTCATTTACAAAATATTTACCGTTAATAAGGCAATAAGCATAAAAAGAACTTCATGAATGTCCAAACGTCAAAATACGCCATCTTAAGTTTCCCGCTTATTAGGCATTAGGCCTGTGTAACACCACTGCGTTACGCCGCTCAGTTGCATCGACCCAGTTCACTGCGCCGGGTGTGTTAAGTCATTCCTTCGAAATGTATTGGCTCACGGCGCAGTGAGTCGTGAGTGCTAGACCGGGAGAATGCGAACAGTGTTAGAGTATTGAGTTATTGAGTTGCTTGCTTTTTAACCGACATACCTACATACATACTAAATAAACAACGTAATAGACAATAACATAAAACTAGCTTACCTTAGCACAGGCCATGCCTAGTGAAGGGGCTAGTAACAAAGATACAAACAAAAAGAAATTGCTTAAACTATGTAAGCACCAGTGAAATAATAAAATGATATTTATTGAAATGAAATAATTTATATTTACTTTGTATGTTTACTACTACTTACTTACTTACTTTCCGTGTCCGGAACACCATCATATTGGTTGGTGCTCCGGTGGTGGAAGGATTGGCCGGCATTCTGCCGTTTCCAGGGACGCCCGATTGCTTTTCCGAAGTTAACCGAAACTCAATCTACGTGGAGGCTCCTTCCGTGTCCAATAATAATAATAGTTACTTTTATTTAGACGTAAAAAATACAAAATTAATACATAAAACAAAAATATATAATTTTTTTGATACATTCTAGTCCCGAAAAGTGCCGAATTAAAGCGTTTCCCGATTAAGTGCCGACGCAAGTCTGAATTTCCCGAAATCGGCAACACTGGACGTGGACCTAGAATATCGTGACGTCATGCGCTCTGATTCGTTCTGATTGGCGTTTCTCATAAAATGGCGGTCTATAATATTTTGTATTTTTATTTTAATAATATTAATATTATGCACTCTTTTAAAATGAAAATAAATAAATTTTTTTAAATCTTTATAACCTATTTTATTTTTAAAAATCATAATGTCAATGATTTTTTCTTACTCTCATCACGCCTATTCGCTGCGCCGGGTCATTAACGTAGTTAAAAAATAATAATAAAAGTATAATATGCAGGTATTGTATTTTATATAAGCAAAGATTATTATTGTATTCATTATATTTCATGTACCTACATGTTTAAAAATATCACAACTTTCGTAATAGTATGTCGGTTAAAAAGCAGGCAACTTAATAACTCAATACCCTAACACTGTTCGCATCAAGGTTCGCATTCTAGCACTCACGACTCACTGCGCCGTGAGCCAATACTTTTCGAAGGAGTGAGTTAATATACCCTTCGCAGTGAACAGAATCGACGCAATTGAGCGGTGGAACGCAGCTTTACACATGTCATGTCTACTACAGTACCGCGTAGGTATGCTTTTAGTTTATGAACACATAATGTAGAGAGAAGAAGGAACATATTTTATCGATTTTCGAGATGTAAGTTGTATTTAAATTATAGATAAATGAAGTACTTATATGCATAGAATAATAAAAATGCGCTTATATGTAAGTTTTTACCTTTCTAAATTCTGATAAGCAAAAGTCTTATTTCGATGCAAAGTAATTTCATATATATTGTATTGAAACTGTGACGTCATTATATTTGATTCACTCTGATTGGTGTTTCTCATAAAATGGCGGATACATATTTTGTATTTTTATTTTAATAATATTTATATTATTCGCTCTTTTAAAATGAAGAGAAATGTATTTTTTCAAATCTTTATAACCTATTTTATTTTATAAAATTATAATTTCAATGATTTTTTCATACTGTCATCACGCCTATTGGTGAACGTTGCGTGATCAATATTCCAACTTCGTCTTTATTTGTCATAAAATATCATTGACTCCCGACAAGGAAAAAAATGCAAAATTTGCGAATATGCAACTATAAAAATATTCGGTGTAAGAGAAAATTTCGATTTGTCTCGGCAAAAATGTTCGGTCGTCAAAAATTGAATCTGTATAGAAATACTCCCGCTTTGTTTGAGCCACGTTTTTCGTTAATCTTTCTACCAGTTTCAGGGTTAACTATTTAAGAAAATAGTATATTATAATGTATGTATGTATATTAGATTATTTTATATTTTTATCGTATGTATATAATGGATAAATTAATCCATTGAATGCTGTTCAAACACAATACAGACGAAATGAACATGTTTTAATTAAATTTTTATTGGTTCATATTTCGTTGAATACCTTTTTTTATAATGAACAATTATTTGACAAATCAAATACATGCTGACTACAAATTCAATTATCTGCTCAAATTAACAAACATTAACTTACTATTGAATTCTTTCTTTAGAGAGAAATAAAAGAATCTATTATATTAAAAAAAATTCAATTTCAGCTAAAACTTATTTTTTTCTAGACTCGCCAAATACAGATAATATAAAGGTAGAAACGCATTCATATATAGTTTCAAAAGAAAACAAAGAAGTTTAAATTATTTCAAAATCTCCACCTTTTAATTAGTATGAATCGATATCCATCTTGAAAAATCAAAAAAAGAACAAGAAGAAGTTTAAGAACAGACGTCTTCTTAAATCTAAAAATGTAGCAAATTAAAACTCGATAAACCCAACATAATCATTCACTTTGAAAACTCATCCTTAAATCACGGCCGCCAAATTGGTTTCTCATCATTTCAAAAGAAAACAAAGAAGTTTAAATTGTTTCGAAATCTACACCTTCTTATTAGTACCTATAAATCGATATCCATTTCGAAAAATGAAAAAAAGAACAAGAAGAAGTCTAAAAACAGACGTCTTCTTATATCTCAAAATATAGCAAATTAGAACTACATAAATACCGCTTATTTTGTAAAATTTCGTTTTAATCACTGTCGACATATTGGATTTCTCCTAGTATCTTGAAATAAAAAAATAAGGCAATCGGTTCGTCGCCATAAACGAACATTTTTTTTATTCACGCAATTTATTTAACTCAAACGAAAAAAGAAAGAAAAAATTTTCTGATGCTAAAAATAGTTTCCGCACGGTGAATTGTCCATACGTTCAATTGTCCATACGATAAATTGTCCTCACGGCCAATTGTCCTCACGGCCAACTGTCCCCACGGCCAATTGTCCTCACGGCCAACTGTCCTCACGGCCAATTGTCCTCACGATAAATTGTCCATAAGGTAAAAAGGGCGTACGGCCAATTGTCCACGGCCAATCGGCTACGGCCAATTGTCCGGACACGGCTTAGTAGGTAGCTAAATACTCTTTATATTGTTCCAATCTTTCAGCTGTCACAAATTCAAAAGATACGTTATTGTTTTTACGCGATTCATAATATATTTCATTAATTTACTTTATCATCTGAGTATTTTACTCCTTTTATTTTCTTTTCTTTCTGTATCTGAATTTGGGCTATAGAATTAAAAAAAATATAATTATTGTAAAGAACTTTCAATTCTTGGTAAATTTTATACTACTTAGATAAATGTTAAACTAACATACCTATAGCCCTTTTTATTTTATTATCTTTCAGAAATACGCTTGAAAGTTTTTTAAAATATACGAATATCTCGGAAACTTTTTGTAATGTTAAATATTCGCTGCTTTGTTATTTATTGTACTTTGTATTTCTCAATGACTATGAGGACAATCACAGGATGCGTGAGGTCTACTCCCCTCCTGTGGCTCCTTGTACTTTCAAACATAGTCCCTCCCGAACTGCAGAGGAAGCAGGCCCCAGCCAGAGAACTCGAAAATATCAGCAGCAACCCCGACATTCTTGCTTTTCAGGATGTCTTCCAGCCTCCAAGACAGCGTCTGAAGACCTGACAAACTTCGATTTGCCAAGTGCTTGGAGAGAAGGGAGGACTGACGCAGATCTAATGAAAAATAAGAACATCATTCAGGAACCCACCATGAAGGTTCCGGACTTCAACCTTTCCCGTAAAGTCTGGGTTCAGCAAAACAGAATCCACACAGGACAGGGGCGCTTCAATCACCTCGTGAAGAAATGGGGCAAGATGGATTCTCCGGAGTGTAATTGTGGAGCAATTTACCAGATTGTCCAACACCTGGTAGAAGAGTGCCTGACGAGGAGATATCCGGGGGGGGGAATGAATGGATATCCATGACGCAACCCCGGAGGCCTTACGGTGGCTAAATAATCGAGAAATGACGCAGCCGATAGTGGAGAAAACATATGCCAATTCCACAGAAAAAGATAAGAAGGTACTCGTTGACATTTATTAATATTTAATTGGCATCCGAATAATCAAACTTGCGGTTATTCTGCTACTATGAAATAAAATAAATAAACGTTTGGCGACAAAACGCGACTTTGTCGTGTGTTTTTACCTTTATGTTAGATATTTTTTACGAAAGGTGCACGACATTTATTATCGAAAAGTCAAATCCGAGGTTATAAAGTCGTTTCCATAGACGAAAATAACTTGTCATCAGAAAAAAAAACCACGGAGAAAAACATAATTGGTTATGTTCTTTTGGTCGGGCTTAATTAAGCATTATTTTTTTTCTTTGTGGGGCTTTTGCGAAACCCTGGAGATTAATGCCGAGAGGAAGGGCACGGGATAGAACCCATAGGGTGACCATTGTTATTAAAAAATAAAGAATGCCCAAATGCAGTAAATGTATTATTTATTTATTCGACTCAAAGTGCACAATGATAGAGAAACATTTGCAACCTACGCGGCCTACGATCCATAAAAATATAAAAATATTATTTATACCTTAACTATTTTTTGGAAATTATATAAATTTAATACTTGTTTTTATATTTGAATGAAGAACGCTTTCTTGCAATCAGTGTGAGTGGCAAATTCCCACTTCTACTTCCAAAAACGGGGTTTTCTATGCGGATCTCGAACCCAGAACGCCGGCATAAAATTTAAACGGTTTATTTTATGCCACAACAGTTGACCTAGAGTTTAAACTTGGGCGCCAAACACTAACACTTCTTCCTAGAGAAGAAAATAAATATAAATTAGGACATTATGACACTAAAAATATACTACCTACATAATATTCAATATCATTTCATGATGTGAAGCGTCAATTAGTTGCCGCTCAACGCACACCTCTGAAAAGTGGGTCTGCGTCAGCGTCCAGAGACCAACCCCGGATCACGCACGATACAAATGTTTGGTCACCCTATAAAGCCAAAGGTAGATGCGGACAAAAACCCTCGCGGGTCGAATATTAATTAGCGAAATTTGTTTAAATCTATGAAAAGTTAAATCAACTTCTGTTAACCCGGAGAGAAAAAAAATATCCGCTTTATTTTAACTACCTTTCATATATACACAGTACCTACCTACCTACGTAGCTTACTCACCTACCCAATATCTAATTAATATATTATTCAAAGGAAACCAGTAAAAAATATACAATCAGACCTCTACATTCGTCATTCGTCATATTTAATTTTTAAGTATATTTCGATACCGAAAAATTATTTCAGTACTATTTGTCATTTTTTGAAAAGCGTCACTTTTTAAACATCTGTTGGCCGGATTATACTTTATCAAATTGATTGACTAAGATACTCTTGATGTTCAAAGATTTAAGCATGAATAAAAATATGTTTTTATTATTTTATTGACATACCGAACCAACTTTTTACAATATATGTTATATATCTATAATATATTGATATTAAAACATGATTAAAATTAAATGAGAGTACCTAATTCAAAAAAAGTATAGTTACAATAAAAATGAAAGAAAAAAATAATAAATACAAGATAAAATAAACCAAATAAGTAGGTATATTAATAATAATAATAATAATAAACACTTCCTTGCACTCTGCGCAAGTGGTGAGTTTATTGCCGTATGGCAATCTCTTCAAACTAACCAGTGTTTTCAGCCCAAATAAGCAATGTTTGCGTGAGAAATTTAAATTCATTGAAACAAAAATTGTAAAAATCGATTTAAAAAGAAAAACAAATACTTACACATATACATGACAAAAATTACGGGTAAAAATAAATCAAAATAAAATACATCAAAAGCTTTCAGTTTTAAATTATTCACCCCTCCAGATATTTAAAATTACACAAGATGAGGTTCTGAAGGAGTCTCTTAATATAATATCAACGCTATCGATTTATGAATAGTAAGAATATAAAATTTCAGTACATTTTTATATAATATGTGGTGTTTCTAAATATTTCAGACTATTGAAATCTGATAAATGTCGATAATAGAGGTACTATTGTAAAAAAATAATTATTATTTTCTTCCGATCAAATATCGTTTATAACGAAGTTTCAATATTATTTTTACTCAAAGTTAAGTTTAGTAACTACTGGGTGTTCCGACCTTTTATGAGTTTTTTTAATAAAATTAAGGTAAGAGAATTTGCAAGATAATGTTTTATTTATAACTGTCAGTTCTTGATATAACTCCATATTCATTATATTAAAACTATGCGTAATGCTTGTATATATATTTTTTTATTGAAAAATAATAAAACATAAAATATTATAAAAAAAATAAATGATTTTGAGTCACGCCGACAAGTCTAATTTCTAATTTAATTAATTTCTAGACTTGTCGGCGTGTTCTCAAAACAATATCTATGTATACTCTAAAAATAACAAACAACATTACAGTAAAAAGATACACAAAAATGTTACACAAAGATGGTCTCCCAAACATACACTCCTTCCTTATTATTCTATAAATTAAATGAAAAAAAAAGTAAAATCGTTTGAGATCTGTTAATTATATATGTATAAATCCACACCTCAATAGCCATTCCTTGACAAGTCTTTTTACATTGTTTTTTTTTCTTTTGCATTTCTTAATAGATGAGCGAATTAATTTCATGACTTGTCACTTTGGGGTCTTAAATGAACGAATCGTAATATGACTTGTCATTAAAGGGTCTTGTATGAGCGAATTGTAATATGACTTTCACTAAAGGGTCTTGTATGAGCGAATTGTAATATGACTCACTAAAGGGCCTTGTATGAGCAAATTGTAATTATGAGTAGCCACTAAAGCTTCTTTTATGAGCGAATTGTAATATGATTTGTCATTAAAGGATCTTGTATGAGCGAATTTTAATATGACTTTTAACTTAGTAGTCTTGTATGAACGAATTTTAATATTATGACATTTTACTATGTGTTCTTGTATGGGCGAATTGTATTATGACTTTTTACTAAGTGGTCTTGTAGGAGCGACTTGTGATATGGCTTGTAACCAAAAGATACCCAAAGATAAAAGATACAGAACTGACATAATTTACAACTTTAAGCGAAAGTATTGGTACATAAAGTGAGGTGGAACGGAGGTATACCAAACTAATTCGAAGTTTGAATATAAATCGGATATTAATGATACATTTTTTAAATTAATAACTTCATTCAAGCTCATATTTATTTATTTTATTTATTTACCTTTTATCACACCATATTTATAATGACAGCAATAAGTAGATTACTGCTGCCCAACTAGGAAATCCTGTTCTAGGGCTAGCAGTTTACAATTTTTATTGACAATTATATGCAAGTATGAAGCAGGTGATTGTTCCCGTTCCACACTAAATACATACACAATCTCAACTTTCTGCACTCACAATCATTACCTCAATAAACATATGGGCTCACACAAAATAGATTAACTAAGTCCCAATGTCCGCCATAATACCTGTCATAAATCCAATCTCTGACGCGATTTTTATTTCAGAACCATAGAAAGAGACTAGTTAACTATGTTGGTGTAGTTAATATGAATCACTTGGTTCCCAAATCAAATCAAATATTTAATGTGTTACCAACTCAAAGAGCATCGCAAAAACAATACATCTACACCCTCGCAGTTGGCGCTGTCTAATGTGGAACCAATATGTATAGCACACTGGCAAATTATATAGCAGTAAAAGTATTTGCTTTTTAAAATGTAAATCCTATTGTTAACAACATGTACTTTTTGATATTAGTGCTATGTACTGAAATAATATGATATGAAATACGTTATATTGATTGCCACCAATATTTGATGGCACAGTCACTCAGATAATGTTTTGCTTATGTCTTGTCTATAGATCGTTGGTCTGTGGTGATATCATATAATTTTCCATAAGATTAGATATAGGACTTTGCTGTTACTCAAAAATAACTGTATTTTTTGTTATAGTCAGTATAAGTTCATTGTCCTGGTTATTTTGTATAAATATCATTAACATGTCCGTGTCATCGCAGTAAAAGCTCGAAATACGCGATTTCCGTACTATAATTAGTGTCACACTCAAGATAACAACTCACTCGAAAGTCTGTCGGTCGTTTTGATAATACATACATACAATATAATATGTGTGTAATATTGGTGAGATGTTGTTGGCGCGTCATTGATGACACTACATACTTGGCGGTAGATTTATGTTGAAATAATCTGCGAAATTTATTTAAAAATTATGTTTTCCTTCGTGAAAATGATATTTTATTTCGTCCTAGAGATTTAGCGACTACAACTTACAGTTGAATTATTTTATAAGTACCTATCGAAAATATAATAATTCTAAATATTATCTTGAGTCCATGTATACTTTGGGCATACGGATGAACACAAATATGCACACATTACCTTATAATGTATGAAACGCTTTTTATAGCAAAAATAGTAATTAAAACTCTCTTTCGATTTTCATATTCTCTTTCGATTGAAGTAAAAATCTACTTCATATGCCTTGTAGTTTTTTGATTACATGCAATAAAAAAATTAAAATTGCCGACACTGCGCCTTCGTGGCTCAGTTGGTTAGGTATCTGACTGCTGATTAAAAGCCCCGGGTTCGAATCCCGGTGGAGACACAGTTTTCAATTGTGTTTTCAGTCTGGATCAGTGAGACTATTAATATATCGTAAGTCTCCAGAATGTGCCAACTTGTTATTGGGTGCGTGATAAAAAAATATGTGACAAAGCACAAGTTAGTTACCCGAGAAATTATACAAAAATAAAATGAATAAAAAAGGGTTACACGAAAACTAATTTTAACAAATTTTATTAAACAAATGAATGTCTAAAAAACTCACGCAATAAAATATAGATATGACATTAAACACTTATATATTTCAAAGACGTATCTTTGAGAGTGCTCGGGAAAAGTTTTTCAAAATATACTAATTAGCCTCTAAATACAAACCTCTTGAAATAGATAATGGCATTCGACATGTGCATTCACCCGGTAGCGTATTCACCTTTCCGTGTTGATAAGGAGGCAAGTACTGCCTCGAATTAGGCACTAGTTTGTTGCGCTAAATTTAACGAACAAAAGACAAAATATTTACTGTCCAACCCATTGATTATGAGCCCACCTCAAGCAGTGGACAGGTTTACCTATCTTGGCTCACTCACAACCAACAACAATGAAGTTGGGGATGAAATAAGAAGAAGAGTAACAGCAGCAAACAAATGTTATTTTGGGTTGGAAAACCAATTAAATTCTGGTATAGTATCAAAGAGAACAAAAATCCAACTGTACAAGACTCTCATACGACCTGCACTGAACATATGCTGCTGAAACATGGACCCTAACAAAGGCCGATGAAACAAGGTTAAACACCTTTGAAAGAAAAATATTGAGACGCATTTATGGCCCCGTATGATAAAATGGAGCCTGGCGTATCAGGTACAACCACGAACTGTACCAGTTGTACTCTGATGTACACGTCACCCGGTACATCAAAATATGCCGGCTCCGATGGCTGGGTCACGTAGCAAGAATGGACGAAACCTGTCCACTAAAAAGGATATTCGCTACAAGACCAATGGACAGAAGAAGCGTTGGTAGGCCAAAACTGAGATGGTAAGATGGAGCAGAGAGGGATTTGCGGACGATGGGCATTGTAAATTGGCGGCAGGAAGCGATGGTCAGGGAGGGGTGGAGGGAGCTTCTGGAGGGGGCCAGGACCCACGATGGGTTGTAGCGCCACTGATTATTATTATTATTGTTGCGCTAATGCATTTAAAAACTCGTGTTGAATTCAAGGCACGTGTCCTCCAAATGCACACGGTTTAGCAACGCAAACTGTTCCTGCTAGCACGGAAAGGTAAATACGCCACCCGGTAGCGCATTACATTTTCCGTGTTTGATAAGAGGCGAGTCTTGAATTAAGTATGGGTTTGTAACGCTAATTCACGTACGAAATCGTTTTTAATTCAAGGATTGCGTCCTTCTACTGTGCATCATGGTTTTGCAGCGTAAATTGTCCTTCCAAACACGTGTTTACGGCGAGGAAAATAATATGTAGTGAAAGCAGCCAAACAGGCTATACTATACTAGATTAAAACTAGACACATTATTTAAACTTCCAATAAATCGAGAAGATGACAGGTCGTAAGCCCTGTCGGTGCCTTATTTATCGGTTCTCCTATAAATATATGTATATTTAAAATTGGTTTCTATTGAGATGTCTAATTTGTCAAAAGTAGTTTCTATACATCAATTGAAATTGTGAAATAATCATTTCACACTATTGCATAACAGTGGAGAGAATACATAATATTCGCATCTTAATATGAGTTTTCAAATTTAGACGAAAGCACATTATTGTATAATGTAAGGGACAAAATACATTGTAAATATTTCCAGATTTTTTTTTGTTGTTGGGTAAATAAAGCATTGTTGTGGGTATTTTCCTCGGAGATATGTCCTCTTATATAAAATGAGGAATCCCTTAGCGCATCCTGAATACTGTCACATCAGCGCTATCTCACAACCATTTTCCAGGATCTTCCTCCTTCTACACCCACATACGCACAATCACCTCCACTAAATGCTATTTAACGACGCATCACACCTTCTTTTCAACATCCACTTCTCTCAACCTTACTCCACTCCAAATCAAACTATCTTTAAGGCCCTTGTTTATGTATATGACCTTGGGCATACGGGATGTACACAAATATTCAAAACAAGTACCTTATAATGCGATATATATCTACCTTCTAATCCGTGATATATAATATTATGTTATCGTAATAAAATTAATAGTTGGTGTTTTATGAAAAAAAATTAACATCTCAATAGAGACGAAGTTGAAATATTAATTGTTGGGTTTGGAATATGAAAGTTGGGTTCAGAGGTGACATCTGTGCGAAAGCATTGTCATCCCATGTAGTAAGTGTGTTGCTCTCATTGTTTACAAACCAATTTCTCAATAGATGGCGTTACAAAAAAGCTTTTTCGTCACATCATAGATGGAGATGGCATATATGAGATTTTCATGATCAAAATATATAGAATTTAAAAAATTGGATTGTTAGAGAACTTTATAAGAAGACATAATTGTTGAACGTTGCGCAAGCGCGTGAAGTGATCACATTAACCAGCCGATGACAGCCCTGTAGGTGCCTTGAGTTCCTGGTTCTCCTTTAATATTCCAACTTTGTTTCTATTGAGTGGTTAAAAAATTGTCCAACTGTCGATTCGTTCATGAGAATTCAATTCTCTTAATGAATCGACATTATTAAGCCAAGATGCGTGTACGAAGAAAATTTTGTATGGAGAAGTGGACTTTTTGCATGCTAATAACACCAACTAGAGGCCTCGCAGCATATATGTTCCCATACATGGATTTACTCAGAATTCGGAGTAGAACATTTTATGTGAGTTTTGTGTGTGTGTGTGTGTGTGCGTGCGTGTGTGTGTGTGTGTGTGTGTGTGTGTGTGTGTGTGTGTGTGTGTGTGTGTGTGTGTGTGTGTGTCTGTGTGTGTGTGTGTCTGTCTGTCCCCCCTTATAACTTTTGATCCGCTCAATTTACAGATCTCAAATTTTCAGAATATATAAACAGTTATAGGCCTACAAAACTTTTATACTCAGAATTGTGAATTTTTGTTTCAGTCAGGGGTTATCACCTTTTGAAATTTCGGTTAAATTTTCCATATATCTCAGAAACCATAAAAGCTAGAACGCTGAAAATTGGTACAAAGATAGACAAGTACAAAATCTCAAATTAGTTTTTTTTTAATTCCAGAGTTTCTCAAACATTTTTTAATAAGAAAAATATTTTTTTTATGATAAATTTATGAGTTTAACTGCCTATATTTTTTTAAAATATCGCAAAAAGCCGAAACAACCCAACTAGATAATTTAATTTTATATAAAAAAATTAACATTGTATTAGCACACCTCAAATTTTTTCTAACAATTTTTATAAAAATTGAATTTAGTGACGACATTGCTTCATAAAATTTGTATGGTAGTAGCTTACGCACAATATCTATGAAGACTAAATTGTTTGATACTAATCTCCAAACATACATACATACCATAATGCAGTTTTCTAATTCTGGGTAGGATCAAAGGACCGACCTCCATACTATCCTATCTTGACATACATACCTAGGTACATGGTTGTATAGAAAATCAAATATCTTAAAATATTAAATAATTTTTATTTATGGGTTTATAGTTTGGTTCTTATTCTTCAACTATACGTACTATCGCTATCGACAGTTGGATCTCATGTTTTACATGCAACTAGTTATAAAATATCATTGACGGGGAAAAAAATCCTATTTTTGTGTATATGCAACTATAAAAATATTCAATTTAATTTTTAAAGATTTTTTTCAATAGCAAGAAAAATAATTCAAAAATAAAAAAACCTTCTCAATAGGTTTTCATATTCTCTTTCGTTTATAAAAAAATCTACTTTTAGGCCTTTAGGTAGTTTTTTCAATAAAAAAATAACAAATTATATTGAAAAAACTATTTTACATGAAAAGTATTTA
Source organism: Molanna angustata (assembly GCA_963576475.1). Classification (NCBI taxonomy): domain Eukaryota; kingdom Metazoa; phylum Arthropoda; class Insecta; order Trichoptera; family Molannidae; genus Molanna; species Molanna angustata. The sequence continues at coordinate 36,882,123 of OY754974.1, read as the reverse complement.
ATTCAAATTTTGAAAAACCTATTCCATAGTATAAACTATTAAAACAAACTACTTCAAAGACGTATCTTTTGCAGAGAATTCTGGGGAAAATATTTTCAAAAATTACTCCACAATACCGAATACTTTTACTGCAACCGATTTGTTTTAAAGAACTTAAACAACATCACTACATAACTCTTAAATTAGATGAATAGCAAAAATAATTTTTAAATACTTAATGAAAAAAAATACCATAAAAAATGGGTGCATGTTAATTTAATATTATTTGATATAGTACCTGTTAGTTATACGTGAAGCATTAAAAAATAAATACATAAATTACCATATAATACATAAAATGAATAAAAAAATATTTGCTTATGATACCAGATATTTAATTTACTGCGTCTACAGCAATTTCATCCTACGAGGACATTACATATGTATGTATAAACCAACACGCCATGTCCCTCACGGTGTAGGCAGAGGGAAGATTTCGCCACATTTTTGTAATCGTAGGGATATTCTTGAACGACCCCAACCTCTCGTTCAATTCCTATCGTCTTTGTATAATATTTTCTTCGTCATCCGTTCTTTAATCATTCTTCACAATTGGTCAAACCACATCAGGGTGTCTCATTATACATATTAATGACATCTCTTGACTTTCTCTTGTAATTATTTCTTACCCTGTCATACATCGTTCTTTTTTTATTTATTTCTTTATCACACCATTTAAATAATCTTCATTAAAAATAGATAACTGCTGCCCAACTAGTTATACCTGATAAGTCAAGGAATACACTTTATTGAAATTCTTGAGGAGACCTAAAGGTATGTGTCGTCACGTTCACTCTGAATAACGAAATCGTCTTCAAGATGAAGGCCTGAGGCTTCCTTAAGATTTGTCTGTAAATACGGGTTCTTAATGATGATTTTGGAGATGGCCAAAACAGGTATTAAGCTTTCCATTTCTACTATTTTTAAAAAGGCACGTTAATAATGAGTTTAAAAACATCCCTTCTTCTCAGCCCTAGGGTACGATTTTGATCCTATTCGAAAAGTGATATTACTTTGCATAAAAATTCCAAACAGCTATTTATACATTAGATTACATATAGGTACTTTGATTGTAAGCGAAGGTTTATTTAAAAAATAAAATATGACATATATCTATTACCTACACGTTTACTAAAATTGATAAAACTTACTCGCTTACAAATAGAGGAGAAGTTAGGTTTAATACGTTGCATTACAATGTTTACAAAAAAGAATAATCTATTCAACATTTTACAAAGAAATTAAAGCTGTTAAACCTGTCTAATAATTCTTAACTGACACCCCATATCTATCCTACCTCCCCTCCCCTCCCTCTACCTCTATTTACTTCCTTCCTTTGTTGCTGTGAATTTAATCTAAATATTCTTTTCGTTTGTTATAAATTTAATGTACATACCAATTGACTATTTATGACCTCACGTTGCTTTGGTTGGTTAGAAGAAATTGCCTTGTGGCAATAAACCCGCCATTGTACACATTATAATGTACATAAATAAATAAATAAGTAATAATAAATCTTTAATAACTAAAATAAAATTCAAACAAAACATGTACCTACAAAAGAAAACATTATAATAGCTAAAAGGCGGAATCGTTAATACATTAACGTCTTCCAGTCAACCTAGTTAAAATATTATGTAGGTACTTATATAAAAAAAATATAAGTAAATCTAAAAAAAAACAACACAAAATATGAAAAAAAAATGTATATATTATATACATAGAGGGGGTGGGAAGGGAAAAGAAAGGGGCAGAGATAGTGGTAGGAAGAAAAATGGGACAAGGGTAAGAAGGAGAAAAGAATAAAAACAAGAGGGAAGAGAGATCAGAGCTTCAACCACCGTTTAAAAGAGAAAAATTAGGGTAAGGTGCGAATTCTTATTTTGTAGTGTGATGGAATTGCATGCATGCATACGTACATATGTACATACCATCACGACATGTCCCTAACGGGGTAAGCAGAAAGAACTGAACGAATCATTTTCCTATCTCGGCACACATTCACCGCCTCGTCATCATTCATGTATTCGTGATGGAATTATGGATAGGTAATTAATATTTATTATTCGCGTATTTCAACAATGCGAGATTGTTACGTCAAAACCTCTGGTTCATTTTGAGGGATCTCTATATTTGTATTGAAAACAACTAATTTAACAAAATTTACAGATTCTATTGTAACCATGACAATTTACAATTCTCTCTAAAAATGTTTTTTACTCCACAAAAATGTTTTGGGCAAACGAAAGAACATTTTAATACTTTTTTGTAACAACAATAATTAATCAAAACTGTGTTTTATTTTCATTCAACCCTCCATGACGGTTTTTGTATTTTAATATTTATTATGTTTCTAGTATTTAAGTACGGAAACTTAGAGTTGAAATTTCATGGTGATTAATTTCAATTATATTTTAAAAAGGTGACGTTTATGACCACTAATTTATCTCGACTTGAAGATTTCGTGACAAGTCTTTACAGAAAATAAAACTTGAGAGGTCTTTTCTTGCGTTTGGACCATAGGAAAACAACCAAGATTAACTAACAACTAAATGCGTAAGTCGAACTATGTAAGTCGAAAATGTCCGAAGCGCAGATCGTCACAATTAGCTTATAGCAAATATTTTTTTGCTCAATAATTTTAAATGAGTATGTGTTGAACAATACCTTGAATGGACTATCTTCGTGTGTAACGAAGTCTTCGTCTAGTGATTCCGAAGTTTACTGAGAATTTCCGAAATCTTGCTATAGATTGTCACTAATAGTTTACTTAATTATTGCAAATAAATTTAAATAGAATAATATTCAAAAACTTTCAAGGTTTTAACAGACGTGAGGAAGGAATATTTTTTTTCTACATAATATTTACCGCATATTCCTTTCAACCTTACAAAATATAAATGTTTGAATGGACAACTTTCGTATGTAACTTTGTCTTTCTTCAGATTTACTCCAGATGTTTCCTGAAATTGCGGCGAGATACAAACTGACGAACACCTCCTCATCTGTCAAGATATGCCAGTGAGATGCGACGCAGAGGACTTGAAGATTGTGACAATGCCTTTGCGGTTGCTGTATTCTGGTGTGGGAAGGCATAATGGTGAAGTACTCGGACTCGTTAAGTAAGTACTCCAGACATTACCGAGTCACTCCGAATCCTTGCCATAGATCGTCACAAATAGTTAATTTAGTATGGTAAGTATATTTATTAATTATTTCTTATGAATATGTTTGTCGAACAAGTTCCTAAACCCTTCAATATTTTAATGGACGTTGTAATTTTATTACAATTTAAGGTCCTTTCCAGATCACAGGTATTACACATTCAACGTTCGTGGTTAAATAAACACTCCGCTATGGGGATTATAATCGAAATGTATTTTAAATTAAGTGTATAAATAAAACATTATACTGATCCCTTCCTCTGTACCAACCGCCGACCCACTCATCCTCAGGTAAGTGGCCGTGCGGTCACAGAACGTGTCGATGCAAATTTTGGGACAGTTCACCGCCGCTCACCCGCTGTCCGCTAATTGTCCGCCAAAGTCACCATTAATCCCAGTTCCGGAAGGTTTGCGCACGACAAACAAATCCACCCACACCGCAACAGGGCAAACTTAGGATAGGGGCAAGCCTACACCGGACGACTGATGTTGCGCGACATAGGTTAACAGAACACCGACTGCGATTTAAAAAATTATGAATAAATTTTATATTATGATCCTGAGTTAGATCCACTGAGAAAAAAAATACAAGTTTTAATTTAAAAACCCAAATTCCGTTTATAAAATCAAGAATAAAGAATCAAATCCACGAAATCAGACTTTTTCTCTTTAGAAAGAGAAACAATCATTTTTTATTAATTGAAAATAACTAATGAAAATAAATGCTTTTTAAATCAATTAGAAAAAAAGTGAAAAAAAAATATCCAGCAATATAAAATTGTTGCACAGATCTTATGAATTAAGTAGTAGAACATAACCAAGATATAGTTGCTCGTTGTAATTTTTTGCGTATTATTAGATACTAATGTACCTACGCAAACAAATACCTTCAAAACAATATAGCCGGCATTCAAAGTCAAACGGATCATTGGTAAATAATATGCACACTGGTTTCACGTCAACTAGTCGCAACTGTTGCGCAGTCATTCAGTGTACATCAAGCTCAACCTAATCACAGGATTACCAGGTGAATATTGCTGTAAGCCTACATCCTGTTGTGCTTTTGTCAAAACATCCCGGGGATTTGTACCTAATTTTCCGCTCCGTGTGCTGTTGCTGGGGGCTTTTTGACGAAATCTCTTAATTCTGCGGGAAAGTTTTGGGGTCAGAAGTTCGACCGGAACTATGTTTGTAAGTTGTTGTGAGAGTCGTACCCCTGATTCCATACCATAAACTACTGTCCTTGAGGAAACTAATATCCCCGTTTTCCGTATTCCGAATCAAACTTTGCGGCCAACTGTTTCTTTGAGTTTGACTTACGAACCACGAAATTCGGGTTCGATAAACGACGGACATGGACAGTGTTTCAAGTGGTTAGGATAGATAAATATTCATCATGTCATATAAATACCAAAGACTAACTTGGCATCGTTTAATATTTAGATCAATAATTTATGTAGGAGATAGCATAATCAAGATTATAACATAAACTTAAATGAAAATAAGAAGTATTTATAGAAACAAATACACACAGTATAAATCGTGTCTTTTAGGAAACTCTGTGACTAACGAAAGCGCTAATAGGCTAGTAAATTTCGAAAAATAAGTGTATAAATTTTACACGTTTTGCAAGCGTTGTCGATATCCCCTTCTTGGAAGAAATGACTATTTTATTTTTAAGACATTAGGTTTCAGCCTAGATAGACACGAAAAAATGATTTCATCAGGTCTAAACCTCATTTTGTTCCAGTCTTTGGACAGATTTTGGGCGGCGAAAACAATTTTATGAAATCAATGTTCTAGCCCGCTTAATATTTTTACTTCAATCATAACTGATATTTTTACATTAATCAGTACTGATATTTTTACTTTAATCAGTACTGATATTTTTACTTGAATCACTACTGATATTTTTACTTTGATCATTACTGTTATTTTTATTTCAATCACTACTGATTTAAAACTACTTACTAATTTTATTTTTATTAACAAACTTTTTAACATCTCAATAGAGACGAAGTTGGGATATTATAAAAGAACCAGAAACTCAGGCAACTATAGGGCATACGACCTATCATCGGCTGGTTTACTTGATCACTTTATGCGCTTGCGCAACGTTCGTCAATTATGCCTTCTTATTGAGTACCCTTATCAATGTCATTTTCGAAAGTTTTATATATTTGAATAATGTGTAACAATTCATCTGAAAATAAGGAATTATACTCTTGCCATCTATGAAGAAACGAAGAAACTTTTTTTGTAACGTCATCTATTGAGAAATTAGTTTATTTGTAAACAATGAAATCAACAGTCCTTATAAAACATTTGACTCCCGACAGGAATAAAATCCAATATTTGCGTATATGCAATTAAAAAAATATTCGATTTACTAATTTTAGTTAAATAATTACTGAACGACTTCACTCTGAGTATTTTTGCGTTGAAAGAATATAATATGTTAGTGTTTTTGACAATGTGGTTGAGTAAATTATCTTCGTAAAACACAATGGTTTAATTTGTGGAGCACTCTTATAAAAGAAATACGTATTTCTTTAATTTGTTGTTAATTGAAATAGCGGCCATCTGTGTTGATAATGTCAAACAGTCATGATGTCATCTAGCGGTCATTAACACAAACTAAAAATCACTCAAAATTATATGTAGCAGCTGGTGGTCCTTAATGGACCAATACAAAGATCAATGTATCTTAATAATGTCTGCCATCGTGGCTCAATTGGTTAGATATTTGACTCTACCGGGTTCGATTCTCGGTGGAATCTGAATCTGTGAGACGATAAATATCATCAAGTCTTCAGAATGTGGCAACTTGTTATTGGGTGCGTTTCAATTTACTTTTATATTCATTTTACATGAGTGAAATATTTAAAGAAAATATTTCACTCATGTAAAATTAATATTGGTTTTCTGTTTTTGCACTTGTTTAATAATAGGGGCTGCATTATTTTTTTATACTTTCATCACCACCCGCTCTGCAAGTGGTGGTTGAAACTGGCCCCTTCACAGAAAATGAATGACAAAGAAGAATTAAATGTCATATTTTTTTTTCGACATAACACAAACTTTTTTTTTTGAAAAAAATGGCAAGACTTGCAAGATCAAGACTGGGTATGCGAAACCTTGACCAAGACTGGGTATGCAAGACCAAGACCAAGACTGGGTACCTATGCAAGACCAAGACTGGGTACGCAGACCAAGATTGGGTAGGTACGCAAGACCAAGACTGGATACGCAAGGCCAAGACTGGGTACGCAGACCAAGACTGGGTACGCAAGACCAAGACTGGATACGCAAGGCCAAGACTGGGTACGAAAGACAAAGACCAAAACTGGATATGCAAGACCAAGACTGGGTACGCAAGACCAAGACTGGGTATGCAAGACCAAGACTGGGTATGCAAGACCAAGACTGGGTATGTCATATCAAGACCTAGATTCGATCGAATCTATAATACCAAGACAAGATTCGATCGAGTCTGCAAGAGCAAGACCCAGATTTGACTGAGTCTGCAAGATCAAGACCAAGACCGCACCTGTAAATGCAAGATCAAAACCAGGGGTGAAAGACCAAGATCAAGATCACCCCGGTCTTGATCTTGCATGTGCTCATCACTACACATAATGATAAACTCATACATCACAACTCCAGTTGACTTTATATTCCCAGTGGACTTGACCTTCATAATGATATATTTCATGTAACAAATGACGTGACATTTCAAACAAGATACGGCGTGATGTTTTTTGTTGTAATGGCGATACGCGTGCGGTATGGTATGGTATTATAATTGACTGAAGAAGTCAGTCGTCCGGTCAAAACAATAATAATTGATGTAAATATTTGTAATGTATATTTATAACTCCTCCAATATTATTAAGAAACTTCGTTAAGTCCAATCTCTCAATTATATTCGCAGTCAACCCTCTCTGAGTGTACCAGCGTTTACTTTCGATACTTTGAACGAAGCTGAGATCTCAAAATTCATATCTTCCATTTACACAAATTCGATTGATTCTAATGGCATCAATATAGATATGATTCATCTAGTTCTTTCATTAACGTTGCCTATTATTACGCATATCATAGATTACTCAATGAGTGAAAGAATATTTCCATCCTCTTGGAAAACTGCTCACGTTATTTCGTTGGATAAAACTTAATTACCGGAAAATCTAAAAGATTATAGACCAATTTCCATTCTTCCTGTTTTATCAAAGGTCATTGAATAAGCAGTCTTTAATCAATTAAATGAATGCCTTCGAACACATTCCTTTCTTGATTCCTTTCAATCCAGGGGGCAAGTCTGGTCCAACCGGCGAAATCAAAACCCTAGTGATTACACATATCATGGATATAATTATCATATGGAATTCTATGACATCTAAAATATTATAAAACTCCATACAATAATTATATCCATGATATAACTAATCACTAGGGTTTTGATTTCGCCGGTCGAACCAGACTTATCTCCCTGATCTAAATGTGGTCATAACCTTTCAACGGTTCTTGTTAACCCAATCAAGACGGGTAGGTACAAGTACTTGCATTTTATAAGATTTAATAATGAAGTATTCATATAATGTAAGCAAAGAGCTGCTGCTTTCCTAAACACAAGCTTCTAGCTTAAATTAGGAAAGGAAATATAAATATAATGATATATGTAACCAAATATTTGTAAACGTATGTTTTGTCTAATAAAAAAAAAAAAAAAAAAAAAAAAAAAAAAAAAAAAAAAAAAAAAAAAAAAAAAAAAAAAAAAAAAAAAAAAAATTCCCTACGGACGGACAGTATTTCGCGTCGCACACAGTTTTTTTTTCAATCTCGTTTTAATTGAATATAATAACGGTAAAAAAAATCTAACGATGTAGGTATATGATAAAAAGATCAAAGATAAACAAAAGATCACATAAACTCAATGAAATTGAACATTTCATAATATAAACATAAGATAAATGAAGAATAATGTTATCGTATTTATCTCCATACAAAAAAGTACATGCCGTCATCGATATGTCACGTGATCCTTCCGGCATTTGATGTAGATAAGGAATATGCGCCATTCATCAAAACTTACAACTGATAGATTTTAAATATTTAATGTCCTGATTTTTTGTTAAAATAAAAAAAATGTGAGTAATATTTAATATGATTTTTCTTTCTTCATGTTTTGGTAATCGGCCGAATAGTTCGCAATATTTGGTCGAATACCAAATAGTCCAACTGTCGATTTGTTCAAAAGAACTAGATAATTTAATTAGCTAAAACAATATTACATTGTAGTAGTACATCTCGATTTTTTTTAACAATTTTTGTAAAAAATGAATTCAGAGACGACATTGCCTCATACAATTTGTATGGCAGTGGCTTATACACAATATCTAAGTAGGTAAACTTAATAGTTTGATACTTAATCCCAAACGTACATGCATACCATCATGCTGTTTTCATATTCTGGGTAGAAAAAAAGGACTGACCTCCATACTATCCTATCTTGACATACATACCTACATATGTTGTGTAGAAAACAAAATATCTTTAAATATTCAATAATTTGGATTTATGGGTTTATAGATTGGTACTTATTCTTCAACTATACCTACATACTATCGCTATCGACAGTTGGATCTCATGTGTTACATGCAACTAGTAGTTAAATATTCTTGGCATCTCTAATAAATGCACTTTGTGTACAATAGACTAGATTAAAATATTAATTCACTATAACAATAATTAAAGAATGAAAATACAAGGAAAATACAAACACAATATGAATTTAAATTGAACTTGTAACGACAAATTTTAGTGGTACGTACCTATTTGTAGGATTCAAAATAATCTATATAAATTCATATATTTAGTATGCTACAAAACATTATAAATAAATAAATGTCTAGTCACTTCAAAATATTACATAATAATTGATAATAATATTTGCCATTACATATCAATCCACAATGTAGACATTTGACCGTCGATCTATACACACGACAAACCGGCATAAATAATTTGCCCCCTGGTGTTAAAAATTGAAACTAACGCTAACGGCGGGAAGGATAATAAGATATTTGACGTTTTCCTCGCATAAAAAATCAGATTTTTAAAACAAAAAAACTCTCGAGGATTCTTTGAGAGGGTACTATATTTTAATGCCAGATGTCTTAGAAGTTTGGGATTAAGATATAATATAACTTTGAATAATTTCTGTCCGCTAAATTTCCTTATTGACACACACGTTTTTTACATGTAAAAAACATGATTTTTAATCTTCCCAGAAATCGAGTTTTTTCTCATTTTGTATGAAAATTTGAATTTTCAAACTTAAATATCTGGATTCCTAGACGATTATATTCCATCAAATAAATGAGGTGTAATATCTATCGAGCCAATGAATATCTCGGCAAAATTTGATGGTCATAGGATATAAGGGAAAAAAGTGAAAAAGTTCGTGTATATATGTTCCGCAAGTTTTTCGTAGTGACGGTACTTTAATACATTTTTTTGTATGTAAAATTTTCAGTACAATTTTTGTATGGGAATTTTAGTATAGGTATTTGAGTACAGGTGAAAGGTGGTTGGGACTTGCGTCACGGGCCCTTAATAACGTGGGCCCATGACAAGTTTTTCGTAGTAACGGTACTTTAATACATTTTTTTGTATGTAAAATTTTCAGTACAATTTTTGTATGGGAATTTTAGTATAGGTATTTGAGTACAGGTGAAAGGTGGTTGGGACTTGCGTCACGGGCCCTTAATAACGTGGGCCCATGACAAGTTTTTCGTAGTAACGGTACTTTAATACATTTTTTTGTATGTAAAATTTTCAGTACAATTTTTGTATGGGAATTTTAGTATAGGTATTTGAGTACAGGTGAAAGGTGGTTGGGACTTGCGTCACGGGCCCTTACTAACGTGGGCCCATGATAATTTATAATGGCATTCCACAGTGTAAATAATAAGAACTTTGAAAACATACAATATATTTTTTACTTGCCACTGAAATATTTTTAATCTTACACTGATTTAATTCTTACGCAAATTTTATTTCTCTGAGCCAAAATATTGATTAGTTGGAAAAAATTGCCATCAGGCATTAATCTCTTTAGCAATTCTAGATTATATCTAGAATTTATGATAAAGTGGCGTGTGCAGATCGCAAAATATGTCTTTTTTTTCTCGTTTGGTATCTGCGCAAACCGTCTATCTCCCTCTACTTAATAATATGTCTAGATTGTTGAAGGTTACTTTTTCGCTACTTCCACCACCACCGGCTCTGCATATGGGGACTGTAAATAGCCCCTTCATAGAACGCTAGGTGAGCGCCAAAAAATGCATAACGCGATAATGAGCTCATGGAGCCCTCTAGATTAACTATCTCGGCACCAAAGTGCATAAAAATCAACCGACGAATGTGAATAGAAGATTACACCGAGAACTGTCATTGAATTTTTATTTTTTATCACCAACCAAGATCTTTGTAAAAAATAAAATTAATAGATGGGTCGATGGCAGAGCAGTTAGCGCCCTGGGCTAGAAATCCATTGGTTGCGAGTTCGAATCCTGTCTCGACCGATTTCGATAACCTATAGTACAAGCATTTATACTTAATTTAGGGAATGTAGGAAGATGTATATGTACTTATTTAACAAGGACATATTCATTTTTAATAAAAAAAAATAGGAATCTATCAATATGAGGCTCGATAAAGTCAAGAATTTACGACAGTGTAGGTATGTCCATTTAACATTTACTCTGGATGGTTGGAAGAAATTAGCGTTATGCAATAAGCTTGCCAGTATACAAATTATAATTTTGTAGGTACCTACAATAAGTTAAAGTTAAATAAAGAAAGATTTTTTTAGTTAAATGAATAATACATATATAAAAAAAAAACAAAAAAATACACAGTAAGAAAAAACATATTTCCCTTTACCAGAGTGCAAGCAAAAAATGTTCAAAATGCTTATGGTAGTTTTTTTCCGAAACATAATGTTAAATATATTTAAGAAATTTTAATTCAAAATGCGATTTGGCCTCTTAAACACAATATATTATACAATCAATCAAATTAATTGTATTTAGTGTTCATTCGTCCCCAATATCGATTGTTGTCAACATCTGTTTAAATAATGATTCAATTGATAAATAGTTTGTTATAACCTATGACTGTTTATGACTCTTTTAGCAAAATTGTTAGTCAAGTAGGTACTTGTGTATAGTGCCAGGCGGAGTTATTCCTCGCTGTCGATAAAATAATGGCATGTCCGGTCATGACCTCTACACCCGCTAGAGATTGGTCATACATATTATAGAGATAAATATCTCCAGACTTCAAAGTAGATACGTATGACCTCCTACCACTGGATCACATATGTATGTAATATGACCTCGTATAGATCTAACCTCATATAGAGGCCAATAGCCTACCAAAAGTACATATTCGATAAATCCATAATCAAAATCGTTTTTGCTGTGAAGCACCGGCTTGGGATAGTGCTTCCACTCCTTTTTATTATCATTATTTTCAGTGTCCCCTAAAAACCGGGTATTCGAAATTACAACAGGCAACAATAACATCTTACATACTTCACAATTCAGTTCAGGTGAGGTTCACCGCCCATTTTGAATGTAGTGCCTTTTTTGGGTGACACGAAACCGGTGTGTGGAGATACACGAATGTGTCGTGCTCCTTTTTTATTGTAATGCACACACACACACACACACACACACCTGTTGCGGGCTATCCCACATTGAGGAATATTCCGTGATGGTATGAACAAATGAAGTTATCAATACTTGATAAAGTATTCAAAGAATAATTAAAAAATGTTCAGTTTTAATTACACTAAACTTTTATAAATATTGTAACGTGTGTAAGTTGACTTTTGTAAAATGTCATGATATATAAATGATCAGTTATTTTTATATATGTCAGAGTAAAAAAAATGTTTCAAAACATCTAATCATGGCTTTAAGCAAGAAGTTTTCAATACTTGACAAATTATTCTAAGAATACCTATCTAATTAAAAAAATGTTGTTTTAATTACACTAAACTTTCATAAATTTTGTAACGTTTGTGAGTTGACTTTTATAAAATGTCATATAATGCTGAGTTATTTTTATATATGTCAGAGGAAATGTGGCCAATGTGGCCAAGAAGAAGGCAGCTTCGATCACATATTTTTCAATTTCCCTACATCTAAGTTCCCAATATCTTAAACACACCTGATTAAATTTAAAATATTTCCTCCTCATAATATCATCTCATTACATAGCCTTAATAAATTTCAAGTACTTAATATTCTTACAAAATTTATCAGACAGAATAACATCAAATTTCATTTGATTTCATTTTCTAATTCCCATTTAAAAAAAAACTTTGTAAATGTTTAATTTCAGTATTAATTATTAACCTTTTTTTTTGTATTCAACATAATTTATAATTTGTTGTTTCTTTTAATGTAATATAAATAAAATAAAAATAAACAACAAATACTATTTTGTAAAAAAAACCTGACTCTGGCCAATGTTCCTCCATTTGATGTTACAAGTGCCAATTGAAAAATAAATAAATAAATGTCAGAGAAAAAAATTGTTTTAATATAGTTAGTGATGATTTTCAGCAAGAATATAATAATTGGAACGTTTTTCAATATTCACCATAGTTATCAACATCACCATAATGAGCGAAACCTGTAACTGGGTTTTATCAGAAACTGATAATTTGTTCATTAAAGAAATGATTGAAAATTTTGGGAAAACGAGTCAATTTCAAGTCCCGAAGGTTTTTTTTAGGGACACTGGGACGGAGAACTGAAAAATGGGACAGTTCCGTTCAAAAAGGGAAGTTTGGTCACGATATTGAAAATACTTACATTTACTCATCTACAGTAATGATATTTACAAAAAAAATTACTAAACAACAATTAATTACATGAGTTAAAGAAAATGGCGAATTCACTAATTGTGGCAGAGAATTTAATTATGCCACTTATCAAGATGAACGTGTCTTAAAAGGAGAAAATGATAAAAATATAAGACTGATGTTTAACGAAGTGATAAATGACAGACTTCTGTACAATGAAGAGCTGGGCACTGATTCAAATCCTATATAGACTCAATTTTATTTTTTGTTGGTTTTAATTTTTAAGAATAAAGATGAAATTGTATTAGTGACAATATCCATGAATCTCCTGAACTAACCAAATGCTTGTAAACATAATCGCTTAAGGCAGGCTTTGAACCCACGACTACAGGATTACTAATCAAGCACAATAGCCGATTCAATTTTAATTTTATTCTCACGAGGGTCGCGTGTTGCATGTTTTGTAATGTATGGTATGAAATTCATTCATACCATCGCGGCATATCCCACAATGTTGGGTAACAAGCTACAGGTGTGCGAGTGTGCATAACATTATAAAATGAAGCATGATACATGCATGTATGCCCACACACTAGTCTCGTCTCACCTATAAAATCACTACCTATGTACAATATGTACATTCAGAATGGGTGGTGAACCTGATTGCTGAAGTATGTGAGATGTTTTTTTACCTGTTGTATTTTCAATTATCTGGTTCTTACGGTCGACCCGAAAATTATCTAGTGAACTTGAGCTTGCCTTTTTGTTTAAAAAATCTCCACTTTCTCTACTTTTAGTTTTATTACATCGCAAATGCTTTTGATAATTGTGGGAAGATTATGAAATTCAAAACTTCACAAGTTAAAGATTGAAATATAAATTAAATTGGCGAAAATTTATGTCATCTAAATAATTTAGTAAAAATATTCCTAATAATTCATGTGTCTTTTTTAATTTAGAAATACAAGATGGTTGGATATCCGACCCCTGAGGTCCCGGATTGGATTCCCGTTGGAGAGACAGTTTTCAATCATTGTGTTTTCAGTATACATCTGTGAGACGATAATTAAGACATTTATTAATTGTGTTTTCAGTCTGGATCTTTGACAACTCCAGAATGTGAAAATTTTTAATTAGGCGCGAGTTAAATTTATATTCGACATAGAACCTATTTTATTATTATGAACCTACCTATTATTATAGGTAAAAACAATGTCTCCGCCTAAATACAACAAGACCAGTTAAATATGACATAATATGGCCTTAAATCTAAAACGGTCGTCGGTAGGTAACATATGTGTTCATGTTTTTTCCAAAAATTATGGACTTCTGGCAATCTCAATAAAAAAAATTTAATACTTGAATATGGTACCTATATTTATGGAATTATAAACTGACGTCGTAAATACACTGTATTTATTTATTTACTGCAGTTAAATAAAACATGAGTTCATATTATGGAGTTCTTATAATTTGAAGCCGTCTCAATCAAAAGAGTGCAGTTGTTTTCAGTAGTTGAATAAAGTATATTTATGGCATTGTAAAACGATCAATATGTAAATAAATACACTGAAGTTAAATGAAACATGAGTATATATTTTTAACAAAAATTATGGAGTTCTTAAAATTTGAAGCCTTCTCAATTAAAAGAGTGTAGTTGATTTCAGTAGTTGAATGTGATTTATTTATGGTGCATTATAAAACGGTGGATATGTAAATAAATACACTGTAGTTAAATAAAAGATGTGTTCATATTTTTTTCCAAAAATTATGGTGTTCTAAAAAATTCAAGCCGTCTCAATAAAAAATTGTATTCAGGGTGTCAAATTAATGTTAAAACTTACCGTAAACTTCCGACCACTGCGCTGGAGGTCTCCAGTCTGGATAATGTTTCGGGAAGTTGTCTCTCGTCCAGAAGGTGTGCAGGATCATTCTGTAGACTGTCAGCTTCTCCGGCTGGCAACCCTCGGAGGGAACAGGCGGCTGGGTCACTGTGACCCCGGAACTGACTGACAACATGCAGACAGTGGCCACCACACAACACCAAACAGTCGACGACATTGTGTCCAAACACTAACAAACAAACATAACACAAACGAAAACAACGGATCAAACTCGGCTACAAATGATATACTAGACGAATCACAATCAATTGTTAAACTGCGCACAGAACAAACATCCAACGTCAAACAATAACTCAACAGTTACGGTAGACTGGATAAACTGAAAAATATATGTACTAACTCCATTCACAAGAGACACATCGGCTTCGGACGTTAGATCGGTTCGTTATAACAACATGATGTGACTTTGCTCAGAGTCCCAGTCCACAACTTGGACAGATGCCCGCTGAAGAACGGGAGCCATTAAACTGTAAATTAATATTATACCTTCTTACAGAGGAGCGGTGCGGATTGTCAATGTGACGGCAGACAGCCGGTTCAGTTCAAAATAGATCTTAGACTAGTTGGTTCAAATTGGGGCGACAAAACGGGATATGGAACTATCTAACAAGTCAAGACGTCGGGCTTATTTTTTCTACCAAATTCCAAATTATAGCGGTGAAATATTTGTTTCTTTATTTGACAAATAAAAAACATATGCTAAAGGATTGTTTAAAAATAGACAATATGTAAACACGACGGTTGTTATGTTGGACAAAACAAAATAATTCTAAAATTACACTTTAAATGCACTTTAATTCATGACCGATGTTTCTGGGAGTAAAGAAATTTAATAGCCGGTTAAACTGCACTTAACTCACTATTGTTCTCACATACATAATATCTCCTTTGTGGATAGTTTTGTACGGAAACGATATTTTTATTGTCAAATCATTGTTTTTTATTTGAACAATTGCAATTTATTTTTTGTGCGCGTTTTTAATCGGCGAAGAGGATGCGGTCCCGGATGCCACATCCGGACACGACTTCTCTGTTGTGTGTATTTGCCGCAGACGGGAAAAAATCGCGAAATATCACCGACGATCGCGAGTTGTTAATGGAGACGGGGGGAACGAGACGAGCGTTGCAACCACACCTCGCAGCTGCTTTGAGCGAACTGAACCACCGGAGGAAATTCAGCCCTGTCCGTGCGGCGACCGATAGACGGGGGTTGGGAGGGAAAATTCACCACCTCACCGCAAGGAAACGGAATACATTTTCCATTTTCACAGACGCGATACCAAATCGAAAATAGTTTTTACTCAATAGCCTCAAACTCGCCTGATCGTCCAGTCGTTGGGGATCGGGAAAGCTAAATACTGCCTAGTCGCCGTGGTTGGTAATTTCGACGATGCTTTGTAAAAAGGGAACATTGCTGACTACTCTAAATGTGGTCGTTATATGCGAACGATTGAGGATTTCCGAGGATGCGTCTGTAATTCAGTAGTCATTTTAGTCAAGTTTTAGTGTTTGTGAAGACGGACGAGAACCAAAAATGCGCCCGTCGTGGGTGTTTCAGTATTAGGAAGCTTAAAGCACCGTCACGCGTGGGTCCGTAAAAAGAGGTAATTTTTGCAGGTCGCCGAGTAAAAGAATATTTTGGTTTGTTTACCTATTAATTGTCGCTTGAGTCAATAACGGTTCACTTTGAAAGAGGGGTACATTTTTGTTGTGAAATTAGTCTGATGGTTTTGGGATGCATGTTTTGCAAACAGGATAGAGACCTTTTGATAATGTTGTGAGTGTCTGGAGACAGTGTGGCTAGACGAGCGGGCAGCTGGAAGTGGAAATGGCCGATGGATGGATGAATGAGGTAGATGGATGCACATATAAGACAGACAGTTGGGCGACTATAAACCTGATATAGTCATGCATTCAATTCATTCATCATTTTAAACGCCCGCCCTGCCACCAATAAATATTATGAATTGTTTTCTACAAAAAAAAATACTTACAAAGTATAACATTTATATGAACAATAGTGCCAAAATATTCTTTTTTAATTATTGTCTTATTCTTTGCTTTCATTATATTATTTTATTTATTATTTTTTATGTTTTTTCTATTTTTTGTCAGTGTATTTTACATACATACATATATACATACCATCACGCCATGTCCCTCACGGGGTAGGCAGAGAGAACCGAACGCCACTTACTTCTATCTTGACATACATTCATCGCCTCGACAACATTCATACATCGTCTTATACATGTTCGTCTGTTGTTCACGTTTCTAACATTTCCGTCATTCAAAATACCGTTCACATGGACGTGCCATCCCTTCCTTGGGCGGCCCCGACCTCTCATTCAGTGTATTTTCATTGTGTATGTATTTTAATACTTTATTTTCAACTTATGTTTTGCTGTTTTGTTTGAGAATTTCATTTATTATATTTAAAAAAAGATTTTTATTGTTTTTTAAATTTTGTATTTTGAGTAAATATTTTTTTTTCTCTTTTTCTTTTTTAATTTTAACTTGACCATGTTTTTTTATTGTTTGTTTTTAATATTGTATCATGTTGTTTTTTTTTTTGTTTTTTTTTATATGATTATGACATGTTTATTTTTTTCTTGTTTAACAAATTTTTGTAAATGCTCTAATGAGCGTAGAACTTAATGAATAAATAAATAATTAATTAATAATAATAACAATATTTTTTTACTTAAAAAAAACAGATTACATTGGAACAATATTGAATTTATACAAAGAAAAAATAATATACATATATTAATATGTAGGTAAGTATATAATATATATTAATTCACCCATTTTTGTGGTAGGTATATAGGTTGTGTTCCACTATTGACCTTTGTCTGCCTAACTAGGATTAATTCCTGTTTTAAGGGAGCCAATTTATTTTTTTCAGTATTAAATTTTATTTGTTTACTAAGAAAACACACAGTTGTGTAATACAAATATAATAATAGTACAATAAAAATCACGTACATAAACCAGCAAAGTAACCATAAATGGTTAAAAATAAGTTAATAAAACATTAGCTATAACCTTTGTGTTCCGTGGTTATAACAAAAGGAAGAATAAACAAGAGTGAAATAAAAAAAATAAAAACAAAAAACAATTTATACGTAAGTATCTACATATACATAAACTCCCACAAAAACTTTTTATTGGGTGCGTGTTATATATAATATTTGACAGAATAGCTGTTAGTTGTCCGAAAACCAATCTTTATATGTATATATAATTCTTCCGTACGTGTGTATGTCACTGAACTCCTCCTAAACGGCTGAACAGATTTTGATGAAACTTTTTGTGTGTGTTTATGTTAGTCTGAATCCTGAATGGATTAGATTCACAAAAAGGAATTTAATAAAAGAATAATAAAAATGGGAATCGTTATAAATATTTTCGAAATACGAATTTTGAATAGTGGGAACATTGGCTTCCAATATGTCATAATATTATGCAATATTGGTTATGACATAAAAACTTGATGTATTTGTTTTCATATTTTTAATATTTCATGAAATTATTAAGTTGTTTGTATATTTTCTTATTATTATTGTACATAGGTATAAAGCTATTTAGTTTTTTTTACAAGTATATTCTGTTTTATTAAGTGGTATTATGACGATAGGTAGATATATCAAAGTTATCTCAATGTACCTAATGTTTCGTAATATTTCCGTTTAAATATTTAAATTAATTTATGAATATTACATATATTAAATTACTTAGTTTTATGTATATTATAATTATTATATTATCGTGTGATATTATTATATTGTGATATAATATTCTGTTCTTGATAGCCAAATTTTACAAACATCCGTAATGGAAAGTGAGGTTATAAATATATATTTTGTGATTGAAACGTCAAGATCGAACAACAAACGTATATTAGAGAGAATTTTCTAATGTGAAAAAATGTACACCTTCGTAATATAAAATTAAGTAATAAATATATATTTTACTATAAAATAAGGTTATACATATAGATTTTGTTTGAAAGACATATATGTATATGTTGATACTCTTATAGCATTTTTATATGATAACTGGACAAAATTAAAATAAGGTTATACATATAGATTTTGTTTGAAAGACATATATGTATATGTTGATACTCTTATAGCATTTTTATATGATAACTGGACAAAATTAAAAATGGACCAAGACTATTCTTTCTACAAACTTCGAAATATCCAACTCAAATAATAGAATCAATTATTAGGGGATTCTGTATCTTCGATTATAATAATTCTAATGCATTTGCTTTAGAGAGTGAGAGAGAGAGAGAGAGAGAGAGAGAGAGAGGACAACGTCTGTGTCGGGTCCGCTAGTATTAAATAAATTGATAATTTTCTTGGTAGGTGTATAAACAGGTGTATAAGCATCACCACCATAATTCAAACTCGAACAGGTAGGTATACTCAACCTTTTTTTTCTTGGGCCCACATGCATAATATAATATAATACTTGCAAAGTTACGCGGGTCGGGAGTTACATTAGCGAGATTATTGCCATTTTTATTTTAATTGATTATATTATTTTTTTATCTATCAATTGTTAAATATATATTGTATAAAAAAAAACACAATAAAAATTCTAACTGTCAATAGATTTTGTATGTATAGTCATAAAAAATGGTTGAAAAACTCTAAAACATTTTTAAAAAACTGGTTTAAGCAATTGTTTATGTTAGTATTCATACAAATTTTCAGCGTAATTGTGTTTTTTGAGATATAGGAAAAAATAAAATAAAACTCCAAAGTTGACTGGTTGAAACAAAGATACAATATTTTAAGTACAAAAGTTTTATAGATCTTTAATATTATAATAAATTTTCTGAAATTTTAAGCATTGTGCATCAAGCGGATCAAAATATATATGAAGAAGGGGACATAGACACACACCAAAAACACATAAAATGTTCTAATACGAATTCAGAATTCATCCTTATAAAATATACTTAACATATTTATATGCTGCGAAGCATCTAAGTTGGTGTACTTTATGGTCTCACTTCAAAGGCATTAAGGAAAAACAAAATGACTTGTTTGCGCAATTTGTTCAAGAAAATTTGGTTTTTGTAAATAAATCTAGCGTTTATATAACATACTATAGCAATAATCTTAAACCATATGTGTTGTTGAAACTATAGTTCATACGGTTGAAACAATTCATTCATTCATTGTAAATCGCCGGTTTTATTTCTGAAAATAAATGTTTTCCGGGCCGCTCATAAAAGCTTGGCGGGCCGCAGATTGAGTATGACTGCATTAGATGGTGATTCAGTTTATCATCAATCGTTGAAAGTACCAACAATTAAATACAGGTATTTGGGAAAGGCCGCCACCGGCAGTCGTGGCCGAGCGGTTAAGGCGTCTGACTAGAAATCAGATTCCCTCTGGGAGCGTAGGTTCGAATCCTACCGACTGCGAACTTTTTTTTATTTTAATAAATAATTTTTACTTTATAATTTTTGTCATTTAATATATCGCATTAAAAATAAAACATATTGAATTAAAAAAAAAACCGTAAAATATTTTTTTTAATAAAAATGGTATATACTTACATACAATCATTCCGAGTCTGCAGTAGGTAGAGAGAATCGTGTGCCATATACTTCTATCCTTGCAAAAATTCATTGCTACATTCATGCATCGTGTAAAGCATGCGCTTCTTATTTTGATTCCTGCTTCCAAAATATCGTTAATATGGTCTTGCCAATTCTTTCTAGGGCGATCCCTGATAGTCACTCCATCTTTTGATCAGCCATTCATCGTTCATTCTTACAATATGCCCAAACTACCTAAGGGTTTTCATTTAACTACATAACATCCTTTAATTTGCATGCTCTCATAATGCGAGTAAAAAATAAGGACATGTCAGCCACTAGCTTAATTCTAAAATCGTACACTCATTACACAATTTAGAAATTTACAATTTATCAATGAAATATTAATAATATATAAAAGTAGGTACCTATATAATAATAAAAATATTACAAACATTAAAATCCAGATATTTATTGGATTTATAGGACTGAGACCCTAATTCATAGATTATTTATTCTTCGAACTTGGCGTGAAAAACTTTGTCGAAGTTCATTTAATAAAAATAAAATAAAAAACTTTGTATAATAATTCTACTTTATAACATGAGAAATAATTTCATAGGGTTTATATAGTTCATTGAATTTCATAGAAGTTTAGAGTTTTATTTTATTTTTTTAGATATTTTATGCTTCGGGATGGGTGTATTATCTTATTAATAGATGCCTTTTTGCATTTGAATTTTTTAATAATTTACGCATTTATATGTTAATTATTTTGATGAAGTGTATAAAGATATCAACACCCACAAGAAATAAAGATACAAATATATTAATAATAGCAAATATTAAATAAAAATTTATTAAAATTCATTTCTCATACAAATATTGCTTGTAAATACATACATACATACCATCACGCCATGTCCTTTACGGGGTAAGCAGAGAGATTGTTGCACACATTTCTGGCTTCCTTTACATCCATGCATCGTCTCATACATGCTCGTCGATTGTTCAAACTTTTTATGTTTCCTTCTTTCAAAATATCATTCACATGGTCATGCCATCCCTTTCTGGGGCGACCTCTGCTATTCATTCCATCTATAGCACCCATGTATATTTTTTGGTCAGTCAGTCGTTCATCGTTCATTCTTTCAATGTGTCCAAACGACCTCAAGGCTTTCATTTTCATTTTACATATAATATCCTTCTTTATCTTGCATTCTCTCCTTATATCCTCATTTTCATTTTACATATAATATCCTTCTTTATCTTGCATTCTCTCCTTATATCCTCATTTTCATTTTACATATAATATCCTTCTTTATCTTGCATTCTCTCCTTATATCCTCATTTTCATTTTACATATAATATCCTTCTTTATCTTGCATTCTCTCCTTATATCCTCATTTTCATTTTACATATAATATCCTTCTTTATCTTGCATTCTCTCCTTATATCCTCATTTTCATTTTACATATAATATCCTTCTTTATCTTGCATTCTCTCCTTATATCCTCATTTTCATTTTACATATAATATCCTTCTTTATCTTGCATTCTCTCCTTATATCCTCATTTTCATTTTACATATAATATCCTTCTTTATCTTGCATTCTCTCCTTATATCCTCATTTTTTATTCTATCATATATCGTTCTATTATATTGTATACATACTGTTCTTAGTGATCTCATTTCTACAGCAATTATTCTACTTTCATGTGTCTTTTGCCAGGTCCATGTTTCACTAGTATACTTCAAAGTAGGCACCACAATTGCATTGTGTACATTAATACTAATAAAATAACAAAAAATCATTGTAAAAATTATAGAAGTATCTGCTGAATTCCTAAAAGGGAATATTTTTACTCTGTTTTTAAGGTCAAAAAAGTCCCATAACATGGCTTTACATTTTATGTAAATACCGATATTATATTTATTTAAACATTTCCTTACATCCTGTGCAAGTGGCGAATTTATTACAAAACAATTAATTTATTTATTTAATGATTAATTAATTAATTGATATTTACTTATTTGTAACTTCTTGTACATATAGTTTGTACACTGGCGGGTTTAATGCCAAACGGCAATTTCTTCCAAACCAACCAGATTTGATGTTTATAAACAATACAATGTGTATTGTGACAATAATAATGAAATGATGAATTAAAACAATAAGATTTTTTACGCATTGATCTGCTAATTATTTTAATAATAATTGAGTGCTATTATTTGTAGTGCTTAATTGTTCTTAATATCATCGTAAATCGGCCAAATACAATACTATATGTAACTTACTTATATTATGTAAGTGTATATGTGTTTTATGGATTAATAGGTAACTCAACGTTGCGCAAGCGCATAAAGTGATAGCGTAAATTAGCCGATGACAGGTCGCAAGCCCTGTAGGTGCCCTGAGTTCCTGGTTCTCCAATAATATGCCATCTTCTTCTCTATTGATATGTTAAAAAGTCAACATGAAATAAAATTATAAATTAATTAATGATTTTTCTACAAATAATAAAAGTTACATTTAGTGATCACGTAAATGAGCCTATGACAGGTCGCAAGCCTTGCAGGTGCCCTGAGTTCCTGGTTCTCCAATAATACAACAACTTCGTTCCTATTGAGATGTAAAAAGAATTGACGACATAAAATTAAATTAAATTTAATTAATGATTTTTTACAAAAAATAAAGGTAGCATTTTGCAACGAAACAATTTGTTGAGCAAGTCTTGCTATATTTGCGGTCGAAAATAATGTTTTTTTTCCGCTGAAAGTAAATCGGCCAGTGCCGCGTAAAAATAAAGATAACATAAAGATCATAAATTAAAAATACATGATAATATTATTTTTAACTAATAATTGATGTATGGAGCAGATATCTATGTATGTTAATTTATAATCTGATTTTTTTATTCCATACGTCGTTAGTTTCAATTTGAAAAACAAATTAAATATAAATAAAATGTAATTTCGCTACCTCCACCACCACCCGCTCTGCACATGGGAACTGTAAACGCCCCCTTCACTGAAAACTAATTGAGCGACAAAAACAAATACATCGCACGAAAAGTAGCTCATGGAGCCCTCTAGATTAGCAATCTCGGCACCATATGTGCAAAAAGAACAATCGACGAATGTGAATAAAAGATTCACTCTCGTGGACTGTCATCGACTTCAGAACTTTTCATGTGTAAAACATTAAAGGTGTGACTAAGATCTCTTTAAAAAAATAAACATAATGGGAATCAACCAATTGTTTTTCGAGATCACAAAATCCGCATGACCAATGAAACCTTGAAGAGGCCCACGGACAGCAACGAGAAGCTCCGATCTATAAGAGGACACCATTGGGTGGCAAAAATCCCACCGGTATATGTTCCGATGTTTGGTTCGGGTATTGACAAAACTGACATGAGGAGGCCATTTTAAATCGGTGATGATAATAAAATAAAATATTTATGTGTGATTCTTCTTCTTCTTTTTGTACCGCTACCAACTGAGGTTGGCGACCATCACACTCAACTCATCACGATTTTGTGCCAACCAATCTAATGAGTGATGCCGCATCCGGAATCCCAAACCATAACCTGAGATTTTGAAGCCACGTGTTTCTTTTACGCCCCATACCACATCTTCCCTCTGTTTTTCCCTCCACTATCATATTTAAAAATCTTTCATTTGAGACACCATCAACCCATAAGATAAACAATTTCGTTTACATAGTGTTGAGATTTTGAGAGTCCTACATTCCAAACAATAGTAGATACTGGCACCACATACACTTTAATAACTCTCCATCTTGTGCTTAAACTTAAATCTTGGTTTCGCAGTAGCTTTTGCATTTATGTAAAAGGTGGATCCATTTGAATTTAATAATAATCATTCATTTATTTATTTATTTATTTATTATAAAATAAAACAGGAACTTATAATTTATAATAGTTGGGAAGAACCATGCCTTGAGTTCGTCCAATTAAGATTCGTCTAGGTATATAACTAGGAATAATTCCTGTTTTATGATGGACAATTTTATCACGAATTTAGTAACACGTCCACTTCAAGCTACATACTTAACGATTGAACTTATTATTTATTATGTTGAAAAAAATTACCTCAATTATAAATCTAAAGTAATAAAGCAATCAAAATGTTAGTGTTTGTGTGTGTGTATGTGTGTGTGTGTGTGTTTGTCTCACGCCTTCTGAAAAACCAAGAGCATCTAAAAATCTAATTTATGTGCGAACGTGTACCTGTATACCTGATGCAGTGTCACGCTAAAAATAATGCGATAAAAATGCTGAATTTTAAAAATATTTCAATAATTATTTTTTTCATACAAAATTTTCCAAGTCGTATCTGTCAAAAAAGTGTACATTTTGCACGCAAATATCTGTTAGTTTAAAAGTTAGAAGTACGTATTTACACGAAAAAAATATATTTTCAAGTATAACTTAGCGTTTGAGTGAAAAACATGGTGAATATTTTGTATAATTATAATGTTTAACTTATTTTTAATGTAAGCGTTTTGTACATGAACGCCGCCATTTTAATATCTTTTCATACAATATTTCATTTTCCTACCGAATGAATATGTTCTTGAAAATAATAAACCTTTGAATTAAATGTAATTATGAAATAATAAAATGAAACACAAGACATTACAGCAAGTTTTAAGACATATATTGTAAAAATGTGTTTATTATTAGTAAAGATATAGGCATAATAAAATTGCATAATTTGTAAATAATATTTGATTTTTCTGACAATTTTCATTTTTATGGCATCGAACAAACCAATGTATGTAGGTACCTACATATTCAAAAAATGTCTCAAACCATTTGATATTTTTTACGTATTGGAATGGTTACTATGGTAACGGAAAGATTCTGATATTCAAATAAAATTTGTTATGAATCGAATTTATTTAGAACATTGTTGTAGATAGGTACCTACCTATTATTATTTACTTACAAATCAACAATATACTGATTTCCTATCGGAAAATTATTTTATTTATTTATTTATGAATGTATGAATGTATGCAAGCGATGTGCTCCTAAACCGTATGTCCGATTACAATGAAACTTTGGCGAATTGTCGAGCGTGTGCCCGAGGTGGTTTCTGGATTTAAACTTTTTTCTTATTCTTCTTCTTCTTCGTGTATTTGGTCATTTTACCAATGAAAGCGGAATATCCTGGGAAAAGAAGGTCCGACTGTCCCTCCATCTCTTCGCAGGTCTTCCAGGACGGTTTCTGGATTTAAAATTTTTTCTTCTTCTTCTTCATCGTGTATTTGGTCATTTTACCTATAAAGGTGGAGTATCCTGGGAAAAGAAGACGGTGCTTACATCTCTTCGCGGTTCTTCCAGGATGGTTTCTGGATTTAAACTTTTCTTACCCGAATGAAGGGACGGGATGTAATTGAAGGGAAGGGAGGCACAAAAGGGCCTGAAGGGACGGGAGGTATTAAAGGGCCTGAAGGGACGGGAGGTACTGAAGGGCCTGATTGGAAGGGACGTGATGAGGGATTGAAGGGACGGGATGTACTGAAGGGCCTGATGGGACGGGAGGTACTGAAGGGTCTGAAGCGACGGCTCCTGGAGTCTAATTATTTTTCTTCTTAATTTTATGTAGACCTTTAAGGACAGTTTTAATACAAACTATTTCCTATAGATTAATCTTCTTCTTCTTTTATGAAGACCTTTTGCTCAGTTTTTATACAATCTATTTCCAATAGTCTAATTCTTCTATTTTATGTATTTTTTCTTATTTTATGTAGACCATTGGGATTTTTTAAACAAACTATGTCTTATAGTCTTATACTTATTCTTCCCTTTTTTATTTAGACTTTTGGGTTCGTTTTAAGTCTAATAGTCTATTGTGCAGAAATATTATTAACGATATGCACACTTGATGAAAATACATATGTAAAAACGAATGGGATGTGGGATGTGAAGATGTAACCTGCACTAGAATCTTTTCAATACTTTTGTTTAATCAAATTTAAACCATTTATATCATCCTATTTTAAATAATTTTTAACACCTACATAATATATTTGATTTCGTTGACAATATTTAAAGAAAGGGAGCTGTGGCCATTACTGAATTCTTCACAACGTTTATATTCAAATTATTTACCATAGTTTAAGTCTTCTTCTTCTTCGTTAATGTAGACTTTTGTGTCAATTTTAAGTTCATCAGTCTAATTGTGCAAAAATATAATGCACACTTGATGAAAAAATATAAAACGAATGGGATGTGACCAACACTGGATCTTTTCAGTACATTTGTTTAATCAAATTTTAACCACATCCCAACATCCAAAATTACTAAATATTCAATAGGTAAGTACATATTACAATTTGTTTTCGATGATAATATTTAAAAATGGGGGTTGTGGCCAAACCAATCTCTTTACAATGTTGATAAACAGTCATATTTAAAACCATTTCGAATAGTGAAGAAATTGTATATTATACTTCATTCACACTTTATAGCAATATATAAAAAATAATGGGTTGTGGCCATCACTTGAACATTTTACAATACTTAAACTCAATCAAATTTCAAACCACTTTTTATAGTCTGATATTGCAAAATAATTGGGTGACAATATTATAAAAACGATTGCTTTTTCCTTCACAATTTTACATTCTTGGCCAACGGCGGGACATAAAAGCTAGTAAATTTAATAAAACATACAAACAAGACAAAAACCTCAATTAGAAATAAAATTGACAAAGAAGCAAATGCCACACATTCCTATTGTTTCAGACATCAATCGTTCGTTTATCATGACATCATGACCATCTGTTACATTTTGGCTCTCAACATGCCAAACTTTCGATAAATTAAATATATACACAGTTGTGCGTTTGATATTTATGATTTTTTTCTTGCACGCTGTACAAGTGGTAAAAGTATTGCTAAATTAATGACAATTCCTTCCAAATTACCAGTTTCCGACATAATTTTGATTAAATTTCTAGATCGATGTTTATTATTTATTTATTTTAACAGGAAACAAAACAGTTATACCTACAGGAAAAAAAGTATACTTACAAAAATTTAACATATTTCAAACTATTGATATATTGATGAAGTGGTTTGAATTAGATTTCAAAAATAACGTATATAATAGTTAAAGCTGAATGTAGGAAGCGTTTCACTCGACCATTAGAAAGTGACTGACGCATTTAATGTTTTATTGGAAATTCTTTAATTGCTTTTTTTTTTTTTTTTTTTTTTTTTTTTTTTTTTTTTTTTTTTTTTTTTTTTTTTTTTTTTTTTTTTTTTTTAACATGTCTACGTAGGGGACGCCAGCTATTAGGATTTGGGTCCATTTTACTCTTCCGAAGAAGCGCACTACGTAGCGTTGGGAGGGGTTTGCAATCTAGAAAAGAGTTTATTAATTCGGATTTTAAAAAGACCCGGGTTGTACGAAGATGGAAACACAGAATTCGGAAGATCGTTCCACAGTCGGGCTGCTGTGTTAATAAAGGAGTTCGAGAAGCGACTTGTTCGTATATGTTGAAGGTCCACTGTGAATGGATGCTGCGATTGAGTGAAGCGAGTGACTCTGTTGCGAGTGGGTGGAGGAGGGACCAAAGATGCAAGTTCTTCTGAACAATTCCCGTGGTAGTATCTATAGAATAAACTTAAAATACCGACTCTGCGTCTGTGTTCTAGTGATTGCAATCCATCAGTCAGTGATGGATCATCAATCAGACGTATAGCACGCCTTTGGACAGCGTCGAGGGTATTCAGTAGGTATTGGGGGGCGCCACTCCAGAGGTGACTGCCATATTCAATAATTGGGCGTATTTGCGCTTTGTAGAGTATACAGATCTGGGTCTTAGTAAAATATCTGCGCGCTCTATATAGTACGCTTAATTTTTTGGAGGCGAGTTTCACCTTAGCTTCGATGGAGCCCTTGTAGTGTAATTGGTTCGTTATAGATACTCCAAGCAGGTCGATAGAGCTGCTGTTAGGTAGGGTGCTTCCGTTGAAAGACACTTGCAATTCATTGGGGTTTCTCTTCGCAGAAATTAGACAGGCTTGGGTTTTTGAGACGTTAAATGAAACAAGATTACTTTCACCCCAGGTATTGATTGAGTGGAGGTAGCTATTTATTTTTTGATGAAGGTCTTTCCGGGCTTCTGATATTTCACTCTGTTTAGGAGGTTTGTCAAAAGAGAAATTGTCATGGACTGTGCTGTCATCAGCGTAACAGTGGATGGGGGCGCGTAAGAGCAAGTCATTGATATGTAGGAGGAATAGGGTTGGAGATAGAATGGACCCTTGAGGGACTCCCGCATTAATGGAATGGGGAGAAGAAGAGCAACCGTCCACTACAGTTATGACTTCGCGATCTTTTAAAAAATTCGCAATCCAAGTACACAGAGACTGGGGTAGTCCATAAGAAGGGAGTTTCATTAAGAGACCTCGGTGCCAAACCCGGTCGAAAGCTTTAGAGATGTCAAGGGCGACAGTTTGAGCTTCTCCAAAGCGTTCCATAACTCGACCCCAAACGGATGTCACATACGCGAGTAGATCGCCACAAGATCGATTTCCACGAAATCCATATTGGCGGTCGCTTAAAATTTTGTTTGCTTCGAGGTATGTGATCAACTTGGTGTTTAGTACCCTTTCCATTATTTTGGAGAGTACAGAAGTAATAGCGATGGGTCGGTAGTTAGATGGGTTGGAGCGATCACCTTTTTTGGGAATTGGGTGGATGACCGCTTTTTTCCAGTCACATGGGACAATACCAGTTTTAAACGAGAGTTTGAAGAGTTTAGTGA
The DNA here is from genome assembly GCA_963576475.1 of Molanna angustata. Lineage (NCBI taxonomy): Eukaryota > Metazoa > Arthropoda > Insecta > Trichoptera > Molannidae > Molanna > Molanna angustata. The sequence goes on along the minus strand of OY754974.1, from coordinate 36,852,758 downwards.
GAACTGGGGCTAGTTCGGCGGAGCATTTTTTTAACACAAGAACGGGAATTCCATCTGGTCCATTAGCTTTGTTAACATCCAACCCTCGAATGGCGAGTAAAACCTCAAAGAAGTTAATCCTTACTTCGTTCATTTTAAAACCACAATGTGGAACTGGTTGAGGAGTTTTTCCTTCGTCGTCAAAGAAATTTATTTAAAAAGAATTTGATAATTAGTTCATATGTTTTGATATATTAAAATATTCAAATAAATTTTGTGAATACAGATGAAGAATACGTGAAAAATTTATACAATATTTTATTAAAAAAAAAATATCTTTGCCATTTAGACATGAAAATGGCAGAAGGCAGATGGAAGTCAAATAAACCAAATCGAAAAGAAACTATTTTAAAATTTCTGAAAAATGTTCTGGCCACATAGAAAGAGTGAATCTTGAGTCTTACAAAGAAGATGAACATGAGTAAAATGGGATATAAAATGGCTAAGAAAAAGCTGGCAGATTCAAATGAATAATATTTTGAGAAGTCTTAATAATAATGAAGCGTGGAGGAAATAGAAGTAAATTTTATTTTTAATTTTAAATAGAGAATTACAAACAGTATAATATCCTTTAGTATCTGGGTAAATTTGGGCATTGTCATACATTTTATTGTTCACACAACATCAAAATACATTATTAAAAAAAATCTTTAATAGGCAGATAATTATCACAAGCATTATGCACAGTGAGTAATCTATACTTATTTTTTATAAGTAATCAAAAGATAATATTATATTATTTGGGTGAGGCTATCAAATCAATATTATTACTCATCCTCATGTCCAAAATATTTTTTTCTTTCAACAAAATAATTACAGAATTCATAACTGAAAGAGTGTCAAACAAGACAAATGATTAACTATAAGAAACTTGTAAGATGCTTGTACATATGCTTCCCTTTTGCAATCATTTAATGTAAACCCCTATTTCTCTGAGATCTAATGGAATTCTGTTTTTACTCTTATTTTCAACAGTAAATACTATGCCTTAATAAAAAAATAAAAAAAAGAGTATATAATAAAACGGTAAACGTTGTAAATAAATAAAAAAAGAAAACTTGGGGCTCGTCCGGGATTTGAACCCGGGACCTCTCGCACCCTAAGCGAGAATCATACCCCTAGACCAACGAGCCGTGATGACGAGGCTTCAAAATATTCAATAAGGATAACGGCACAAGTTGTAGATGGCGTTCTAGTAGGATGTGTTCGGAACTTTGCTTATCTACGTACATACTTCCAGGAAGCAGTTTTTCCAGATTATAAAAAATAAGGCGCCAAACGTTATTACGGTTTATGTTTTTGGATAGGCTGATTATAAATAATATTTATAAACAATATCAAATTTAGTGGAGCTATACTTTTTTCTTCCCTTCCTTTCCCGTCACAGCAAAATGTATCTGTTGATATGTTAGGTAATAGGAGTTAAAATATGAAATTGTCGTTCCTACTGGCAATTTTAAATTAAAATTAAACATGCATTGTGTCAGAGTGAATTTTTTTCACACGAAAACAATTCTTCTTCGATGGCGCTACAGCCCAAATCGAGCCTTGGCCTCCTTCAACAAGCGCCTCCAACCTCTTCTATCCTCAGCCGCCGTTCTTCAGTTAGGGACCTGCAGGAGCTTTTCTGCATCCCTCCGTATGTCATCCTCCCATCTCAGTCTTGGTCTCCCCATCTTCCGTTTACCTCCGGGGTGACCAACCATGATTTTTTTGGCTAGTCGCGTGTTTGGCATTCTCTGTACATGGCCAGCCCATCTCAACTTAAGCAGTCTTATATGGGTTGAGATCTTTGGAGCTTCATAAATTTTGAACAGTTCTTCATTTTTCTTTATGCGCCATTCATCTCCTTCCTTCACAGGACCACATATTCGGCGTAGGACTCTCCTTTCGAAAACATCTAATGCTTCAGCGGATTTCACGGTCAGTGTCAGAGCCGCACATCCGTAAGTCAACACAGTCCTAATGATATACATACGAAAACAATAACATTTTAAATTCAAAAGAAATCAACATTTGTTTGTTCGACATTCAATTGTTATTACATTCAACTTGAAAGTGAAAGACATACGGCAAAAATCAGAGTTATTTTCGAATACGAGTCCCCACGTGGTACTTCCTCATGAGAAACTGCTTGAAATGTCAATGCTGTGTTTGGAAAGGATACGGTTAACGAACACACTGTGCGTTTTTGGTTTAACCGCTTTCGTAGTGAAAACTTCGACTCGAAGAATGAACTACGAGGAAGACTAAAGTTAATAACGATCAATCGAAGGTGATGGTTGAAACCAATCCGCACAATATTGACATATATATATGAAGCAAATCCGTAAAATAAAAAAAAGGGGTGCCTCATGTATGTTTGGAAAAAAACTACATAGGAAAAAGGGACACGCATTGATTTCATTGGTTGATTCAAATCTGGAGAATATCCCTGTGCTAAATTGATTATTGTGCGGGTGAATTCATCCGCATTCCTTCACTTGGCGAGCTCTAGAGTAAGTATCGATTACTGTTTGTAGATACATTTCTTAGGTACGTTTTATTTGCTGAACGACTTATAAAATACACAAAACCACATTACAACTTCACATTTTCCAATTTTATTGTAACAACTTCTCTCATTGAGAATATTACTTACCTACCTACATACCTACTTATATCAATTATTGTATTCAGGGCCGTTTCTATATTTCAAACAATAGTTTATAATCTAATGTAGCGTTCTAATGTGATTCTGGTTGCTTGGAAGAAATTGCCAAGTGTCAATAAACTAGCCATAGTTTATTTATATAATCACTTTGTTGTACATATCATTTTTTGCCAGAACAAAAATGGTGAATTTCCACACGACAACCATCTGCTACATATATGGATAAAAATGATTCACTCACCTGCACACTTGGATATGCATAATAATATGAGGCTTAAACAAATCTTAGGCGAAATTTGATACAACACTCTGGTCAAAAAGAATTTTAAAGGTTGCTAACGTTGGTGCAGTTCTTATGTCAAGTAATGTGTTTATATAACACATTATTTTTTTGAAAATAACAAACAAATAACAAATTTCAATACTTTTATAATACAACAATCCTCCCCCCCCAATCCCCTCCTCATTCACTAAAGATTCCTCCTCCTCAACCTGAAACATACTCGTTTACTGTATTTGTGCATATCTTTGTTATTTTTGTTATCTTTTTAAATATTCTTTTTTCTTTTATCTTTTATTTTCTGTATAATCAATAATTTAAATTGAAGATATGAAGATTGAATAATTTAAATTGAAGCACTTTGGCTCAACTTTTATACAAAAAATGTAATGTAAAATAAATAAATTATAGCTGTAGCTTTCTGGGAGAAAATAAATAAATAAATAAGCACACAAAATTACACCAAAAACACAAAAGGTGGTCGCCCAAAGCAAACATTCCTTCGATATTCTAAAACTTCTTGATACTAATATTTTTCAGACGTGTCCGGACAATAATTGAGCGTACGCCCTTTTTACCAAATGGACAATTGACCGTGAGGACAATTGACCGTGGGGACAACTTACCGTATGGACAATTGACCGAGAGGTCAATTCACCGCACGGACAATTGACCGTGGGGACAGTTGGCCGTGAGGACAGTTGATCTTACGAACAATTGACTGAATGGACAATTCACCGTGCGGAAACTCTTTTAATAAAAGAAAAAACCGCCTTTTTTTCGTATGAGTTAAATAAATTGCGTGAAAAATATTGGTTCAATGGTATGCCTTCTTTTTTTATTTCAAAATACTACGAGAAATCAAATAACAATATGTCGGCAGTGATTTAAACGAAATTTTACATTTTTTAATTTTTTCTTTTGCAATTACGTTATACCAATATGGCAGCCATGATTCAAAAGTGGATTTTAAAACTGGGGGGCAAGTTTGGTTCGACCGGCGAAATCAAAACCCTAGTGATTACCCATATCATGGATATAATTATCGTATGATAATATAGAACTCCATATAATAATTATATCCATGATATGGGTAATCGTGAGGGTTTTGATTTCGCCGATTGAACCAGACTTGCCCCCCTGATCGATTATGTTGGGTTAATCGAGTTCTAATTTGCTAAATTTTGGAATAAAGGATAGGATTGATAGAATACTCAATAATAAGGCACAATTGGTGAACGTTGCGCAAGCGCATAAAATAATGTATCGGCCTTAGTGGCTCAGTTGGTGGGGTATCTGACTGCTGATCCAAAGGTCCCGGGTTCGATTCCCGGTGGAGACACAGTTTTGAATTGTTTTTTTAGTGAGACGATTAATATCGTAAGTCTCCATAATGTGACAACTTGTTATTGGGTGCGTGTTAAATTAATATTTCACATAGTATGTACCTGTTAGTTCCCCGAGAAGTGAAATAAAATAAAATAAAATAAAATAAAATAAAATAAAATAAAATAAAATAAAATAAAATAAAATAAAATAAAATAAAATAAAATAAAATAAAATAAAATAAAATAAAATAAAATAAAATAAAATAAAATAAAATAAAATAAAATAAAATAAAATAAAATAAAATAAAATAAAATAAAATAAAATAAAATTAAATAAAATAAAATAAAATAAAATAAAATAAAATAAAATAAAATAAAATAAAATAAAATAAAATAAAATAAAATAAAATAAAATAAAATAAAATAAAATAAAATAAAATAAAATAAAATAAAATAAAATAAAATAAAATAAAATAAAATAAAATAAAATAAAATAAAATAAAATAAAATAAAATGAATTATCACGTAAACCAGCCAATGATAGGTCGTATGCCCTATAGGTGCCTTGATTTACCGGTTCTCCCTTAGTATTCCACTTCGCCTCTTTTGAGATATTAAAAAATAAGTATTATAAAAATATCATTGACTATCAAATTTTTGCGTATATGTAATTTTTAAAAAAATCCAGAAAATATGCATTACACTTAGGGTTGTTTATTTGTAAGGGTTGTTAATTACAAAATAAGGGTTGGGAAAGGAAAAGGAAGGGAAATAGGGATCAGATATTTAGGGATAAATATTCTTTCTTTAGTTTTTTTCTAGAAAATACAAAGTGAAAATACATTAATTACTAAATTTATTTACTGTCATTCCAATTTGGTCGTCTATGAGCGATTGAACTTCAAAGATGACTTTTTGGGGTTCCACCATATGTATAAATGGAAGAAATGATTTTTGTCTTCTGTAGTATATATATAAAATCACACTATACATACACATTATTAAAAAAATAGCAAATTAAAACTCTTTGAAAGCCACCAGTGCTATAGGTTTATTATTATCCAACCGTTTTTACCTGCTGTGATATCATTTTACAGAAAAAAAACAGCCCTTATAAGACGTAAGTCTGGCAGTCGCTGGCACTTGGTCTATAATGCGTTGTCTGAAAACGCTCCTGTGTTCAATCGACCCTCGTCTTAATTCTCAATTAATGAATAAAATTAAGTCCTCAGCTGAAAGTTGCAAAACTCTTTGTTAATGACTCAACGTTACTGAAACTTTATTTATATTAGAGAGAGGTTGGGACGCAGAACCTCCACATCTATCTCAGCGGGAGGGATATTTCAATAGTTATGGACATTATTGTAATTTGTTTATTTTACTAGTTTTAATCAGTCAAAAAGGTCGAAATTTTATGTTATCTATAACTTTCTGCAAGGAGGATCCGATTTAACCATGAGCTAGAAATAATGTATGGCGATCCAAACGTTGACAAATACATCAAAATACAACGTCTACGTTGGCTCGGACACGTTTGTAGAACGGAGGATAGCCGGGTCCCAAAGATAGTATTGGACACCTGTCCTGAAGGAAGAAGAAGCAGAGGGAGACCTAGGATGAGATGGCTGGACGACATCGAGGGAGATATAAGAGCGATCGGATTGACAAATTGGAGGAGACTTGCTGTCTTGAGGAGGTCAAGACCCACACCGGGCTGTAGCGCCATTGCTGATGATGATGATAACCTTCTGCGTGTTATGTTTACCTGGTAGATGGAACCTATTTCATGTAATATATTTTATATTTTATTGCTATAAAACAGGAGTGAAAATCAATGAAAAAGGATGATAATTTATTTTTTATTTATTTATGTAATAATACATTTATTTGTAAGCAATATTCAAATATACATTCAAAAAGGAAAACAGACAGTTGATAAAAAAATTGGGCATTTTAGTATCAAAATAAATAAAAAAACACAAATTAAGATTAATAAAATGCATTTATAGTTTTCGTATGAACTTTTCAAAATCTTTATCTGCTTTAAAACATTTGAGAGACAATTGAAATATTATATTACCAAATAAATGTGATTGTTTTGTATTTATCATTTTTTTGGTGAATTATTAATCGTTTCAAAATCGCAGTGATTTTTTTTTTCAATATTATTTTATTTTATTTGGAAACATAACAGATTTTGTATATAAAATATAATACAATTAATAATTAATTAATAAGAAGCCTATTATAATGTTTCACAGAGTTACAAATACATTTACGTCTAATTTATGAGAATATTGATCATGAAGGGTTTGTTTAGGAATGGGGTATGGTTAGGAAACTGGGAATTGAGGAATGAAATGGGAGAAGGAAGAGAGGGAAAGGACAGTTTCCCTAACCGATGCTTGTAGGCGCATTAAGAATTTGCTTAAATGCTTGTAGGGATAGATTAAATAGATCTGGCTGAGGGCTAAGATTATGAAAGTAATTAATAAAACTGTTTTGATCGTAATTAGTTCTTGACAAAGGTGTGTAGAATAGATTATGGTGACGCGATGTTCTAGAAGGGCAGTTAAAAGGTATTTTTCCAACAAGATAAGGACTATCGACCAGATTATTTAATGTTTTATGAAGAAAAAGGATATCTGTATTTTTCCTTCGTTTTTCCAAAGAAAGTAATTTGTGCTCCCTTAAGGATTAAACGTATGTGTAATTGTATATTTGTTTACGGAAGTTAAGGGATTTGACAAACTTCCTTTGGATTTTTTCGATACGATTTATATGTATATTGTAGTTAAGGCTCCACACGGTTGAAGCGAACTCTAGGTGGCTTCTAACAAAAGCATTATAAAGAAGAAAAAGGGAACTAGTGCGTCTAAAAGATTTCGTACATCTAAGTATAAAGCCCAGATTCCATGCAAACATTATCTTGAAAAAACTGTATAATTGATGTTTTTTTAAAATATCAAAAAGCAGCAAGACGCATGCACGTATCCCGACACACCAGGCTCGTCTCACCTAAAAAGGCACTACATTCAGAATATGTGGTTAACCTCATTGTTGAACTATGTGAGATGTTATTGTTGCCTGTTGTATTTTTGATTACCCGGCTCTTACGAGACACTCGATGATAAAAGAAATGTAAAGAAGCAGTATTCTAAGAACGAAAATACTTAATAAAAAATATAATAAAATTAATAATGTGTGAATACTATTAACATCTCCCTCGTGGCGCTAAGTAAAAGATTCATTTGAAAGTTTGTTAGTTGTTTTACGTCACACTCCTACAACCAATCACTATATTTAATTACACCAATATATCACGTATTTACTTCTTCAACGTCACCTTTTCAATTCAATCACCTTTCAAAGACTCTCACAATGAACAAAATTTCACCAGCGACCTTAGTACCTACAACCTATTTAGAATGTATTCAACATAACTTTCATCGTGAGCTTTTACCCACACTAAGAAACCACAAACTGGGTGAAATTGAAAGTAGGTATAATTATTTAATATAAATTCACATATTGCACAAGTAATTATTTTTCTTCGTTTAGTGGACTCGTTGGTCTGTTATTCAAAAACTATCCAACTACGAACTAACTATATCTTTCCATCTCTTTGTGGTAGACAGCGACCAGAGGGGATTACATTTGCTGCTACATACGCAAGTCTATCACTGTCCATTCAGGCTGCGTGGTCCCTCCAATGTCTTCTTCTGGATCTACTCCACCGAACCATGTCCTCAATTCCACATATTTACCAGTGATTGACCTTAGAACCTTCATTTCCGTTGTCCTTTAAACCTCTTGGTTGGTACAAGTCTGCTCGCGTTTCCACAGCATACATCATGATCGGTCGCGCGCATGTTTTATATAATATTCTGACCTTGCTGTCAATACGTATGTGGCTCAATACGTATATGAGAATTCTAGCTTCTGTGGTTTTTGAGATATATAGAAAAATTAAGTAAAATTTTAAAAGTTATAACCCCTGACTGAAACGAAAATTCAAAATTCCGAATATTTTGTATGCCCATAATTATCAATATATTTTGAAATATTGGGCTCAGTGAATTCAGTGGATCAAAAGTTATAAGGGGGAACGTACACACAGACAGACAAATGTTCCTTCATACACGCGTCTTGTATTTAAACTGCCTCATCCTTAATCGTCAGTTGGATAATTTTCCAACTGTCGATTTGTTCAAGAGAATTTTATTCTCTTAACCTATCGACAAAGTTTCAACCCAAGATACGCGAGATTTGTATGCACGGTCTTTATTTTTCACGGCTTTTTTAACTTTGAAGTCAAAAAATACAAACTTTGAGACTTCGCAGCATATGTGTTCTAATATGGATTTACTCAGAATTCGGAGTAGAACATTTAGTGTGTCTGTGTGTCTGTCTGTGTGTCCCCCCCCCTTATAACTTTTGACCCGCTCAATTTACAGAACCTAACATTTCAGAATATATAAATAGTTATAGGCCTACAAAGCATAAAACATTTTATATTAAAAATTTTGAATTTTTGTTTTAGTCTGGGGTTATCAACTTTTGAATTTTTGGTTTATTTTTCCATATATCTCAGAAACCATAAAAGCTGGAATACTGAAAATTGGTAAAAACATAGACAAATACAAAATCTCAAATTTAATTTTTCAAAAAATTGTAGAGTTTCTCAAACATTTTTTATTATTTTTATGATAAATTTATGTGTTTAACTGATTATATTTCCAAACTTTTTAGAAATATCGAAAAAAGCCGAAACATCCCAACTATATAATTTAATTTTATATAAAAAATACGAGCATTGTAGTAGTATATCTCAATTTTTTTTTACAATTTTTATAAAAATTGAATTTAGTGACGACATCGCTTCATACAATTTGTATGGCAGTCGCCTATACACAATATCTAAGAAATAATAAATAGTTTGATACTTCATCTCCAAACATACATACATACCATCATGCTCTTATCATATTCTGGGTAGAAAAAAAGGGCTGACCTCCATTCTTTCTTTTCTTGACATACATATCGACATGTGTTGTATAGAAAATAAAATATCTTGAAATATTCAATAATTTGGATTTATGGGTTTATAGTTTAGTACGTATTCTTTAAATTTACATACTATCTTTATCGACAGTTATCTCATGTGTTACATGTACAAGAAATGCATATAAAGAAGAGGGCATATAACGCTAAATCTGTTGATTTTTCGCATTTTAAGAATAAACTTTATTTGAAATGAAAATACTTTTTCGGTCATTCACTTATATTGATATTTAAAATTGTGTGACGAACATTCACTAGAGAAATGTTGAAAATAGTATTTTTTTTTACAAACACACTGTTTAACATATTTGAGGAATTTGATTTGAAATTGGGGTGTTAGGGTTTATATTTCCCTTCAAGATAAGTATAAAGGGACACACGATTTATCTATAGGGAAAAAACACAAATACCTAGGGAACCTAAATGTAATTTTTTTAAATAGTTTTGAAATATAAGAAATAAATCTGATGATATATACACAACCTAGAGCTATCTTTAATCTATGGTTTATACATTAAATAACTCACAAAAATAAAATTTCACGTTACCCCTCTTTCTAACCTGAATGTATGAAATCTATGTACGTACGTTCATGTATGGGGTGTGGATGATAATTCAACCGTCCAATCATTCCATACAATATATTTATGTTCGTTAAATAAATAAAAAAAAAAAAAATAATAAATAAATAAATAAATAAATAAATAAAGAAATAAATAAATAAAGAAATAAATAAATAAATAAATAAATAAATAAATAAATAAATAAATAAATAAATAAATAAATAAATAAATAAATAAATAAATAAATAAATAAATAAATAAATAAATAAATAAATAAATAAATAAATAAATAAATAAATAAATAAATAAATAAATAAATAAATAAATATATAATCAAATATATAAATAAATAAATAAATAAGTAAGTAAGTAAGTAAGTAAATAAATATATAAATAAATATAAAAAATAAATAAATAAATAAGTAAGTAAGTAAATAAATAAATAAATAAATAAATAAAAAAATAAAAAATAAATAAATAAAGAAATAAATAAAAAATACATAAATAAATAAATACATACATAAATACATAAATAAATAAATACACTAATAAATAAATAATTAAATAAATAAATAAATAAACCTGATATATATTATGTAAATACTCGACCAAGAGCTTTCCTTAATCTATGGTTTATACATTATATAATTCACAAATATAATATTAATTTAACGTCACCCCTCTCTGACCTACATATTTTAAACATCTTTAATATTCTATATTCAACTCATGTATGTATGTTCTCTATTTGGGTTGTTTGCTACCATCCACGAAGTTGAGTAAATATATAAAATTACCGTGGTTGATGTAGTAAAAGGCACCTGGACATGGTGGACATTCACATTCATTTGTATGGTTAATATAATCGATTTTCATGTTGTCAGCTGCACTTCGAATGGTTTTTGTTTTTTTTTTTACTATCAGGAATAAATAAAAAACAATAAATACCTACTTCCTTATATTTATTTTGTTAGAGTAAAAGAGTTTCACTAGTATCACAGTGCTAAGGATCTTTTATTCTACCCGACAGAAAAGACATATGCAAATATAAGGAATACTGCAAACTCTCTATAGTATAAACATTTTATATATTTTCTACAGATTAACCCGAAGGAAGTGAGACTCTTCCCATACGTTATAATATCAAAAATGTCTTTATATAAAATAAAAAAACGATTCTTTTACGTTATGCATGTGGTACGAGTGAATTGTAATATGTCTTTGTAATAAAATATTTATAATTTTATTGAGGCTTTCATAGTTTTTTTTTGTGAATTATCATAGCACAATTCGCTCACACTTGACATCCATAAGTGGATTTGAATGCATACAAAATTTTAAATATTAGGTACATTGTTTTGAAATTTAAATCAAAATATGTTTTTCATATTTTCTATATAAAATGAGTATTATTAAAGGAGAGAAAATTAACAAGTGCTTTATATATTTAAAGTGAAATTTAAGAGTTAAATAAAAAGATTAATACATAAACAAAATATCAAAAATATTTTTGATTTATTCCAGAAGAAAAATAAATATGCCTACCAACAAAATAAAAAAAAAATATGATGTGACTATTAATTTTCTCTTCTATAGAATACAAAATAGTAAAAATATAATAGTAGGTACTATATAAAATATTCAAAAAACAAATACAAAATAAAAAAAAGAACATAAAAACAAGCAGAGATGCGAAAAACAAAAAATAAATAATTATGCAAACAAAGCAATTACATAATATAATTAATCTTATCTTGTATATGAATAAATTAAGAGAAAATTTCCTCAATTGAAATTCATGTATTATCGACAGTTAAATATATAAAAAAACATTTATTTCTGATTTTATTATGTTATAGTTATTATACAATATTTAAAAAGTTTTATCATTTTTCAAAACTGTTTTCGTAAACAAATTAAAGCATATTTTTCTTATAATATGATGCATATGCATATTTTTCTAATAATATTACAAAAATTAAACTCGGAAAAAAATGAGTATTATATATTTATATAATATCAAGATGTTTATAAACTGAATAAATGTTTATCCAGTTTGGTCAACCGGCGAAATCAAAAACCATCCATGGATATAATGATCTTATCCTTATGGAGTTCCATAATATCTTTAGATGCTATAAATATCAGTGGGAACCCATCAGCTAGAAGCCGTTGAATCTTTCACATACCTTGGATCTCTTGTTACAACGAACAACACCAGTGCGGAAATAAAGGAAAGACTTGCCGCGGCAAATAGATGCTATTATGGAATGCTAAAGCACCTAAGGTTTTTATTTCGCCGTTCGACCAAACTTGCCTCCCTGATGAACTTTATTTCTAGTAGTTATTAAAAGTGTTATTTGTTTATTAGGTTTGATTTTTTTATATAATGACATGCGTAAAAATGATGTGTTTTGGTGTATACACTTTTTGGAAAATTTATATAGGTATTCATTATTTTAATTTTGTCGCATGTTACAAAAATGAAAACATGCATATATACACAAAGCAAAATTATATTAACACAAAAATTTCCATAAAGGCATTGCCTGTGAGTGGGTATACAAAATAAAAAACATACATAAACATCTTTCTTAATGTATTCGCTAATCCCACCACCACCCGCTCCGCATATGGGGACTGTCAACGGCCCCTTCGCAGAACGCTAGAATGAACGACAAAAAAAAACCAATGTATACACGAAAAGTAGCTCATGGAGCCCTCTAGATTAGCAATCTCGGCACCATGGTGCAAAAAGAACAATCAACAAGTGCGAATTGAGATTCACACCTGCGGACTGTAGGCGACTTCAGATCCATATATATAGAGTCAGTGATAATCAGTCAGTGAGAATCTTCGGATGATAAGGCACCGTATCTATGGCAAAATCGTTTGAAGGCTTTGTAATTGTTTTCCGAGATCACTAAGTCCGCATGTCCAAGGTGACCTTGAAGTGGCCCACGGACAGCAACGAGGAGCTCCGATCTGTAAGAGGACACAATTGGGTGGGAACACTCCCAAAGGATGTGATCCGAAGTTTGGTCTGGACATTGAACCTATGGAGATTGCTTTTAAAGTTACCGTGTCCTGTGAGAAATTGAGAAGTCCAAAAGTCTGGAACAACCCAAGGAGATTTCAGTCGCGACCTCACGTCAGGAAAAAAATATAAAGGTAACTCTACCAACTAGACAGGTCGTCCAGCGGTTTTGCCAAATGTTTAGTAGTGTGTTAATTGAGCTTCGAGACGTATAGTGAAATAAATAAGGTAAAAAAATGACGTCACTCGCTCGGTAGAATTCGCATGTCGCAGTCAAATACATTAATTCCCCGTCTAGTCCAACAAATCCTATATAATACATACTGATTTAAAAAAAATCAATTTGATTAACCGTTTATGGAATGAAAATAATTTATGCATACATATAATGAGTAAAATAATGTATGCATATACACACATATAATGAATAAAATAATGTATGCATATATACACATATAATGAATAAAATAATGTATGCATATACACACAAATAATGAATAATAATAATGCACACATATAATGAATAAAATAATGTATGCATACATATAATGAGTAAAATAATGTATGCATATACACACATATAATGAATAATAATAATGCACACATATAATGAATAAAATAATGTATGCATATACATACACACATATAATGAATAATATTAATGCACACATCTAATGAATAAAATAATGTATGCATACATATAATGAATAAAATAATGTATGCATATACACATATAATGAATAATAATAATGCAAAAAATGAACAAAACCGACCGCCGTGGCACAGTTGGTAAGCCAAATTTTATTTCTCACGCAAATATTGTTTCTCTGGGCTGGAAACACTGGTTAGTAGGAAGAAATTGACATACGGCAATAAACTCACCACTTGCGCAGGGTGCAAGGAAGTGTTCATTATTATTATTATTATTATCATTAAAACAAAGAAAAAGGTGTAGGTATTGTGTAAGAGATATTGGCCATATTTTAAATTGGAGAAGCGTCGGCCTCAGCGCCGTCGGTGTCAGCGTTGCCTTTGGCGTCAGCGTCGGTGTCAGCGGCGCGGTCGTTTAGAGTTATTTGTTGCATAGCCAACAACATCAAAAGCTGAGGATTGTGAACCATGGAGTGTGTCGGTTGTGCCATTTTATCTAGAATTCAGAAAAAAAATATCAATATAATCCAACTGTCGATTTGTTCAAGAGAATTCATTTCTCTTAACATAACGACAAAGTATCAATCCAAGATACGCGACATATGTTTTTCATATGTCGGTCTATATTTTTCACGGTTTTTCCAACTTTGAAATAAAAAAAAACACCAACTGAGATTTTTCGCAGCATACATATATTATTATGTTCTTTATATGGATTATTTAGAATTCGGAGTACAAAAATTATTGTGTCCGTGTGTGTGTTACCCCACCACCCCCCATAACTTCTGATCCGCTCAATGCACAAAGCCTAATTTAAGATGATATAGATATTTATAGGCCTATAAAACCTCAATACTCAGAATTTAAAATTTTTGTTTCAATCAGGGGTTATAAAATAATTTTTATTTTGTTTTTCCATATATTATCTCAGAAACCAAAAAGCTAGAACGCTGAAAATGAAAGATAAATTTATATGTTTGACTGCTTATATCTCCAAAGTTTTTAAAAATATAGAAAAAAGCCGAAACACCCCAAATAAATACATTTATTTTCTATAAAAAAAATATTAAAAAAACTATTCTTGACAATTTTTATAAAAATTGAATTTAGTGACTAAATCGTTTCGTACAATTTGTATAGCAGTACCTATACACTACACAATATTATACGGGGACTCAATAATTAATACTTGATCTACAAACAAACTGACAATAGTTGCATGTAACACATGAGATCCAACTGTCGATAGCGATAGTACGTATAGTTGAAGAATAAGTACCAAACTATAAACCCATAAATACAAATTATTTAATATTTTTAGATATTTGGTTTTCTATACAACACATGAACCTAGGTATGTATGTCAAGATATGATAGTATGGAGGTCAGTCCTTTGATCCTACCCAGAATATGAAAACAGCATGTGTTATGTATGTATGTTTGGATATTAGTATCAAACTATTAAGTCTTCTTAAATATTGTGTGTAGGGTACTGCCATACAAATTGTATGAAGCAATGTCGTCACTTAATTCAATTTTTATAACTAGTTGCATGTAACACATGAGATCCAACTGTCGATAGCGATAGTACGCATAGTTGAAGAATAAGTACCAAACTATAAACCCATAAATACAAATTATTTAATATTTTAAGATATTTGGTTTTCTATACAACAGATGTACCTAGGTATGTATATCAAGATAGGATAGAATGGAGGTCAGTCCTTTGATCCTACCCAGAATATAAAAACAGCATGATGGTATGTATGTATGATTGGAGATTAGTATCAAACAATTAAGTCTTCTTATATATTGTGTGTAGGCTACTACCATACAAATTGTATGAAGCAATGTCGTCACTAAATTCAATTTTTATAAAAATTGTGAAAAAAAATTTGAGATGTGCTAATACAATGTTAATATTTTTTATAGAAAATTAAATTATCTAGTTGGTGTGTTTCGGTTTTTTTCGATATTTTTAAAAAAATTCGAAATATAGGCAGTTAAACTCATAAATTTATCAAAAAAAAATATTTTTCTTAATAAAAAATGTTTGAGAAACCCTGAAATGAAAAAAAAAATTAATTTGAGATTTTGTATTTTTCTATGTTTTTACCAATTTTCAGCGTTCTAGCTTTTATGGTTTCTGAGATACATGGAAAAATAAACCAAAATTTCAAAAGTTCATAACCCCTGACTGAAACAAATAATCACAATTCTGAGTATAAAAGTTTTGAAGGCCTATAATTTTTTATATATTCTGAAAATTTGGGCTCTGTAAATTGAGCGGATCAAAAGTTATAAGGGGGGGGGACACACACAGACACACACACACACACACACACACACACACACACACACACACACACACACACACACACACACACACACACACACACAAACTCACATAAAATGTTCTACTCCAAATTCTGGAGATGTACGGGAACATATATGCTGCGAGACCTCTAGTTGGTGTTATTAGCATGCAAAAAGTCGTCTACGCCATACAAAATGTTCCTTCGTACACGCATCTTGGCTTAATAATGTCGATTCATTCAGAGAATTGAATTCTCATGAACGAATCGACAGTTGGATAATGTCGATTCATTCAGAGAATTGAATTCTCATAAACGAATCGACAGTTGGATTAAAGTTTGAAAACAGGTTTACACAAAAGGGTTATAACTATATCAACATAGAATTATAAGGAATCAACAGTTGGATAACATCATGCTGTCATTATATGCTAGGTAGGAAAAAAGGCAGACCTCCATACTATCCTATGCTGACATACAAAATATCTCAAAATAATCAATAATTTGGATTTCATTGTTTTTAGTTAGCTACGTATTCTTCGATTGTACATACTATAATTGAAGAATACGTATAATAACCCTAATTCGTCTCTATTGAGATGTTATTGTCAATAGTAATATCATTTGATTCCCGATAAGAAAAAAATCCAATGTTTGCGGATATGCAATTAAAAAATATATTCGATTAGCAAATGTGACATCAGGGCTGTTCATGGTAAGTGTTGAAGTTTAGTGTTGTCGGAAAAAATCCAATGTTTGCGTATATGCAATTAAAAAATATATTAGTTTAGCAAATGTGTTATCTGTGTTGTTCAAGATAAGTGTTGAAGTTTGGTGTTATCGGAAAAAATCCAATGTTTGCGTATATGCAATTAAAAAATATATTCGATTAGCAAATTAATATGTTATCGGGGTTGTTCAAGATAAGTGTTGTAGTTTAGTGTTATCGGAAAAAGAGTGTTTTTATGATTTATACCTGGGGTTGTAAACAAAACAAATATTAATTCTTACCTCTCGAGCGAATATAAATCCACACCTTCTCGTCACCACTTGACCAGTTACAAGTAAGCTCAGTTAATTAAGTGGATTTTGTGGCTATTAGTGTTCCTCCACCCAGAGTTTGCTTTGTCTCTTCGTTATCACGATCAGTTACTGAAAACGTTACAACTCTTATCAATAAGTTCATTATCCAACTGTCGATTTGTTCAAGAGAATTTACTTCTCTTAACATATCGACAAAGTATCAAGCCAAGATTTGTATGCAGGGTCTATATTTTTCACGTTTTTTTTCAAATTTGAAGTCAAAAATCACCAACTTAGAGACTTCACAGCATATATGTTATATATATAGATATGAATTTACTGAGGAATCGGAGTAGAACATTTAGTGTGTGTGTGTGTGTGTGTCCGTCCGTCCCTTGTAACTTTTGATACGCTCAATTTACAGAGCCCAAAATTTCAAAATATATAGATAGTTATAGGCCTACAAAAATTTTATACTCAGAATTTTGAATTTTAGTTTCAGTCAGAGGTTATCGATTTTTAAATTTTTATTTTATTTTTCCATATATCACAAAAACCATAAAGGCTAGAATACTGAAAATTGGTATAAATTGGACTTCTCTATTATGCCAATTTGGGTTCAATTTGGGTTCGATTCCCAGCAGAGGAGAAATTGATTTAAATTTATTTCTCACGCAAATATTGCTTCTCTGGGCTGGAAACACTGGTTAGTTGGAAGAAATTGCCATCCGGCAATAAACATGCCACTTGCGCAGGGTGCAAGGAAGTGTTCATTATTATTATTATTATTTACCATCTTGTTTACATAATATGGCTACTAAATAAGAATTTATAACTTGTACCTATGCTGTTTTTTATTTCACCTAAATCTTAAAAATGATTTATAAGAAAAATGTATTAACCACGGTAGGTACATCTATGTATGTTATCATAATGAGTACCGTATAATCACACTTTAATGTTTCAATAGCGTTTGCAGTGAATTTTATGGTACTGTGTAATAAAAACTGTATGACTACCTTTCTCTGCACATCACAGTGCACGTATTAGATATCACCTTTTTACGAATAACGACCATTACACGATTACTTCTGGGAATTCAAATTGAGTTCGATACAATAATTATTTGCAATGAGCCGTCAACATGTTCGCAGATGATCGTAATATTTTTTCACCCCTGTCGCATCATACCTCACCCCCGCAAATATATTTTTGTTTTTGTAAACTCCCCCTTAAGAGTGTTACATACATACATGCCATCATGGCATATCATATCAGTGTGGGGTAACCAGCGACAGATATGCAGGTGTACGTAACCTTATAAAAAGAAGCACTACACATGTGCGTATACCCACACATCAGTCTCGTCTCACCTAAAAAGGCAACATCCAGAATGGGAGGTGAACATCATTGCTGAACTATGCGAGATGTTATTTTTCCTGTTGTATTTTTGATTACGGGACCCTCGATATCAACGATACTAGAAGAGTATGGATGCACTATTTTAATCCGATGCTTCGTATTTATAATAGGCATGATGACTAATTTTGAAAAACTATCTCACGATGTTTTTACGCATTCACTGTTTTCAAATAAATATACATTTCTACATAAAATAAAGGTTTAGTAGCAAAAATCGCCATTTTAAAATCAAATTTGACATTTACGCCAAAAAAAGCTTGTAGTATCATGGCGGCTGCCGACCCTGACGGTGACGTCATGGTATCGTAAACTGCATATCACTACTATATGTAATATATGTGTTCTAAGACGATTTGTGTATTTATAATCAATTCAAAAGTGCATAAGTGTTGTGCGGTCCCTAAATGTACAAACACGACGAAAAAAACACCTACTGAGGTATTTGTTTTCGTCCCACGCGAAAAAAAAGAGAAATAAGTGATTAAATTTCGCACGGCGAGACACAAGTGAATTTTATTAAGTACGCGTTTACAATGAAGTACAGTATTTGTTCCCCCACTTTTAGCTCTCAATAATATAATATTTACCATTATTTAGGCAATAAGCATATAAAGAACTTCATTAATGTCCAAATGTCAAAATAGGCCATCATAAGTTTCCCGCGTATGTTTTTAGCTTATGAACACATAATGTAGAGAGAAGAAGGAGCATATTTTATCGATTTTCGAGATGTAAGTTGTATTTAAATTACAGATAAATAAAGTACTTATATGTACTTATTATTAAGTTTTTACGTTTCGAAATTCTGATGAACAAAAGTCTTTGTTCGACGCAAAGAAATATCCGACCATCAAAAGTTCCATTCTAGTTAAGAGTAGTTAAGACAGGCAGAAAAATAACTACTATGGCTGCTATTGCTAAAAATAACGATAGCAGATAAATATAGCTTGTTATGAACACAATACAAATAACGAGCGCTATGTAATAATTCGTATGCTGCTAAAATTGTAACGATGTTTTAAAACGCATGCTTCGCGTAATCGCCGTCGTTTCGCAAATCGCTTCATTGCATGAAAAAAAGATAGCTTGCTAGTTTAGTTTGGCAGTGACCAGCATCATAACATGTCGAACGTTCGTCAGCTCACCATCGCGTGACAAAATTGTAGAATACTAAAACTAAATTAGTTTACCATACGTTGCGAGCGTTCATTATTTATTTATTTATTCAATAAAAACTAAGTTACATACAAAATACAATTAACATAGGCCCGATATTACAGTCGGCCCTCAACTCATTGAGTTTGCCAAACTCAAGATTAATGTTAAGGGGAGATTGAATCCATTTCCGTATTACAGTGCAATATGACATGTCAGTTACTAAATCTTCAATTATAGACATATTTCACTTTTTCTGTGGTTATTATCTGTCAAATTTAAATAACCTCAAATAATACGAAATACAAAACGGGACGCTACGACTTTAAATACCATTGTTTTATTATCCAACATGGTAAATTTAATTTTTTTCACCAAAATAATGCTTTTAAATGCCCGTGTTCGTTTCAATACGGCTGTCAGTTTGTTTTGTTGTGTGGCGCCACCTTCGATACAACACTGAAACTACACACGTTGCCTAACGCCTCTAGTGATAGAAACTGAAACTACACGAGTTGCCTAGCAAATGACAGTTGACTCACAGTTAAGTACTTAATCTGCCAGAAACGTTGAGTTAAATATTTGTCGTTTTAGTGACGTATTTGAGGGAAGATTAGGTCTAAACGGACACTGTAATACGCTATATTTTTGTAAAACTTGAGTTTAGCTCTTAAACTGACACTGTAATACCGGCCCATAGTGTCCCCCGATAGGTAGGCGAGTATCTAGGTAAATTGAAACTATTTGCTTTGATGAATACTTGTTCCATTTATATTTAATTTGTTTTAGTTTTAAGTATCTAATTAAAATATTAATATATCGATAACACCAAAATAAACATAGTCCAGACCGACAATTAATGCGTATATTGTATTGAAGACTATCAGAAGAATTGACGCGACCATACTATGACGTCGTGCGCTCTGATTGTTTTTTCTCATAAAATGGCGGACTAACACATTTTGTATTTTTATATTTATAATATTATTATTATTCACTCCTATAAATTAAAAAAAAACATTTTTTAAATCTTTATAACCTATTTTATTTTTTAAAATCATAATTTCAATGATTTTTTTCTTACAGTCATCACACCTATTACATATTTTAATATATTAATCATAATATGTATATGAATCATAACAGTTATCCCATATGTATATTAGATTCATCATAATACATTGTGTATTTCCATTTCAACCTCATGTAACACTGTACAACTCCCACAAACAATATAATTACATCATTTTATTTTATAATCAAGCAATGAAAGCCACCAAGTTATTTATTTCTGAAACGTTAAATATTCTCCACCACGTTACAATTCTCGGTGCGTGTTATAACAGATGCGTCAACGATTCAATAGAGCGGATAGCGATATTATTTGGTTTATTGTCCCAAATAAACCAAATAAATCAATAAATAAAAATAGCATGTTAAAAATAAGCAGCATATTCCATATAGCTTGTTATGAAAAAAATAGCCATTTCGAACAACACAACAGTTGACAGTAACAAACACAATTGACAGTGACAATATGGTGACTTCATGCGCTCTGATTGGTGTTTCACATAAAATGGCGGACAAACATATTTTGTATTTTTATTTTAATAATATTAATATTATTCGCTCTTTTAAAATGAAAATAAATATATTTTTTCAAATCTTTATAACATATTTTATCTAATAAAATCATAATTTCAATGATTTTTTCTTACTGTCATCACGC
Organism: Molanna angustata; assembly: GCA_963576475.1. Taxonomy (NCBI): domain Eukaryota; kingdom Metazoa; phylum Arthropoda; class Insecta; order Trichoptera; family Molannidae; genus Molanna; species Molanna angustata. The sequence continues at coordinate 36,831,499 of OY754974.1, read as the reverse complement.
CTATTATTACACATTCAAAATATTTGTTTGTTTATACATTTATAATTACCATACCATACCATACCATACCATCACGCCATTTCTCTATTTGGGGTAGGCAGAGAGAACCGAACGCCAGACTCCTCTCTCTTGACATACATTCCTCGCTTCATTCACGTCCATACATCGTCTAATACACGCTCTTCTATTATTCTTACTTCTAACATCTCCATCTTTCAAAATCCCATTTATGTGATCGTGCCAACTCTTTCTTGGCCGACCTCTACTTTTCATTCCTCTTTTATCAGCCTTGTATACTTTTTTTGTCAGACGGTCATCACTCATTCTTTCTATGTGGCCGAACCACCTTAGGGCATTTATTTTCATCTTACTTACGATTCGTAAGTAAGATTTATAATTACACTTTCAAAATATTTATGAAGACAGCGGTTGGTATTCATTTACCAAAATAACCTATAATCATTTGAAGGTTAGGACATTCTTGGATGACTTATTACAAAAATACATATGAATATTGGCTTTTTCGGTATATACCTACAGAATGTGCATCATCTTGTTTACACATTTCTATTTTATATTGATTTTCATTCATTTCTTTTCATTTATTAACTACTTAATGTAATTTTTTTATAGTAGGTATCTATCTGGTCACCATTTTGATTCCAGAATCGTCAAAGGTTATTTTTTTACTTTGTCTTTCCTTCATCAAATAAAAATTAATACATATAAGTTTTCATTTACTTAATCAATCTTATTTTGTTATTTAAACGCTATTTTTCAACAAACAAAATGTCTTATCACATATGTACCAACAATCGGCAACGGCACACTTCCAGACATGTATTGAACACAATAATTCAGTTAAACATATGTTATATAAACGAAAATATTGACATTTACACACCTCATTTTTCCATAAAAATTATATCTCACTGACGTCAGACGCAAGTCAGACGTAAGTAAACTTGGTGGAAGAATGCCCCTTTACTAATTCCCCGGTTCACTGTAGGGACTGACCTATCACGGCTTCCAAATATGACTAACACCAGTCTCCCAAACGCAAGTATGAATTTAGGTTCACGATGAATCATATTTTAGTTCATGATGGCGACACTGAAAAATTCGTTTTTTCTTTGGACGTCTAATCATCTATGGTTATTCGTATCTAAGTCACATGCATAGATTTTTTATAATAAAAATCTATGGTCACAAGGTGCCGTTTCAATCTCAACAATAAAAGAAAAAGAAGATGAAACTGATCTCTCTTTTTTAACGTTATAAAATCTTTTTTTCACAGGATTTTTCATTTTGTTTTTTTTTTTTGTAAATATAAGACCTTTTTTAATTCTCATATTACAAAATAGGTTTTTAATCATATTTATTTTCTCGTAAAAAGAATTATCACTATACATATTTATTTTTAAATATAATGATAGTATAATGATCGTTGAAACAAGTATATATACATCTTCATACATTCCCTAAATTAAGCATATGCTTGTGCTATAGGTGAACGAAATCGGTCGTGACAGGATTTGATCTCGCAACCACTGGATTTCTAACACAGTGCGCTAACCGCTATGACACCACCAATTTATGTATATAATTAATTTTGATATCGATTATGATTGTAAATTTAAACCACATACGTCGCATTATTCACTAATATTTTGCAATTTCATTTCAAACACTATTTAAAGCACATTCATCTGAAATACTAAGTTATAATATATGTTTAATGCGCAATTTACTGAAGATTTTTGATTAAACATGTTCTATTGATTTCTTCCTTCGTAGTTTCAAGTTAAAAAATATTTAATTATTTTAATTCATCAGGTTATATCGCTATTCTTCCACTTTATTGATATTATTTCACTTTTTGCTTTGCATGTATTTTTAAACCACATTTTAAATAATCACTTTTATTAGAGTTAACTCTGGCTGAAACTTTTGCATAATAATACTTATGGATTGAATTTGACTTGGATCAGAATAAGGTTATCAATAAACAATTTGTTATCAGTTAACCGACAAGTTCTTAAAATGTATAAGTTTAATTTTATTCCATTTTATAATTTTGATGTTTTTGTGCTATATGTGAATATTTTTTTTTTATTTTTTACCATTTTTTTTAGTATCATAAATTTCTCAATAATTTCTTGCATGTTTCTGTTTTTTGCTGATGTTTGTTCATGTTGTATTTTTGTTATTTTTATTCTTTATCTCTGCTAAGTATTACATTAATATTTTTTTAAAACAAGCTGTGTGTATTTATTTTTCGTACAAATGTCACTGACCCGTATACCTACCTAAATTAATTCATTATTATATTATTCTTGTTTACACTTTTATTCTATTCTATTTTAGGCAACTCACCCTATTATGAGGATGATTAAATTTGTACCAAAGCGAAAACAATGTATAATTTATTACAATCGATCGTTTTACAATACAAATTAATATCAATAGTTTCCGAATTATGTGTTTCTTACAACACAACAACAGCAAAATTCGAATCAATAAAAGTATTTAAGACGTTTAGTTAATTCCACCACCACCCGCTCTGAATATGGGGACTGTAAACTGCCCCTTCACTGAACGCTAAGTGAACGACAAGAAAAAAATGCATAGCACGAATAGTAGCTCATGGAGCCCCTCTAGATTTGCAATTTCGGCACCATAGTGCAAAAGAACAATCGACGAATGTGAATGGAAGATTCACACTCGTGGACTTCAGATCTTTTAAATGAGAAATATCAGGGGTATGATCAAGATCTCTGTAAAAAAATTAACCTACTGGGAATCTAACAGTAAGGCGCCCTAACTATGACAAAACTTATTAAAGGCTTTAAAATTGTTCTTCGAGATTTCGAGATCAATGGGACCTTAAAGAGGTCCACGGACAGCAGCGAGGAGCTCCGATCTATGTAAAAGAGGACACCATTGGGTGGTAGCACTCCCACAGAATTGACATGAGACAGAGGAGACAATTTTAAAACAGCGAAGAAAACTCTTAAACGGTAAAGAACGGTATAGTTTGGTCTGGACACTGACAGAACTGACATAAATTAACATATTTAAGACGTTATTTATACCTTTCATTTTTCAGCTTTTATACAATTCTTCCGTTTGGTCGCCATACTATACCTCGCACTCTGCTACTGTCGAAACTGTCCAACACAATTTCTTAAGGTTTCTGAATTACAACCTGAAAATCATGCACAAGATTTAAATTATGATTCCTTACTAGCCTACCTGCAACGTCATGACCTCTTCGATAGAAGGATTATATCTGATCTCATGCTCCTCTATAAAATAGTCAATAACTATGTACTTTAGCTCCTCTCACCTCGTTAGTCAGATACTTACATTACCATATTCCAACAAGGAATATCCGCCAAAGTACAACATTCCTATGTAAGATGTCCAACACTAGTTATTTGCGTAAATCACCAATTAATAGAATTCATCGGTTGGGCAATGATTATGGTTATGTGACTGATATATTCTTCCGTTATATTAAGCACAATATTTTCTTATCTTAGCTTTGCGTTGCTGTGGTGGAAGGATTGGCCAGAGAATTTCTGTTACCAGGGGGCACCGCGTGAACACCGCGTGGTGGGCGTTCATTACGTGCTCCCCTATAGATCACGCAAAAGTTTCCTGGCATCAACGCAGCCACTTCCATCTCACCCTGAACAGGAAAGGCTCCGTCTATGGCAGCAAGAAGCCCCCGATAACTTCGTCCGCCCTAAGGAGAGTCTTCCCCCGGGCCACAACGTGGAGTGGCGTACGTGGAAGTCACTAAACAGACTGAGGACGGGCGTTGGGAGAACGTTGGATAACCTGTCTACATGGGGCTTCCTGCAACAGGGAATACCAACGACATGTGACTGTGGAGAGCAGTAGACCACCGTACATCTGTGCAGCTGCCCCTCAAGTCCAGTCAACTGGACCATGCACGATCTTATGGTGGGCAATGATTGCGCTATTAACGTTGCTAGGCACTGGCAGAAAATTATTTAAATGCGTTGCTAACACGAAAGAAAAAGAAGAAGATGCCCTATATGGACACTTCATTGGAAATAATTCAAAAACATACCCTCCAATAAAATATGTTATTTTCTGGTTTGCATATTTCTATGAATATATATTTAATGGAAAGGAAAGAAGATTATAATTCAATATTATGATACTGGTAATTATTATTTTTTTGTTTCGTTTTATTATGTTGATAAGTTTTCCTTTTTTACGTAAGTTTATTATTGTATTCCTTCCGTGATTTTGTTTACGATACGTGTTTTTTATGTATGTTTGTAATGGGCAGTATATGCCGTAAATGATAAAATAAATAAATAAATAACACGCGTTCTTTTAAAATCCAAATCAATATTTTCCAGAGCAGATTCCAAACCCTCCCCAACGGTACGTAGTACCTACGCTTCTTCGGAAGAGTATAATGGACCCAAATCCCGATACCTGATGTCCCCTACGTAGCTATTTTAAACGAGTTGGTTGTGGCCAACGCTAAACTCCTCACTAACAAGTCATTCTATAGAGTATTCAAATTTTGTATGGAAAATATTCAGCATTTTGAGTTTGTTAAATTATTTTATTTTAATATTTTATTATGAAAACATGATAATTTTTCAACGCCATTTTATAACAGTGGTGTGCCTTTTTAACAATTTGAAATATTTGATATATATTTCACTTTGAAATATTCGATAGTTTAAAAAATTGAGAAACATTATTCAGATATCCTTCAAAATCTTATCGGGTCTAAGCGAGTATCAGATATACAAATTTGCAAATGAGTACTTTAGTCTATAATCGATAAAGTAAAATAAACACGCCATACATACATAGCACACACACACACACACACAGATACATTGTAATGACACTTTCAGAATACATGATACTAGTCGATAATCTGCAATAAAAAAATAGATTTCAAACTCCCATAACACATAACTCCCCACTATATCCCCTTGGGTTAGTGAGGAGTAAAAAAATATACGGTACCGGTGAATGGGAGTACTAAATTGAATATAACGAAAAAATATTTTTTTTTCATCATAATTAGGTATATGTGATAATGGATTTCTAACATGAAGTGAGTTTCAAACAATGAAAAAAAAAAACGATTGTTTTTATAAAAGAGGTATCAAAATACGTAGATTCATGAATCTAAGAAGTTTTATTTTACTTAGGTATATAAAATAAAATTCTTTCATACATTATTCATTATTTTCTGAATTTGAAGTTTTAGATATTCGTCAGCTATACCTCAAGAAATTAATCATTTACTCACATAAGATCAATATTACACAATATACTCGAGTTGATAATTCCTACAATACTAGACACAGACTTTTACCCATCCCCAGAACTCATACCACGTTTGCTCAAAAACATTTTGATTTTATTTTGCCTCGTATTTTAAACATATTTACAAAAGAATTGATTGGTTCTGAGATATATAATATAAAATCACTAAGTGCTATGAAAAATAAACTATCTTCTTGGATTCTCAACAAAGGTAGAATGAACATTGAAAATATATTTTTTTAAATTATGAAATGAATATAAAACCGTTATTTTATAGCTTATATTATAATTTGTATGTTTGATTTTTTGATATAATGACATAATGGGATACATAAGTATGAACTATGTCAGTAAAAATGAATGTAAAGCTATTTCGACACAAGCACTGCTTAGTGGAATAGTTTCTTATCCACTGGTCGTTGGTACTGATAGATTGTATTCATTATGTAAGTGCCAACATACATATACTAAATTGTCTATTTTTTCATAATTTTTGTTGTACTATGTTTCACTATTGTATTGTTGTAATTTTTTTTTTTGTATGGTTATTGTAGATTTTGAATAAATAAATATGTAAATACCATTACATTACATTACATTCAGAATTGATGGTGAACCTTATTGCTGATCTATGTGAGAATTCTTACAGAATGGCATATTTCTTTTATTTTTATTTATTTGTCAAGGAAACATACAGTCTTATAAATACATTGTAATGGTACAAAATAATTATCAAATAAACCAGCAAAGTTTCCATAAATGGTTTACAATAAGATACTTTATGAAGGAAAAAACATTAGTTATAGCAAGAGGAAGAATAAACAAGATTGAAATAAAACATAACATAATAAAAAAAAATAATAAAATAAATAACCAGTTAACCAGTCAAGAAATGAAAAAAAAGAAAACAGTTAACACGTACCCACATATAAGTTAAAAAGTATTCTTTTCACACAACATTAAAAAGTTTTCTTTTAAAAGCTGCAAAATCGTTATTTAGAATATCTATATCAGACTTAATGACAGAATTATATAATTTACAACTGCGTCTGACAAAAGAGTTCTGCGCATAATTAGTTTTACACATAGGAATAGCAAATAATTCATTCGATATAGTACTGCGTAAAAGGCAACGAAAGAATTTTCCAAACAGATATCTAGAATCCACAATGCAATTCACTATTTTAAATAAAAATATCAAATCGAACACCTTTTTACGCTTATTTAAACTTAATATTTTGCATTGGTTTTCCCCAAACCGATATGTATAATATGTTCTTTATTTACTTAACAAATTTATAAACAGTACAATAAATATATTATTATCAGACTCACTAGGGCTGTCCTGTGTTGAGGTCAACAATTTTACACGAAGTAAAGACAGTTAAAACATTTCCAAAAATGAATATTAAAGTTGCATTTACCTACGCAAAAATTGGGTTTTTTCCACCGTCGGGAGGCGTATTTACCTTTCCGTGTTGATTGGGAGACTAGTACTGCCTCGAATTAGGCACTAGTTTGTTGCGCAAATGCACTTAAAAATTCGTGTTGAATTCAAGGCAATTAATTGAATTAATTAATTAATTGAAGTATATGTTCCATATTCAATAATTAATTGCCTTGAATTCAACACGAATTTTTAAGTGCATTAGTTCAAAAAAACTAGTGCCTAATTCGAGGCAGTACTTGCCTCCTAATCAAAACGAAAGGTAAATACGTCATCAGGAGTCAAAAAAAATCAACATCTAAATAGAGAAGTGTTTCAGCTTATTCTCAAATGAAAATATTTAAATATTTTCATGAAAGCATATTAATAACTTTCTAAATTGTATTGATAGAGCTCAATAAGAAGGCATAGTCGGATAAGGTTTCGCAAGTGCATAAAGTGATCACGTAAACCAGCCGATGACAGGTCGTAACCGCCATAGGTCTCTTGATTTCCCGGTTCTAATAGAATAAAAAATAAGTATCATCTCTATTAAGATGTCAAAAATTAGTCATGGAATATGTTTTTTTAAATGTATTGTTTTGATAAACATTTTTGCTCATTTGTAATTAATGTAGCTTCATGTCTGTATAACCATATGTATTTACAAAGTCACGGCATCCAATGTATGTTTGTTGTAAATAAATAAAAATATAATTGATTTGTACACACAAAGTTGGGAAACACATACATACACATATCCTGCGTCAATAGTGATAACGATGTTTCATTTAAAATTATAGATAAGGTTTATTTCAAAGTTGTTACATTGTACGTCATGCCAACATAAAGAAAAAAAAAAAATTATTGCGTTGCCTCTCTGATATTTAACGGGAACTAGGGATGGGAAAAGCTTTATTGAATGCTGTCAACGATAGTGATGGGCTATATCAGAATTAGTACCTACGCAGTAGAGCAGACAGCCCATTTTATTATTTTATAATATTTAATGTTAATTATTATATAATCAGGAAAAAAATCATAGACAGCATATTTGACATATTGTTTATTTATTATTTTGTAATACATACATCTTTGACGAATTTGAAGAATTGGACTTGGTTGGGCAGCCTTCGGGAAGCTCAGTTATATAATGAAAAATATGGATATCCCCATCAATTTAAAAATAAAAATCTATGAATCATGCATCTTTTTTTTTATTTATTTATTTAGAGAATACAACAGCTATAATAGATAATATAAAATGTTATATAGATTCACGTTTTATGGCGAAATTATAGTATTCTTCGTTCTATTAACAGAAACATAAGTATATAATATATAAGTAAGAAACAGGAAATAGGATAGGAATGGATCCAAATTTTCAATAATTTAAATTCCCATTATTTTCTAAACGCCCATTATTTTCAATAATTTATTTTTAAAAGTGTTCAGACCAGAGCTGAAAGGATCCAGAACTGGATCCTTCATACAATTTTTATTGAAAGATGTGCACGCTCTGTTTATGTAAAAGTTTTGCATATTATTAGTTCTGGAATGGCTGACGTAGAATAGTGATTGATGTCTAACACTTCTGGAAGGGCAATGGAAAGGTATTGATTCCACAAGAGGAATACTATTTAATGTATTGTTTAAAATTTTATGTAGAAAACAAAGATCGATTATTTGTCTTCTAGTTTTGAGAGATTTGATTTTGTAGTGTTTTAATGCTTGTATGTAGGAATCAAAGTGTATGTACTCTACATATTGCGATAATTTAGATTCTTTATATATTTTCTTTGTAACTTTTCTATGCTATTTATGTTGATGGTGTAGTTTGGATTCCAAACGGTGGAACCAAATTCCAGAAGACTTCTAATCAGGGAATTAAAAAGTGTGACCAATGAAGTGGATTTTTTGAAAACCTTTCTGTTTCTAATAACAAAGCCCAGAGTTTTAAAGGCTCTTGAGCTTATGTTATCATAATGTTTGGTAAAAGTGAGCTTTTCATCCATTGTTATACCAAGATCTCTTACCTCCGGTTTGTAAGATAGAGTTTCATCATTAATCGAGTAATTAAATGTAATTTTCTTTTTATTGCGTGTGTAAGTGATAACATTACATTTGTCACTGTTTAAAAATAATTGATTTTCCGGGCAGTAATTTTCAAAATTCAATAAATCCTTTTGAAGATTAATACAATCGGACAAGTCGTTTATAGCTTTGAATATTGCCTGTGATGACATATGGTTTGGAAACAATGTCCCTGACCATAAATACTCTCAACAAATTAAAATGAGCGCAACGACCTATGGAGCGGCAAATGTTGGGCATAAGTCTGAGTGATAGAATAACAAATACAGAAATCAGACGCCGAACAAAAGTCGCCGATATCATGGATCGGATGGAAAAATTGAAGTGGCAATGGACAGGACACGTGGCCAGACAGCCAAATTCAAGATGGACTTCCAAAGTCTTAAAGTGGAGGCCATGGGAAGACAAAAGGGGTGTCGGTCGGCCACAGAAGAGATGGGCCGACGATATTGTTGCGGTCGTCAGAAAGAAATGGATTGAAGCGGCACAGAATAGAAGAAAATGGAGACAGATGGAAGAGGCCTACATCCAGCAGTGGAGGGAAGGCTAGGAAGAAGAAGAAGAAGAGAATACATACATCAAAATACACGCAAAAACACATTATAGGTAACATATTTAAAATAAATTATTATATTTATGTCATTAAATTATATATAGCGTTATTTTATTATAAAGGAAATAATAAATTTTATTTTTCTGTCATAATTATCCAGGAATTATCCAGTACCTATTTACTGACCTATCACAGTACCTATTAACATGCTAGTATAAAATTTTTATGTAGCTTCTCAGGCATCTAACAGGTGCTATGTTAAATAATAATTTAACACGCACCCAATAACAAGTTGCCACATTCTGGAGACTTACAATATTTATCGTCTCACAAATCCAGACTGAAAACTCAATAAAAAACTGTGTCTCCACCGGGAATCGAACCCGGGTCCCTTGGATCAGCAGTCAGATACCAACCAACTGATACACAAAGTCCGACAAAATAACATACATTTGATTCGTGGCCATTTCAAATTCTAATAAAAGTATATAATCATTTCATCAAAACCTAATCAAAAAGAGAAAATGTTTTTTACAGTGGAGACTTTTTATGAAGTGGAGAGTTTAGTGTTGGCTACAACCCACCGTTAAAATTTTATGACATATCGCGTTAATGGACGCCGTCAGTGTGAATGACGCAATGATCTGTTTTTTTTTTTTGTATTTTTCAATAATTCTAAAATATGTATATGATTATTTTTATTAATGAATATTTCAATAAAAAAACATTAAATTGTTTAAGATAAGTATAACTTTGAGCATTTGAAATGTGAATCCACCGCAGAATGCTAAGAATATCATGGACTGACATGGACAGAAACACTGATGTACTACGAAGAGCCAACACTAACAGATAATTATTCATCAATTTTAAGCTCCGTAAGGTGTTGTTTGGGTGACAGAGGCATACATCTATTGCACTTGTTATGAAACAAGGTCTGGAAAACTGGTATCTGGCCGAAGGATTGGACGGATTCTGTTTTTGTTCCACAGCACAAAAAAAGATCACCTGCCAAATGTGACAATTACAGAATAATTGATCTTATATCACACGCCAGCAAAGTTCTATTACACATTTTGAACAAAAGGTTGAAACACTATCTTGACTGGCAAATACCACTTGAACAGACTGGCTTTGTGAGTGGAAGGGGAACAAGAGAACAGATCCTGAACGTGCGACAGATAATTGAGAAGAGTGGGGAGTTCAATGCACCAGTTATTCTATGTTTCATCGACTATAGCAAAGCTTTTGACTGCGTCAGATGGAGTAAGCTGTGGATGGTGTTGGATGAGATGGGAGTCCCTAAGCATCTTATACATATCCTTACAAACTGGTATGCAAATAGTTCTGCCTCAATAAGATTAAATAATGCCATATCCGCTGGCTTCTCAGTCCAGAAGGGTGTCCGCCAGGGATGTATACTATCCCCTGCTCTCTTTAACATATACGGAGAGTATATAATGTGGAAAGCTCTGGATGGTTGGGAGGCCGGATTCAGCATTGGTGGCAAGAAAATCTCCAACTTACGGTTTGCAGATGACACAACTCTAGTAGCCACAAACGAGACCGATATGAAACAACTTTTGGATCGTGTTGAGAGGGAAAGTTTATCACTCGGTCTGAGCATAAACCAATGCAAAACCAAACTAATGGTGATTGATAGAGCATGTAAACTTCCCCCAATAAACTCTCTAAACCATCTTGAGATAGTACATGACTTCACATATCTGGGTTCCAACATATGTGACACCGGTGGTTGTGAAGCGGATGTGTGTGTGTGTGTGTGTGTGTGTGTGTGTGTGTGTGTGTGTGTGTGTGTGTGTGTGTGTGTGTGTGTGTGTGTCAGCGTCGATAGTGCATGAATCTTCGATTTCACCCTCGTTCAGTTCAATATTTTAGATTTTGCCTAAATTTTTGACTATGTCGTTCATATTGGTTTTATTTGCATGTGGAAGTCCATGAATTCCTATATTTTTTGAGCGCTGCCACTGTTCTTGTTGGTTCAATAGGTATGTCTTTTTGTAAGTTTAGATCAGTTTTAATGATATCCTCTTCAAGACTTTCAAAGTTTTTAATTTTTTTATCCATTTCTGTAACTCGTTTGTCCACGTCATCAAATTGGTTTGAACAGAATTCAATTGATTCATATTTTGCTTTTCAGGAAAGATGATTTTGGTTTTAATACCTGTCTAATTTTAGATATTTCTACAAGTTTAGTAGGGACATTCTCTTATATTGAATTTGTATATCTCCATGTAGTGTCATGAGGTGGGATGGAATGGAATGGTGTTTGAGTGTCTTCAACTGGGCATAGTTCACTATTTAGCGAAACTGGACGTAGTGAGGTTTCGGACGATGGAGGTTGGTAATCAGGTGTCAATCTTGGATCCTTATTTAAACAATTTTTGCACTTCCATTGGTCTCTATTAATTTTTGACATATTTTTAAAGTTTTCCAGAAATGTCCCGACACATCCATAGTGAAAAGTACAATAACATCTGGTACACTTAAGACTTTTTTTTTTGACTTAGGGTTGTTTTGCAGTGTGAAATATTCTCTACTTTGTTTATCAGAGAATATTTGAATTGGAGAAGATATAGTGTTTTCATTCAAATAAAACTCTTGTAGTTTTAATACATGTACCTATTCCAAATACATATCAATAAAATTATACAGAATATTTATATATATATATATTGTACACAGTAAGGCAGTCTAAACCAGAATGAATTTATACAATTTTACATTCTTCACAACAATTCTTTATTGTTGTGAAACTAATTGATACTATTGTTTTATTTTGCCAATAAATATAATTTCTAGAATCTTCTATTTATAATTACTAATACCTAAATAATAATCACAAACACATGAGAGACATCTATATATAAACCTGGTAAGTTATATTCCAAAGAATACCATAACACAAACTATAATATGAACTGCAGATAAACACTTTTACTAATATCCCATAGATCAAAAATATTAATCTAATCAAAATATTAATTTTATTATAATATATTACACAGTGATTGCATTCCATCTTTTATTTTGCACGTCCCGATAAAAATATTGAAAAAAGAAAGAAAATAAATAAATTCCAAGACAAAACTTGATCACAAAATTGCAATGATCAAACGATCACTGGAGGCAATGCTGTATTCATTGAGGTTGACTTGTAACAATAAACTTTGTTGTTTAAAGTTTGTTAGATATTTATAAAGTGTTAATTAATTGGAAAAGTAACAAGCACATCAACGACACAAGTGATTAATGAATTTTGTACTTTTACCCGATTACTCTTACTCAATACTGTTATAATGTATGTCAATAATGTACCCATTTAAGGCTACAAACGGATTGGACGCGTCGCATCCAACGGATTTTAGAATTATAGCTGGTTGGGACTTTTAGACCGTATGGATGATCTGGGGCTCTCTAAAAGGGTGTTGTCTAATGACCCAACCGGTAGAAGAAACGCAGGGGGACCTAAATTACAAAATGGCAGCCAATGATAGAGCAGTATTGAGAAGATTCTTGGATGCATCTAAGACACATCGAGGGTTGTGACGCTGAGGATGATGATGATGATGTACATTAATATGAAGGTGGCAGCCAACGATAGAGCAGTATGGAGAAGATTCTTGGAGGTAGCTAGGCTGGTGAATATTCTTTGTATAGCAATTCATACAAGTGCGTCCACTAATAGGCATCTTATCGTTGGCTATACTGATGCCAATGCTCGGAGAGGCAAAAATCCGATGCATGCCCATGACGTCACATGGACTGCCGATCAGTGGACGCACTCCCGTCATTTTGTATGTACATTTTCTATGATGATGTTTTCACGCCTTTTTCTATGGAAATTTGTTGAAAAATACGAATTACAGTGGCATCGACAGTTGCGCTGACTAGCGTCTACAAACCGCAATCACCTTTTTCCGGTTTAGTAAGTCAAAGTTTCCGATTGGCTCTCTTATTGGTTGAGATCTCGTAGTATTAAGTCATACGAGAGAAGAAATTTTAATTGTGAAAAAAAATATAAATTTAATTTGTAATAATTTATAATTCAATTTATAAAGCAACTCGCTCACGCAAGTCGCTATTATTATTATAAACAAACTCAAACTTAACCTAATAATGCAGAAAAGTTGGGACTAGACGCTACTGTTGTGGCAGTGAGTCCGTTTGTTAATATGATATATTGTAGTATATAATAATTCGAAATATATTCACTTTATTTACATAATAGTAATTTAAAAACTATTTTTTCTATAACTACCATCCTGCATTACGAAGATGCCCGAACACTCCCCTTCGGACTTTAGCCTACGTGCTATACATATTGCCGCAAAACAGGCTTATCGATATATCACAGATACAGTCCGTCCGATGTTCATTTGTAGACGCTCACCAATGAAAACTTCCAAGGATTCATTTCAAATTGATGTACTCCAAAATAGGACTCCATTGATTTAACATCAATTTGAACGCATCATTACTTGTACTGCTCTAATTAACTTCTGCATGTGTTTATTTTTTTTGTATTAACCTTATGTTAAACACCTTAGTTTTCTATTTCCTTAAAGGACATGACTTGATCGACGAATACGTACCTACAAAATAAACTAGGGAAAGAAAATTAAGCCGAGGAACTACCACGGCGAATAGAATGACATTGGGCTGGTTTTGGTAAGTTTAATCCAAGTATGTATATATAATACATATATAATATGGTTATGTCTGATATCTTGGACTTAGTACAGCCGAGTGGGCATAATTTTGGAAAGCTGGTTACTGATTGGTTGATTCGGAGAGGCAGGGAAGAGTCAGAGAGAGACTTGACGTTTGTCCTAAGATAATTTTAATATAATTTACAATCAAAATCTTTTTCATACACCCTTTTACACATATCCACACACGCAAACACACCCTCACATTAACAAAAACACAAAGACACCTAATAATTTTTTTCATGTACCTACAATTGTATTTTATATGTACTTTTTTATATTTTTTTATGACTTAAAATGTGTACTTTTGTACTTCATTATTTGTATTTTTTATATTTTTTTGTGCCTTAGATATTAAGAATTCACGTAGCTGAAATTTATGCTTACTTATTGCCTAGTATTACCTCAGAACAGGCTTTGCTTAGTGAGGTAATAAATTCCATTTATATATTTCATGAACAATGTTTTATATTTTACTTTATATTGTATTATGGAAATTAATAATTAAAAAAAAAAAAAAAAAATGTCTTTGAAAACAGGGAGGTGCCCTTGAGCGTGAAAGCTAAAGACTCACAAGTCTTGCCAGTGATGACATTCGGCCAAGAAACTATATCCCTCACTTCCTTTAAAAGTGTACACAAAATAAAATGCGTTCAGCGAACAATGGAAAGGTAAATGTTAGGCGTCAGTCTCCGAGATCGAATCAGTAACAGAAGGGTTTCTAAATCATAAATCTATTTAGTTTATAAATCAATGATTCGACCCATAGGTACTGATATATAAGGATTAGAAACCTGGAACGTTTCCCTAAAACACGTTTTTTTATTTATATAAAATTACATAGTACAAATTGCGGACTTATTACCTGGGGGCAATTTCTTCCAGTCAACCATCTGAGATCAAAAGTAGGTACATAACATAGTTTCGGCATATACATACATAACACAACCAGTGTTGAGGTAAATCAGAAAAGGAAGGGAGATGAGAAGCGATCAAAAGGGATGGAAAGTGAAATTGGGATATATGTACGTTATGGAATTGAGAGGAAGAGTGATCATTTAAGACGATATTTGAAAATTGGAAGTGATGTGGTAGTTCTAATATCAATTGCTAAATTGTTCCACAGCCGGGCAGCATGAATAGGAGATAACTTGGTTTACCATGTGATCTGGCGGTCTGCGTTCAACGTGCCCGTACCACCTCAACTGTATTTCCTCTGTCTATCAGTAACGCTTAGGCTTCCACGAATGCGTGAAGTTTTTATTTTGTCCCGTAAGGACTCTCCAGCTGTCCATATTTGCATACGCATTTCAGCAGTTTCTAGTTCCCCAGAGTAGAAGTTGTACAGTGTCCAACATTCGGAGCCATAGAGGAGTGCCGATCTGACGATTGTCTGGAACACTTTTCTGGCATTTTGAAACTCAAAATTGAATATTACAAATTATTTAAAATATGTCAGTGAGAACAAATATAAAATGCAATAGATATACAAGAATAAACATAATGAGAATAGGACTTGGTTGGGCAGTCTTCGGAAAGCTCAGTCATATAATGAGAAACAAGGATATCCCCATTAATTATTTAAAAATAAAAACCTACGAAGCATGCATCTTGCCTGTGATGACATACATATGGTTTAGAAACAATTTCCTTGACCATAAATACTATCCTCAAATTGAAATGCGCGAAACGATCTATGGAGCGGCAAATGTTGGGCATAAGTCTGAGTGATAGAATTACAAATACAGAAATCAGACGCCGAACAAAAGTCGCCGATATCATGGATCGGATCGCAAAATTGAAATGGCAATGGACAGGACACGTGGCCAGACAGCCAAATTCAAGATGAGCTCCCAAAGTGATCAAAAGAGGGAAACAAGAGGGGTGTCGGTCGGCCACAGAAAAGATGGGCTGACGATATTGTTGTGGTCGCCGGAAAGAAATGGATTGAAGCGGCACAGGATAGAGAAAAATGTAGACAGATGGAAGAGGCCTACATCAAGCAGTGGAGGGTAGGCTAGGAAGAAGAAGAAGAGAAACTTAATGTTAAATAAACTTAAAACAATGAGAGTAAAGCAATTCATTATATACAACACATTAACTTTTTTTTATTTTTTTAATTGCATATACGCAAATATTCGATTATTTTTCCTGTCAGGACTCAAATGATAGTGCTTTGGGTTCCTGATTCTTCTATAATATTCCAACTTCGTCTCTATTGAGATGTTAAAACATTACCTAACTTTGATTTACAAACTGAGAAATAATATGTTTCCAAAATATCTTATTCAATGTCAATGTTCACATGCACTTACCCTAAGAGAAAATGTCAGGATTTTAAACTTCCAAATATGAGATTAACATGTACACAGAATATTTTATACCATGGTTTCAAAATGTATAATAATTTAAAACCAAACATAAAAGAAACCACAAGTCTTGTCACCTTTCCTAGGCTAAATGCTGTATATATTATTAAAAACTATTCATTTTCTCCACACTTTTACAGGATGTTTATATAATTTAATGTATAGGTACTATAACTTACAATAATTATTTGTTTTAAAAAAAATATTTTTATATATTTTTTGTTTAAATTATGTATATTATGTATAGTAAATTTATGTTTTTACATCTTAATATCTTGTTATTGGGTGTATGAATGTGGCAACTTGTTATTGGGTGCAAATATATTTGACATAGGTAGTACCTGTTAGTTGCCCGAGAGGCTATACAATATACAAAGTATACAATAACAAATGTGAGATCATATTGATGATATTGACATAGTATTGCAATTTACACATACTTTGTATGATCATTAACAAGTATTAATATTTAAGTTTTTAAACTTTGAGTTTTTAAACTTCCTTCTTGCCTATAATATCATACCGAATATATTAAACAAATATCTGCGCCCTAACAAGTCATCAATCGATAATATTTTTTTATCAACGGGTCGTTTAGTTTGCATAATAGCAGGCGTATGTCTATATTTCACTACTATGAAATAATTTATTTTATTTTATTCGGAAACATTACAGTTTTTTACATAAATTATCACAATATTGTGTATAATTTATACAAATTAATTTAACGGTATGGGTAATGTATTTAATGTTTATTTCGGGATCAAAGTATTGTATATAAATTATTTTAGATACCTATTAATAATTATTTTAGAATAAATTGAAATAATATGCAATTTGACTCCTTTTGATGATACCAACTTACACTTTTAAAAATTATTTCTGTTATTTTATTCAAAATAATATCGGAGAAGCAAATAGGAAAATCTGGATATAACCAATTGACTCAATATTTAAATATTTAATTAATTGACTCAATATTTAATTATTTAATTTTATTATTTATCTGACTCCAAAAAGTAATGAATTTAAATATGGGATTTATTAACAAGAAAATAAAAGAGTACTTTCAATTAAACATAGTTTAACTTAAACATATAACTACTAACAAACCATTTAAATTTTTATTACATATTACATAATTTTTATTATAAAGCGTACCCCGATAGAAACGGGACAAAAGCGCTAAGGGGAAAGAAGAAAAAATAGTTACAAATTTATTTCAATTATAAATGAGTGAGTGAAAAGTCTTCAAATGACTACAATGATTTTTAGAAAGGTTTCACAGAGGAACATTTCAAGACAACGAAAGAAAGCAGAATATCGTTTCATTTTTGGTCTTGGCATATTTAAGTTAGTGCGTCTTGAGTATTGTGTAGTGAGGTTACATATCCTTGAAGTTGAATATTATGTAACCTCACTTTACACAATTGAAAAATAAGTAAGCCAAATATATTGTTTCATTAAACTGTATAA
Source organism: Molanna angustata (assembly GCA_963576475.1). Classification (NCBI taxonomy): domain Eukaryota; kingdom Metazoa; phylum Arthropoda; class Insecta; order Trichoptera; family Molannidae; genus Molanna; species Molanna angustata. The sequence continues at coordinate 36,813,514 of OY754974.1, read as the reverse complement.
AAATATTTATATTTAATCCAAGTAGAAAACATTGATCAGGGAAACGGGATCAAGGAATAAGATTCAGAATATGTTTAGGAAACTGGGAATTGGGAAATGAATTGCTAGGACTAAATAGGATAGTTTCGCATTAAGAATATGCTTTAATACTTGTAGAGATTTTTTTTATATATATATAATTTTTAATTTCATTAAATTATATATGTACATCCTATCAATTTTTTTAATTTCAATTATACGTATATTTGTTAATTCGTCGATAGCTATTTCGCCTTACTAGGGCATCTTCAAGACTATGACGGCATAGAGTTTCTGTCTGGTTATATAGGTAGAGGGTTGAGCTTACAGTTTTTTTGATTGATCAGTATCTACAAACAAAGTATTAAACAATGGTAGTGGGTGGAGACTATAGTTGAACTTAACAATTGACTGACCAATCCCTAAATATGTTTGTATAAAGGTAGTTATTGATATAGTTCTAATAATTTTATTTTATTGGTGGGTTATTTTCTAGGTATAATATTTGTTTATTTGTGGATATTGCAATATAATATGTATTTTGCGGTACAGGTAGATAGAGGTAGTTATATTATTTTATTGATGTATTTCTTATGTATTTATTTATTTATATAATGGCTATTCTTTTGATGTTAAAATATAAACAATAAATTATTTTTGGCAGAATAAAATCTATGGATTGTTCATTTCTAGATGGGATGACATCAATTACTGGCGATTTGTATATATTGATTTGTTCATTGATTATGTTATAGTTTTTTACTATGTTTTGAGATTTCTAGCTGTTCAAGAATATTCAATCTTAAGCCCTTTTTTGAAAAGTGTGTTTCCACAAACAATTTACTAAATTATAAAGGCGTATGTTTGGGGGTTTCCACCAACCAATGTGTGTTTCCACAAACAATTTACTAAATTATAAAGGCGTATGTTTGGGGGTTTCCACCAACCAATGTGTGTTTCCACCAACAATTTACTAAATTATAAAGGCGTATGTTTGGGGTTTCCACCGACCAATGTGTGTTTCCACAAACAATTTACTAAATTATAAAGGCGTATGTTTGGGGGTTTCCACCAACCAATGTGTGTTTCCACAAACAATTTACTAAATTATAAAAGCGTATGTTTGGGGGTTTCCACCAACCAATGTGTGTTTCCACAAACAATTTACTAAATTATAAAGGCGTATGTTTGGGGGTTTCCACCAACCAATGTGTGTTTCCACCAACAATTTACTAAATTATAAAGGCGTATGTTTGGGGGTTTCCACCGACCAATGTGTGTTTCCACTAACAAATTACTAAATTATAAAGGCGTATGTTTGGCGGTTTCCACCAACCAATGTGTGTTTCCACCAACAATTTACTAAATTATAAAGGCGTATGTTTGGGGGTTTCCACCGACCAATGTGTGTTTCCACCAACAATTTACTAAATTATAAAGGCGTATGTTTGGGGGTTTCCACCGACCAATGTGTGTTTCCACAAACAATTTACTAAATTATAAAGGCGTATGTTTGGGGGTTTCCACCGACCAATGTGTGTTTCCACAAACAATTTACTAAATTATAAAGGCGTATGTTTGGGGGTTTCCACCGAACAATGTGTGTTTCCACAAACAATTTACTAAATTATAAAGGCGTATGTTTGGGGGTTTCCACCGACCAATGTGTGTTTCCACAAACAATTTACTAAATAATAAAGGCGTATGTTTGGGGGTTTCCACCAACCAATGTGTGTTTCCACCAACAATTTACTAAACTATAAAGGCGTATGTTTGGGGGTTTCCACCAACCAATGTGTGTTTCCACCAACAATTTACTAAACTATAAAGGCGTATGTTTGGGGGTTTCCACCAACCAATGTGTGTTTCCACCAACAATTTACTAAATTATAAAGGCGTATGTTTGGGGGTTTCCACCAACCAATGTGTGTTTCCACCAACAATTTACTAAACTATAAAGGCGTATGTTTGGGGGTTTCCACCAACCAATGTGTGTTTCCACCAACAATTTACTAAACTATAAAGGCGTATGTTTGGGGGTTTCCTCCAACCAATGTGTGTTTCCACCAACAATTGACGGTGGTCCTCACGTCTGAGGTTTTCCAAAGGTCTGGCGTGCTCTTCTCGATCTCTTGTTCTGTCCAACGAGATAGTCGTCATCCTCGACTCACTGGCTTTATCGACCCTGTCGAATCGTGCGGTTTGCGATTATTTTATTTATATATTTGCTGACTAGATCTTCTGAAAAATAAAAACACACAATGTCAATTATTTACGAGTAAGTGTCCTAACTGAGCTTAATCACCGGAAAAACGTTTTATAACTGATATCTACAACTTACTAAAACAAAATGATATCAAAATACATATGTAGGAGGATAATATGAAAAGGAACTGATATGATCGAAAAACAAATTAATATGTACGTATGTAACTAAAATAAAATAATCATCAGATAATATAAGATGAAGTAGAATGATGAAGTAGATGAAGAATGATATTTAGATGGGTTGATGGCAGAGCGGTTAGCGCATTGGGTTAGTAATCCAGTGGTCGCGAGTTCGAATCCTGCCTCGACCGATTCGTTCACCTAATGCACAAGTATTTATGCTTATTTTAGGGATCGTAGAAAGATGTATATGTACTTGTTTAACAAGGACATATTCATTTTTTATTTAAAAAAAAAGATATATAAATGTTAATAGGTACATACTTGAATCAATAAACCAGAAAGTACTAGAATAGTAGCCAAAACAAAACCAAACCATCTGATTATTCATTTCAACAAACAGATGTTTATTTTTTTAATTTTCAGTTCGAAAAATGATGTTTGAAAAAGGTTTCATTTGTGTGATAATTATTACGAAATCGACAAAAATAATTTGGTGACGAAGATTGGCACTTTTTTTTATCTTTTTGATAACACAATATTATAACACTCTGAATTTGTGTTATCAAAAAGATAAAACAACCGACTATCAAACACAGATAATATAGAAATAAAATTCTATCAAATAAATCAAACGAAGATGAAGAAATCGCTTTAATATCTACTATTTAATCTTGATTGTTTTTATTAATGTGATGTTAGCGTCGCATACTGAGGATTCCGTGGAGTTCAAAAAAGACGAATAACTCAATACTTGAAAAAGAGTAATGGCATGCCTTTTCCTCAGAGGTGTGTGCTGCGGATACAAGAGACGACTGGAAACACATTGTCCTATCTGCGGGCAACTCTATGGATCACGACCCTCGGTACTGAAGAAAGAAAAGAAAAGAAAAAGATAATCGATTAAAGAAGAAGGGTCACTTCTTTTTCTTCTTCGTTTCCTCAATGCTGAGGGTCGCGATCTATGGGGCCGCTAATGGACAGAACTAGTCGCCTGCAGTCCTCTCTGCCCTCCGCAGCTCGCACCGCCGAATAAAGGTCGTTCCCAGTCATCTCCTTAATTTGGTCACACCATTGCGCAGGAGATCTGCCTCTACTTCTTAGAAGGGTCACAACCCATACAAAATTGACCCACTCCCGGCAAGAATAAGTCCAATCTCATGTTTTATTTAATGTGTGGCGTCATGACACCTTGCAACTACACAACCAATAAGAAGCGTCGATGGAGATGCCTTCTTAGCAGTGATCGCCAACATTGGGGGGACTTGATATGGCACGAAGAAGAATAACATGTATAATCTTGTAAAAAAATGCATTATTCAAAACAATAAAATTCTTAACGAGTATCATGTAGAGCGAGTATACAATGAGTTTCCTTTTGATATATTTAAATAAATATTTAACTTACCAATAAAAATCGATCGACGCCCGTTGACCAGCGTTTTAGTTACATACCTTGTAAAGCCCGTGTAGAAATTATTTTGAAATATTATTAATAAACGCTGTATAACGACTGTGTAGTTGCAACACACTTACAACATAAATTAATCCGACAACGTTGTATTTTCGCACCCGCGCATGCGCAGAGCCACCAGCCGCCATCCGTCATTCTAATTTTGACGTTTATCGTAGTTAAAATTTTCATATGATTTTCACATTTTAAAATAGGAATCTGGAAAATATAACGAATAATTTCATCATAGAATTTGTATATCTAAGGATAAGAATCACATGAGATGGCCGTTCATGTACATAGAGAGGTGGACAGTAGCATTCACCAGACAAAACTCGCCTTCAACAAAAAATCCAAGATGTTCGAGTCCAACAACTTGGACCCTAAACTCCGAGAGGATCTATTGAAAACATTTGTATGGAGTATTTTGCTATATGGTTGTGAGACATGGTGCATAGGTGAAAGAGAACGCAAAAGATTGGAGGCCTTCGGGATGTGGACCAATCGCCGAATGCTTGGCATATCTTGGAGGGACCATATAACAAATTATGAGGTTCTCAGCAGAATTGAGGAAGCCAGGCACCTGTCAAACATCATGTGTTGCGACCCGAGGATCTCCTATATATCATCTTGGAGGGAATGGTTGAGGGTACAACTAGCAGAGGGCGTCCCCGCCGGGAGTATTTAGAATAGGTGTGCTGCGACATGCAGTGTACCTACCTCTTACACGGAGATGAAAAGAGTCCCTGAAGACCGAGCGGAGTGGAAGAGGAGATACATCAATTTAATGCTGCCAACCAATGTTCAGGATTGAAGCAAAAGGAGAAGACGAATACCCAAGCGAGCACCATTGTAGATATTATAAAAGAGCTGATTTTTTATCAATCTTTCGCTCCTAAAATGCACAATTATCGAGAATACAATAATCTATATTATAAATTTGAATGTTTGTATGTATCTATGTATGTGTTGAATGCGCTCCTAAACCGTTCATCCAATTGCAATGAAACATTGGTGAATTGTCGAGAGTATACCAGGGATGGTTTCTGGATCAAAAAATTTCTTCTTCTTCTTCTTCTTCATCCACCTTCATTTTACCTATGAAGGTGGATTATCCTGGGAACCGTTCATCCGATTGCAATGAAACTTTGATGAATTGTCGAGCGTATGCCCGGGATAGTTTCTGGATTTAAAAAAATCTTCTTCTTCTTCTTCTTCGGGTATTAGGTCATTTTACCTATGAAGGTAAAATGACCTAATACTCTGGCAGAAGAAGCTTCAACTGTCCTTCCGTCTCTTCGCAGGTCTTCCAGGACATTTTTTGGATTTAAACTTTTTTCTTCTTCTTCTTCTTCATTGTGTATTTGGTCATTTTACCTATGAAGGTGGAGTATTGTGGAAGAATAAGATGCAACTGTCCTTCCATCTCTTCGCAGGTTTTCCAGGACGGTTTCTGGATTCAAACTTTTTTCTTCTTCTTCTTCTTATTTATCGTGTATTTGTTCATTTTACCTATGAAGTTGGAGAATCCTGGAAAAAGAAGGTCCAACTGTCCTTTCATCTCTTCGTAGGTCTTCCCAGTATTGTGTCGGGAATTAAACTTTTTCTTAACCTACTGAAGGGACGGGAGGTAATGAAGGGAAGGGAGGTACTGGTGGGTCTGACGGGACGGGTGGTACTGAAGGGTCTGAAGGGACGGGTGGTACTGAAGGGTCTGAAGGAACGGGAGGCACTGAAGGGACGGGAGGCACTGAAGGAACGGGAGGCACTGAAGGGACGGGAGGCACTGAAGGGACGGGAGGCACTGAAGGGACGGGAGGCACTGAAGGGACGGGAGGCACTGAAGGGACGGGAGGCACTGAAGGGACGGGAGGTACTGAAGGGTCTGAAGCGACGGGTGGTTATGGACCATTTTTATTATACAGGCAATACGAAGTTTGCCGGGGGTTCACTAGTCTATATTATTAATTTGAATGTTTGTATGTATCTATGTATCTATGTATGTATGTGTTGAATGCGCTCCTAAACCGCTCATCCGATTGCGATGAAACTTTGGTGAACTGTCGAGAGTATACCAGGGATGGTTTCTAGATCAAAAAATTTTAACTTCTTCTTCTTCTTCATCGAGTATTAGGTCATTTAACCTATGAAGGTGGACTATCCTGAGAACCATTTATCCGATTGCAATGAAACTTTGATGAATTGTCGAGTGTATGACCGGGATGGTTTCTGGATTAAAAAAAAATTCTTCTTTTTCTTCTTAATCGGGTATCAGGTCATTTTACCTATGAAGGTGGACTATCCTGGGAACCGTTCATCCGATTACAATGAAACTTTGGTGAATTGTCGAGCATATGACCGGGATGGTTTCTGGATTAAAATTTTTTTCTTCTTCTTCTTCATCGGGTATTATGTCATTTTACCTATGAAGGTAAAATGACCTTATACTCTGGCAGAAGAAGCTCCAACTGTCCTTCCATCTCTTCGCAGGTCTTCCAGAACGGTTTCTGGATTAAAACTTTTTTCTTCTTCTTCTTCTTTATCGTGTATTTGTTCATTTTACCTATGAAGTCGGAGAATCCTGGAAAAAGAAGGTCCAACTGTCTCTTCGTAGGTCTTCCCAGTATTGTCTCGGGAATTAAACTTTTTCTTCACCTACTTAAGGGACGAGAGGTAATGAAAGGAAGGGAGGTACTGGTGGACCTGAAGGGACGGGAGGTACTGAAGGGACGGGAGGTACTGAAGGAATGGGAGTAACTGAAGGGACGGAGTAACTGAAGGGACAGGAGTAACTGAAGGGACGGGAGTAACTTAAGGGACGGGAATAACTGTAGGGATGGGAGTAGTTGAGGGACGGGAGTAACTGACGGGACGGGAGTAACTGAAGGGACGGGAGTAACTGAAGGGACAGGGGGTAACTGAAGGGACGGGAGTAACTGAAGGGACAGGGGGTAACTGAAGGGACGGGAGTAACTGAAGGGACGGGAGTAACTGAAGGGACGGGAGTAACTGAAGGGACGGGAGTAACTGAAGGGACGGTAGTAACTGAAGGGACGGGAGTAACTGAAGGGACGGGAGTAACTGAAGGGGCGGGAGTAACTGAAGGGACGGGAGTAACTGAAGGGACGGGAGTAACTGAAGGGACGGGAGTAACTGAAGGGACGGGAGTAACTGAAGGGACGGGAGTAACTGAAGGGACGGGAGTAACTGAAGGGACGGGAGTAACTGAAGGGACGGCAGTAACTGAAGGGCCGGGAGTAACTGAAGGGACGGGAGTAACTGAAGGGACGGGAGTAACTGAAGGGACGGGAAGTACTGAAGGGACGGGAGTAACTGAAGGGACGAGAGTAACTGAAGGGACGGGAGGTACTGAAGGGACGGGAAGTACTGAAGGGATGGTAGGTATTGAAGAGTGAAGCGACGGGTGGTTATGGAGGACGGTTTTTAATTATACAGGCAATACGAAGTTTGCCGGGGGTTCACTAGTCTATATTATAAATTTGAATGTTTGTATCTATGTATGTATCTATGTATGTATCTATGTATGTGTTGAATGCGCTCCTAAACCGCTCATCCGATTGCAATGAAAATTTGGTGAACTGTCGAGAGTATACCAGGGATGGTTTCTGGATCAAAAAATTTTAACTTCTTCTTCTTCTTCATCGAGTTTTAGGTCATTTTACCTATGAAGGTGGACTATCCTGGGAACCGTTCATCCGATTGCAATTAAACTTTGGTGAATTGTCGATCGAATGCCCGGGATGATTTCTGAATTTAAAATATTTTCTTCTTCTTCTTCTTCATCGGGTATCAGGTCATTTCACCTATGAAGGTGGACTATCCTGAGAACCGTTCATCCGATTGCAATGAAACTTTGATGAATTGTCGAGTGTAAGACCGGGATGGTTTCTCGATTAAAAAAAATCTTCTTCTTCTTCTTCTTCATCGGGTATCAGGTCATTATACCGATGAATGTGGACTATCCTTGGAACCGTTCAATCAATTTCAATGAAACTTTGATGAATTGTCGAGCGTATGACCGGGACCTACTGAAGGGACGGGAGGTCATGAAGGGACGGGAGGTAATGAAGGGACGGGAGGTAATGAAGGGACGGGAGTAACTGAAGGGACGGGAGTAACTGAAGGGACGGGAGTAACTGAAGGGACGGGAGTAACTGAAGGGACGGGAGTAACTGAAGGGACGGGAGTAACTGAAGGGACGGGAGTAACTGAAGGGACGGGAGTAACTGAAGGGACGGGATTAACTGAAGGGACGGGAGTAACTGAAGGGACGGGAGTAACTGAAGGGACGGGAGTAACTGAAGGGACGGGAGTAACTGAAGGGACGGGAGTAACTGAAGGGACGGGAGTAACTGATGGGACGGGAGGTACTGAAGGGACGGGAGGTACTGAAGGGACGGGAGTAACTGAAGGGACGGGAGTGACTGAAGGGACGGGAGTAACTGAAGGGACGGGGGTAACTGAAGGGACGGGAGTAACTGAAGGGACGGGAGTAACTGAAGGGACGGGAGTAACTGAAGGAACGGGAGTAACTGAAGGGACGGGAGTAACTGAAGGAACGGGAGTAACTGAGGGAGGTACTGAAGGGACGGGAGGTACTGAAGGGACGGAAGGTACTGAAGGGACGGGAAGTACTGAAGGGATGGGAGGTATTGAAGAGTCTGAAGCGACGGGTGGTTATGGAGGACAATTTTTAATTATACAGGCAATACGAAGTTTGCCGGCTGTTCACTAGTCTATATTATAAATTTGAATGTTTGTATCTATGTATGTATCATGTATGTGTTGAATGCGCTCCTAAACCGTTCATCCGATTGCGATGAAACTTTGGTGAGTTGTCGAGAGTATGCCCGGGATGGTTTCTGGATCAAAAAAATTCTTCTTCTTCTTCTTCATCGGGTATCAGGTCATTTTACCGATGAAGGTGGACTATCCTGAGAACCGTTCATCCGATCGCAATGAAACTTTGGTGAATTGTCGAACGTATAACCGGGACCTACTGAAGGGACGGGAGGTAATGAAGGGAAGGGAGGTACTAAAGGGTCTGAAGGGATGGGAGGTACTGAAGGGACGGGAGTAACTGAAGGGAAGGGAGTAACTGAAGGGACGGGAGTAACTGAAGGGACGGGAGTAGTTGAGGGACGGGAGTAACTGAAGGGACGGGAGTAACTGAAGGGACGGGAGTAGTTGAGGGACGGGAGTAACTGAAGGGACGGGAGTAACTGAAGGGACGGGAGTTACTGAAGGGACGGGAGTAACTGGAGAGACGGGAGTAACTGAAGGGACGGGAGTAACTGAAGGGACGGGAGTAACTGAAGGGACGGGAGTAACTGAAGGGACGGGAGTAACTGAAGGGACGGGAGTAACTGAAGGGACGGGAGTAACTGAAGGGACGGGAGGTACTGAAGGGGCGGGAAGTACTGAAGGGATGGGAGGTATTGAAGAGTCTGAAGCGACGGGTAGTTATGGTAGACGATTTTTAATTATACAGGCAATACGAAGTTGGCCGGGGGTTCACTAGTTTATTATAAATTTGAATGTTTGTATGTATCTATGTATGTATGTATCTATATATCTATGTATGTGTTGAATGCGCTCCTAAACCGCTCATCCGATTGCGATGAAACTTTGGTGAACTGTCGAGAGTATACCAGGGATGGTTTCTGGATCAAAAAATTTTAACTTCTTCTTCTTCTTCATCGAGTTTTAGGTCATTTTACCGATGAAGGTGGACTATCCTGAGAACCGTTCATCCGATTGCAATGAAACTTTGGTGAATTGTCGAGCGTATGCCCGGGATGATTTCTGATTTTAAAATATTTTCTTCTTCTTCTTCTTCATCGGGAATCAGGTCTTTTTACCTATGAAGGTGGACTATCCTGAGAACCGTTCATCCGATTGCAATGAAACATTGATGAATTGTCGAGTGTAAGACTGGGATAGTTTCTGGATTAAAAAAAAATCTTCTTCTTCTTCATCGGGTATTAGGTCATTTTACGGATGAAGGTGGACTATCCTGAGAACCGTTCATCCGATTGCAATGAAACTTTGGTGAATTGTCGAGCGTATGACCGGGATGGTTTCTGGATTAAAAAAAATTTCTTCTTCTTCTTCTTAATCGGGTATCAGGTCATTTTACCTATGAAGGTGGACTATCCTGGGAACCGTTCATCCGATTACAATGAAACTTTGATGAATTGTCGAGCATATGACCGGGATGAAGGGACGGGGGTTACTGAAGGGACGGGAGTAATTGAAGGGACGGGAGGTACCGAAGGGACGGGAGGTACCGAAGGGACGGGAGGTACCGAAGGGACGGGAGGTACCGAAGGGACGGGAGGTACCGAAGGGACGGGAGGTACCGAAGGGACGGGAGGTACCGAAGGGACGGGAGGTACCGAAGGGACGGGAGGTACCGAAGGGACGGGAGGTACCGAAGGGACGGGAGGTACCGAAGGGACGGGAGGTACCGAAGGGACGGGAGGTACCGAAGGGACGGGAGGTACCGAAGGGACGGGAGGTACCGAAGGGACGGGAGGTACCGAAGGGACGGGAGGTACCGAAGGGACGGGAGGTACCGAAGGGACGGGAGGTACCGAAGGGATGGGAGGTACCGAAGGGACGGGAGGTACCGAAGGGACGGGAGGTACCGAAGGGACGGGAAGTACCGAAGGGACGGGAGGTACCGAAGGGACGGGAGGTACCGAAGGGACGGGAGGTACCGAAGGGACGGGAGGTACTGAAGGGACGGAAGGTACTGAAGGGACGGGAAGAACTGAAGGGATGGGAGGTATTGTAGAGTCTGAAGCGACGGGTGGTTATGGAGGACAATTTTTAATTATACAGGCAATACGAAGTTTGCCGGGTGTTCACTAGTAATTTATAAAGAGATATCAAAATCAAATTTGATTCGTGATAGATGAAATTTGTATTAAAACACTGCTAAACTACCTAGAACAGTCTGCAAGCGGTGTGTAAAATTTATATAAGAGATACACAGTCGTTGACCAACTGATCTGCTTGCTACACAGCGTTTATTGGTAACGTTTTTGCCTACACGGGTGTTAAACGGTCGTGTAACTTTAACAATACGTTTATTAGTAAGACTGATAATAATTAATTTATTGCAAACATTTCAACATTACTAAATTTGGACAAGATTTAATCCACTAGGTGCTTATTTTACAACAAATACATTGGTAATTGCTCAGCAGTAGACCCGTGACCCACAGCCCTTGACCCATGCAATTTATCTACATACCTCCACTCCTTAACGAAGGCCTCGTACTTGATCCTCCACAAATACCACTACAGGGCAGAACGCATTCATTGTGCGGGCTTGCAATAGTTACAACAATAATGAGATGTTTGACATGACATGACAGACCTGGACATGTTTGATAGTAGCCAACTGCGATACAGAATTGTAAGTACCGACAAGCCGCTGACCCCCACCACTTCTATGTGTCAAATCTAATCTTATCGACAGATTAAGACACACACAGGATCGCCATTAGTGATTAAGAGTACTAGCACAGTAATGACTTTTTAATCGGCCGATAGATAGTTAATTAAGCATTCATATTGAGTTGCTTATCAATCCAATTTGGAAAAATTCTATTATGTTATTCACTAAAATCTTTTTGTTTAAGAATAAGCAAACACCACCGCCATCCTATGAAGTAACGAAGAAACTATTGTATTACGCCATCTATTGAGAAAATGGTTTGTTAACTATGAATGTTGGTGTAGGAGGGTATGTATCTTACACTTACGCCGACCGCCGTGGCACATTTGGTTAGCCGTTCGGATTCTGTGCGGGCTTCCTGTTTTCGATTCCCAGCAGAGGACAAATTTATTAAAATTCATTTCTGAAGCCAATTTTTATTTTATTTTATTTTTATTATATATTGCTTCTATGGGCTGGAAACACTGGTTAGTTGGAAGAAATTGCCATACGGCAATAAACTCGCCACTTGCGCAGGGTCCGAATTAATATTTTCTAGGGCGGATTTCAAACTTTCCCCAACGCTACGTCATGCAGTTTTTTTTTGGAAGAGTATAATGGACCCAAATATTTAAAACTGGTGACCCCTACATAGCCATGTAAGAAAAATAAAAACTATAAATGTTATGCGTTGGAGAAGAATACTTGGAGAGAGCGAGTTCGGGCCTCGTGGTGAGGATAGCAGCAGACGAGTATCCTTCTGGTAGTAGACCCACCGGAAGGCCACCCAAACGATGGAAGGATAGCTGGACAGACAGCTCCCATGAGCAGGTGCACAGAAAAACAGGACATAGTCCTAGATAATGCAGAAGAAGAAGAAAAGGAAGTTCATCGAACTTTCAAAACAAAAGTACATTATTCTTCCTAGCCTTCCCTCCACTGCCGTATGTAGGCCTCTTCCATCTGTCTCCATTTTCCTCTATTCTGTGCCGCTTAAATCCATTTCTTTCCGGCGATCGCAATAATATCGTCGGTCCATCTCTTCTGTGGCCGACCGACACCCCTTTTGTCTTCCCATGGCCTCCACTTTAAGACTTTGGAAGTCCATCTTGAATTTGGCTGTCTGGCCACGTGTCCTGCCCATTGCCACTTCAATTTTGCGATCCGATCCATGATATCGGCGATTTTTGTTCGGCGTCTTATTTCTGTATTTGTTATTCTATCACTCAGACTTATGCCCAACATTTGTCTGATTTCTGTATTTGTTATTCTATCACTCAGACTTATGCCCAACATTTGTCTGATTTCTGTATTTGTTATTCTATCACTCAGACTTATGCCCAACATTTGTCTGATTTCTGTATTTGTTATTCTATCACTCAGACTTATGCCCAACATTTGTCTGATTTCTGTATTTGTTATTCTATCACTCAGACTTATGCCCAACATTTGTCTGATTTCTGTATTTGTTATTCTATCACTCAGACTTATGCCCAACATTTGTCTGATTTCTGTATTTGTTATTCTATCACTCAGACTTATGCCCAACATTTGCCGCTCCATGGATCGTTGCGCGCATTTTAATTTGTGGACAGTATTTATGGTCAGGGACATTGTTTCCAAATCATATGTCATCACAGGCAAGATGCATGATTCATAGATTTTTCTTTTTAAATTAATGGGGATATCCTTATTTCTCATTATGTGACTGAGCTTCCCGAAGGCTGCCCAACCAAGTCAAATTCTTCTGGATACTTCTGCCACCTGGTTTTCTTTTCCCATTCTTAACTGTCCGAGGTAGATGTATTCTTCAACAGTTTCAATTATTTTGTCATCAATTTTTATATTTCTGTTGGACGGACTCATGATTTTGGTTTTGCTGTAGTTCATTTCTAGCCCATTATTAAGCCAAGATGCGTGTACGAAGGAAATTTTTTTATGGTGTAGTGGACTTTTTGCATGCTAATAGCACCAACTAGAGGCCTCGTAGCATATATGTTCCCATACATGGATTTTCTCAGAATTCGGAGTAGAACATTTTATGTGAGTTTTGTGTGTGTGTGTGTCCGTCCCCCCCTTATAACTTTTGATCCGCTTAATTTACAGAGCCCAAATTTTCAAAATATATAAAAAGTTATAGGCCTACAAAACTTTTATACTCAGAATTGTAATTTTTTTTTATTTTTCCATATATTTTAGAAACCGTAAAAGCTAGAACGCTGAAAATCGAGACAAATATAAAATCTCAAATTAGTTTTTTTTTAAATTCTAGGGTTTCTCAAACATTTTTTATTAAGAAAAATATTTTTTTTATGATAAATTTATGAGTTTAACTGCCTATATTTCCAAATTTTTTAAAAATATCGAAAAAAGCCGTTTCGGCTTTGGGGTGTTTCACCCCAACTAGAAAATTTAATTTTCTATAAAAAATATTATAAATGTGATAGCACATCTCAAATTTTTTTTTAACAATTTTTTATAAAAATTGAATTTAGTGACGACATTGCTTCATACAATTTATCCTACAGACAATATCTAAGAAGACTTAATAGTTTGATACTAATTTCCAAACATACATACTTACAAACCATCATGCTGTTTTCATATTCTGGGTAGGATCAAAGGACTGACCTGCATACTATCCTATATTGACATACATACCTAGGTACATGTGTTGTATAGAAAACCAAATATCTTAAAATATTAAATAATTTGTATTTATGGGTTTATAGTTTGGTACTTATTCTTCAACTATACATACTATCGCTATCGACAGTTGGATCTCATGTGTCACATGCAACTAGTTGTAGTCAATAAATGCTAGATGTATATCAATGTTGTATTCTGTTGTTTTTTCAATGACCAGTCTAAGGGTTTGGATATGATCGGTAATACTAAAACCTTTTCTGAAGCCAGCTTGTTCCACTGGTTGATAGAAGTCTAGTTTAGGTGTTAGGCGGTTTGTTATAATTTAGGCGGTTTGTTAAGTTTTCTGGGTTATTTAACATATAATATATTTATTTGTGTATTTATTTATTTATTTATTTATTTATTTATGTATTTTTTTATTTATTTATTTATTTATTTATTTATTTATTTATTTATTTATTTATTTATTTATTTATTTATTTATTTATTTATTTATTTATTCATTTATTTATTTATTTATTTATTTATTTATTTATTTATTTATTTATTTATTTATTTATTTATTTATTTATTTATTTATTTATTTATTTATTTATTTATTTATTTATTTATTTATTTATTTATTTATTTATTTATTTATTTGTTTATTTATTTATTATTGTTATTTTTTATTTATTTATTAATTATTGTTATTTTTTTTAAATTTATTTATGAACACCAAGTTCACAAAGGCGATTTTATTGCCATAAGGCAATCTCTTGCAATCAACTCGAGCATTGTGAAGTAGTCTTATAATTTAATTTGGTAGAATAGTAATAGTGTTTATGCATGTAATTACTTAATACTTCAATATATGAATATTTACTAATGCAAATATGTTGTAAAAACTATTATAAATTTTAAAAAAATACATAGTTATTAAAAAATATTTATTATGAGGGCTCAAAATATCTAGCTTCGCCACTGCAATTCGGAATACTTTGGTTAAAACAATAATCTCTATTAAAATAATCTGGCATTATTAAAAAAATAAATTTATTATACTTCCATCGCTCAAAGAAATCACTGTCTATTTTGTGATAAACGCAAGAATTTTTTCGAGATTCTTTGGCAACTAAAAGTAACTTTGTCAAATATTAATTTGACACTCACCCATTAACTTGTTGCTATATTAAAGAATAAAAATTCAATTCAAAACTGTGTCTCCACCTGAAATAGAACCGGGGATCTTTGACTGGTGGCCGGGTAAGTATAATGTTTCAATTAACTTCGATTAAATAAATTTGTTTGATGAATGTGATGGCATGATTTTTAATATTACTGATAAATAAATTAACGCGTCATTTGAATGATATCATAATACATTATTATATTGTGCAATAATTAAATCGTAGCTTTAACAACTTTTGTTTTGTTATAAAATAAATAGCTTTGTTTATATTAATATATAACAAAACAATCGCACGTTTCACAAAACTATGGACATTCAGTTTCTATCACTTTACTATTCTAAGATGGTTATCAAAGACATTGTAGTTATAGAGAGTAACTTTAACTTTCAAGATTTTTATTAAAAATATGTAACACTCATCTTCACTTTTAGTACACCGCGATTCTACTGTTTCCTTAATTATAAGCTCTCTTTGGCACTTTTCGTTCAGTGTCTGTAAGGTTTGATAGTTTTCCAGAGTCTCCTTGTAATATGTTCTTAATGTGTTGTTACAGAGTTTGCAGTGGACCGTTATATTGCTTCTCTGTGGTGGTTGTTAGACCAGAGGAACTCCACTAAGTTTTGTAAGTCCATTTTTATTACCTTATAGATTTCTAAGTCTATAGAACATACATAATTCTATAAATATGCGTTTTATAATTAATAAGTTATTCATATACATGTTGTTTCTGTTACTTATTTGATAATAGAACACTTACCTACATCAGATAATATTTTTTTTGTAGGATCTGAACTTATTCATGTTATTGGGGATGATGTTTTCTTAATATTCAGTTTTTATCACGATGTAACCGTTGAAACATAATTAATAAATACATTATAAAATAAATAAATAATAAAATAAATTAATTAGTTAATAAACAAATAAATACATAATAAAATAAATAAATAAACACATTAATTAATTATTAATTAACAAATAAATCAGTAAATTATTGTAAAATAATTCTAGCTCAATCACTTCTTCTTCCATTGCTTGATTATGCCGATGTATGCTATTTGGATGCAAATTAAGTGCATCTCAATAAACTTGAACGTCTTCAGAATATATGTATCAGATTCATCTTTGGGTTGAAAAAATTTGATCGCATATCACCTTACCGCAATCTTCTTTGTTGGCCCAGGATACGCCAGCGGCGCAATATACACATTTTATCACTATTGTACAATATTCTCTCGAACCCAAACCTGCCACATTACCTCAAAAGCAAATTCACTTATTTATCCAACCATGGACTTCCTCTCCCATCTGCTGAACGTACAACACTATCCATCCCTATCCATAATACAGAATTTCTCAGCTCTTCGTTTGAAGTACAATCAGCAAGATTATGGAATAGCCTTAGTCCGGATATTGCGTCGTCTAACTCACTTAGTATTTTCAAGAAAAAACTAAAGAAGGAATATTTATCCTTGAACACCTGATCCTGATTTTTTTTTGTTTTAATAGTATTTAAGTGTTATACGTATTTTCTATGATTTCTTTTACTCTTATTTATTTGCTGTTGTACATACACAATGTTGTAATACTTTGTAATCTGGTTGGTTGGAAGAAATTGCTTCTGGCAATAAGCCCGCCAGTGTACAATAGGCGTGATGACTGTAAGAAAAAATCATTGAAATTATGATTTTATATAATAAAATATGTTATAAAGATTTGAAAAAATATATTTATTTTCATTTTAAAAGAGCGAATAATATTAATATTATTAAAATAAAAATACAAAATATGTTAGTCCGCCATTTTATGTGAAACACCAATCAGAGCGCATGACGTCATCATATTGTTACTGTCAATTGTAGTGTTCGAAATGGCTATTTTTTTCATAACAAGCTATATGGAATATGCTACTTATTTTTAACATGCTATTTTTATTTATTGATTTATTTGGTTTATTTGGGACAATAAACCAAATAATATCGCTATCCGCTCTATTGAATCGTTGACGCATCTGTCATAACACGCACCGAGTATTGTAACGTGGTGGAGATTATTTAACTTTTTCAGAAATAAATAACTTGGTGGCTTTCATTGCTTGATTATAAAATAAAATGATGTTATTATATTGTTTCTTTGATTTTGTTATGTACAGTAATGATGATGTTTGTGGGAGTTGTACAGTGTTATATGAGGTTGAAATGGAAATACACAATGTATTATGATGCATCTAGTAGATCAGAATATGATAAGATATACATATGGGATAATTGTTATGATTCATATACATATTAATAATTAGGTTAATATATTAAAAAAATAGAATGTAATGTAATAGGTGTGATGACTGTTAGAAAAAAATCATTGAAATTATGATTTTAAAAAATTAAATAGGTTATACAGATTTAAAAATGTACTTATTTTCATTTTAAAGGAGTGAATAATAATAATAATAATATAAATATAAAAATACAAAATGTGTTAGTCCGCCATTTTATGAGAAAAAACAATCAGAGCGCACGACGTCATAGTATGGTCGCGTCAATTCTTCTGATAGTCTTCAATACAATATACGAGATTAATTGTCGGTCTTGGCTATGTTTATTTTGGTGTTATCGATATATTAATATTTTAATTAGGTACTTAAAACTAAAACAAAACAATAAAATGACAATGGAACAAGGATTCATCAAAGCAAATAGTTTCAATTTACCTAGATACTCGCCTACCTATCGGGGGACACTATGGGTCGGTATTACAGTGTCAGTTTAAGAGCTAAACTCAAGTTTTACAAAAATATAGCGTATTACAGTGTCCGTTTAGGCCTAATCTTCCATCAAATACGTCACTAAAACGACAAATATTTAACTCAACGTTTCTGGCAGATTAAGTACTTAACTGTGAGTCAACTGTCATTTGCTAGGCAACTCGTGTAGTTTCAGTTTCTATCACTAGAGGCGTTAGGCAACGTGTGTAGTTTCAGTGTTGTATCACTAAGGCGTTAGTTGTATCGACGGTGGCGCCACACAACAAAACAAACTGGCAGCCGTATTGAAACGAACATGGGCATTTAAAAGCATTATTTTGGTAAAAAAAAAAAATACCATGTTGGATAATAAAACAATGGTATTTAAAGTCGTTGCGTCCCGTTTTGTATTTCGTATTATTTGAGGTTATTTAAATTTGACAGATAATAACCACAGAAAAAGTGAAATATGTCTATAATTGAAGATTTAGTAACTGACATGTCATATTGCACTGTAATACGGAAATGAATTCAATCTCCCCTTAACATTAATCTTGAGTTTAACAAACTCAATGAGTTGAGGGCCGACTGTAATATCGGGCCTATGTTAACTGTATTTTGTATGTCACTTAGTTCTTATTGAATAAATAAATAAATAATGAACGCTCGCAACGTATGGTAAACTAATTTAGTTTTAGTATTCTTCAATTTTGTCACGCGATGGTGAGCTGACGAACGTTCGACACGTTATGATGCTGGTCACTGCCAAACTAAACTAGCAAGCTATATTTTTTTCATGCAATGAAGCGATTCGCGAAACGACGGCGATTACGCGAAGCATGCGTTTTAAAATATCGTTACAATTTTAGCAGCATACGAATTATTACATAGCGCTCGTTATTTGTATTGTGTTCATAACAAGCTATATTTATCTGCTATCGTTATTTTTAGCAACAGCAGCCATAGAAGTCATTTCTTCTACCTGTCTTACCTAGAATGGAACTTTTGATGGTCGGATATTTCTTTGCGTCGAACAAAGACTTTTGCTCATCAGAATTTCGAAACGTAAAACTTAATAATAAGTACATATGTATAAGTACTTTATTTATCTGTAATTTAAATACAACTTACATCTCGAAAATCGATAAAATATGCTCCTTCTTCTCTCTACATTATGTGCTTCATAAGCTAAAAACATACGCGGGAAACGTATGATGGCCTATTTTGACGTTTGAACATTAATGAAGTTCTTTATATGCTTATTGCCTAATAATAAATTTAATAAATTTGGATAATTTATATAGCGCCGTTTTTGTGAATATCTCACCTCAAGGGCGGCACCAAAGGGGAACAAATACTGTACTTTATTGTAAACGCGTACTTAATAAAATACACTTATGTCTCGCCGTGCGAAATTTAATCACTTATTTCTTTTTTTTTTCGCGTGGGACCAAAACAAATACCTCAGTAGGTGTTTTTTTCGTCGTGTTTGTACATTTAGGGACCGCACAACACTTATGCACTTTTGAATTGATTATAAATACACAAATCGTCTTAGAATACATATAATACATATAGTAGTGAAATGCAGTTTACGATATCGTGAAGTCACCGTCAGGGTCGGCAGCCGCCATGATACTACAAGCGTTTTTTGGCGTAAATGTCAAATTTGATTTTAAAATGGTGATTTTTGCTACTAAACCTTTATTTTATGTAGAAATGTATATATATTTGAAAACAGTGAATGCGTAAAAACATCGTGAGAGAGTTTTTCATAATTAGTCATCATGCCCATTATATTTGTTTATATTATGTACAAGAAGATGTATAAATAAATAAATAAAAAAAAAATTCGTATAGGTATTATGACTTTTTCCTTGAAGAAAAGGGATAGTCGGGAGGTAATGAAGGGACGGAATTATCCAACTGTCGATTTGTTCGAGAGAATTTTTTTTCTCTTAACATATCGACAAAGTATCAACCCAAGATACGCTAGGTTTTTATGCAGGGTCTATATTTTTCATTGTTTTTCCAACTTTGAAGTAAAAAACACCGCTTCGCAGCATTCAATAATACAATATAATACGCAACAATTATTTAAATTTTTACACTGTTTTGTTTTTCTCTTTCCCAAAAAGCATAAAATGCTTGTGCTGAGAAAGTGAGTACATTTAGAACGATTCAATCACCTAAAAACATAAAGACATACAAAATATATAGAATCAATACGAATAAAAATTACGAAAATAAAACATCAATACAAAAAGCATCAAAACAAAAAAAAGCATCAATACAAAAAAAGCATCAAAACAAATGAAGATGTATATGTACTTGTTTATTTATTTATTTATTTATTTTATTTATTTTATTTTATTTTTAATATATTTTATAATACAAATCAATATATAAATTGACTAGTAATAATATTCTTACATATTTTTCCCTGCAGTACCTCATCAAAAAGATTACAATCTTGTGCTTGATGAGGGAAGCACTTATAACAAAATAAAAAATATCAATACAAAGCAAAGTCAACATAAAAGTAAAAGTAATTAAATCAAATCATACATGAACAAAAAAATATCAATACAAAGCAAAGTCAACATAAAAGTAAAAGTAATTAAATCAAATCATACATGAACAAAAAAATATCAATACAAAGCAAAGTCAACATAAAAGTAAAAGTAATT
The DNA here is from genome assembly GCA_963576475.1 of Molanna angustata. Classification (NCBI taxonomy): domain Eukaryota; kingdom Metazoa; phylum Arthropoda; class Insecta; order Trichoptera; family Molannidae; genus Molanna; species Molanna angustata. The sequence goes on along the minus strand of OY754974.1, from coordinate 36,792,933 downwards.
AAATCAAATCATACATGAACAAAAAAATATCAATACAAAGCAAAGTCAACATAAAAGTAATTAAATCAAATCATACATGAACAAAAAAAGGTTGAAAATAAATGAAAAAGAAGAATACTCAAATGAGAAAACATATCAGAATACATATTCAAACCAAAAAAAAGAAAAACATGAAAATAATTGAAAAATGAGTAATATAGAATTATAGACGATTCAAATATATCAAAACACATATTCAAAAATAAAAAAAAGAAAATACTGGAAATTGAAACAAATCAAAACAACAAAATCGAAAACTACTATTTTAGAAAGTTAAGTGCAATTTTAATTTATGTTATAATTTTTTAAATTCTTTTATCAGCTTTAATTCATTTGGGAGGCAATTGAAAAATTTTATTCCCAAATAAATGTAGTTGTTTTGTAATTGTCCTGTATTGCATTTGGGTATTTGAAAATCATTTTGGAATCGCAGAGACTTATTTTTTTCAATTTTTTGTATAACATTATCTTTGAAAATTTGCAAAATAGACACTTTTTTATAAATATTATCTACTTTGGGTACTTTGAACATGTCAAATAGTGTTGTTGTGGGGAAAGTGCGTGTTTTCTTAAGTATAACCTTTATGATTAATTTTTGTACAACTCTAACTTGGTTTAAAATATTGTCATATGCTCCTCCCCAACCAAGGAGAAGGACATATTCATTAAAAAAAATAATATCATCAAAACAAAAAAAAGCATCAATACAAATAGCATCAATAAAAAAACCATCAAACCAAAAAAAAGATTAAAACAAAAAAAAGCATCAATACAAAAAAAAATGTTTTTTATATATGGATTTACTCAGAATTCGGAGTAGAACATTTAACAGTGTTATTTATAAAAAAAAACTTGGTTCAATTGAACCCGGTTCAAAGTCTTATTCTGAAATTCAAATTAAGATTTCAGTTGAGCGTAGAATAAGACTTTGAACCGGGTTCAATTGAACCAAGTTTTTTTTATAAATAATCTTGATATATTGTGTAACTTTTGATCCGCTATTTTGATTGAAATTTCAGAATATATAAATATTTATAAGCCTACAAAAATTTTATACTCAGAATTTAGAATTTTTGTTTCACTCAGGGGTTATCAACTTTTGAATTTTTACTTTATTCTTCCATATAGGTATCTCAGAAACGATAAAAGCTGGAACGCTGAAAATTGGTACAAATATAGACTAATACAAAATCTCTTATCCTGAGTTTCTCAACATTTTTTATCAAGAAAAACTTTTTTTGTGATAAATTTATGTATTTAACTGCCTGTATTTCCAAAGTTTATAATAATATCGAAAACAGATGAAATACCCTAACTAGATAATTTATTTTTTTATAAAAAATATTAGCATTGTGGCAAACCACTTCGAGAAATTTCTGTCACGCGCGCGCCTAGTGACACCGAGAATATTTGTATGTCGCTAGGCCGAGTTCATCGCCCTCAGTGTCGAGCGTGCGACAGTAAACCGCTACAGCGATATGTTAGTAGTTAGTATAGCTAAAGATTCCAGAGAGTTCGCGGACATTGAACTCACCACCCTTAATATATAAGGGAGAGTACACCTGTACACGATGTCACTTCTCGACCACGCGAGCATGCCGTCACTTAGTCACTCAACCACCGGTCACTTCACTACGCGACCACCAGCCAGTTACTTCACTACGCGAGCACGCCGTCACTTCGTCTCACGATGATTTTTTGAGCACGATGATACTTTACCACGCGAACACTCGATCACTTCATTTTTTCACGCATCACGTCATTATTCGGCTCACTACGTTTCGCTTTACTACTCGCTCGCGATGTCGTCACTAAAAATTGAATTTAGTGACGATATCGCTTCATACAATTTGTATGGCAGTCGCCTATACACTATATCTAAGAAGACTTCATAGTTTGATACTTAATCTCTAAACATATGTACAACATACCATCATGCTGTTTTCATATTCTGGCTAGGAAAAAAGGATTGACTTCCATAATATCTACATGTGTTGTATAGAAAACCAAATATCTTAAAATATTGAATAATTTGGATTTAATAATAATAATAATAAACCGTTTATTTGTTGCCATTATTGTTACATTAAACAAAAAAAATATATATACAAAATTTTGAACTACAATTGACAACAAAAAGGCTATTGCTCAGCTGCGCAATATATTCAATAATTTGAATTTATGGGTTTATAGTTTGGTACTTATTCTTCAACTATACATACTATCGCTTTCGACAGTTGGATCTCATGATTTACATGCAACTAGTATAGATAAAGATAGGTAGTGTAGAGGCAATACAAGGATTGTGGGGTTTCGCTAGTTATAAAGATTAAGATAAGAGAACAATTAATTAAATATTTTAATTTTGTTTCAGATAGTACCACAATGCCGAGTAAATTTGTACATGGTAATTTGAAAGAAAATGCTTATTATAGACTTCAAACATATTCCAGTTGGTTACTGGGATATTTTTATGTAGCTATCCAAGTCGCGGAGTGTGGATTCTACTTCGATTCTAAGACTGATTCTATAATCTGTGCTTTTTGTAAAAGTGCATTACAAGTTATATCCTACAGCAAAATCGCACAAGCACATACTTCAAACTGCCCGATGATTGATTGCGATATCGAACTGCCAAATAATGACTTTTATAGGGAAGATGAATTATTAGTAGAAAACATGCATTGTCCATTAATAAATTTTAATATACTAAGAACAAATAAGAAAAATCTGAACAATCTGAGCTGGAGGAAAAATATGGAGAACAATATAATTAAACCAATTAGTCTTCTTTCACATGTAAAAGTAAAAACTAGTCATAGTGATCAGATCTGCATAATATGTACAGATAGTACGATAGACACATGTTTTGTACCTTGTGGACATTGTATGTTTTGTCATAAATGTACAGTGGGTTTCAAATTTTGTCCATTTTGTAGAGAAATAGGAGAACTCCAAAAGTTGCATTTCTGTTAACGTATTCATGACAAACTTTCACACTCAGTGCAACAACATTTTTCAACCACAGTACTTTCACTATAATAAGTGCTTTCGCGTTTGTATTGTCAGTTGTAAGTTTATGCATGAAATCTAAGTCTCCGTAAATTTACAGAGTAGCGAAATATTTAAAATGTTAGCAATTCCGTGGAACTAAATTGGCCGCATTGTCAACTATGCAAGCATACCAAAACAAAAACACGAAAGGAGTTATTATAGTGAATGCATAATAGTTCGTAATTAATAGTAAGTAGTAATATTAAAAGTAATTGCTGTTAGTGTGAACCTTATTTTGTATTTGTACGTATGTATATTTATATAGGTACCTACTTATTACGCACATTTTAAAATCAAGGTTTAAAAAGTTCTTATTTACTTAATTTGTTACTATGAAATTAGGATTTGATTTATTTTATTTTTTAATGACAAGTTTATAATAAACCTTATTTTGTTTATGTACGTATATATATTTATAAAGGTACTTATTACGCACATTTTAAATCCAAGGTTTAAAAAGTTCTAATTTACTTAATTTGTTACTATGAAATTAGGATTTGATTTATTTTATTTTTTAATGACAAGTTAATAATAAAATCATAAAAGTCATCGTTAAGAAGAATTCGTAATAGAACGATGTATGGGTAAGAAATGAGGACATAAGGAAAGAATGTAAGATAAAGAAAGATATCATAACTAGAATGAAAGTGAAAACATTGAGATGGTTTGGTCACATGGGGAGAATGAATGAGGAACGCCTGACGAAGAAAATATACATTGTGAACAGGAATGGCATGAGAGGTCGGGGACGCCCAAGAAAGGGATTGCACGACCATGTGAACGATATTCTGAAAGACGGAAATGTTAGAAGTGTGAGACACAGACGAACATGTATGAGGCGGTGCATGAATGTGGACGAGGCGAGGGATGCGTGCCAGAATATAAAAATGTGGCGTTCGGTTCTCTCTGCCTACCCCGCAAGGGACTGGCGTGATAGTATATATGTATTTATGTATAAAGTCATTATTTAACTTATAAATTAAGTGTTTTATAAATATTTATTATGTTCTTCGGATAAATATCTCAATTTATATTGGGTTGAATCATTTCCGAAAAAAAATATTTCTAAAAATTTTAACTTTAAAACAAAGTGAATTTTAAGTTTTCAAAATTCTTACTATTCACAGCAAGGAATGCCAGTACAATAAGATATTAACTTAATAAAAAATTCTACGAATATTTGGAAAAACGCCGTTTTACTTTTTCAAGGTTTATTGTAACGTTTTCGGACTTTCGTACATCCTCAGCAACGTTTAAGTGGCAAACGAAACAGCGTTTTTCCAAATATTCGTAGAATGTTTTGTCAAGTTAATATCTTATTATTGTGAATTTCTCCCTTATCTGTTTGAAAGATTAATGAATTAATGTTTGAATCTCTTTTTTAGTTTTTTGTTTGACGCACCATAGTTAAATTAATAGTTTAGTGGAAAAAATAATTAAATATGGTGTGTAAGTAAAATATATTTACAAAACAAATTGATATTAAATATAATAGTGTAGCAAAAAATGATCTAACTATTCAAAATAATTTTTCTAATCAATTAATGTAAATATTTGGAAAAAAATCTCTATTTCAATTCACAAGGCACTGTGGAGTAACTTATTTGATTAAATAATTTTGTAATTTTATCTTTATTAAACAATAGTGCTACTCATAACACGATATCAATACGTCTTTATCTCGATAATGTATAAATCAGTATCTAATCGTTCATAATTTAATCTTAATCTGAAATCAATCATACAAATCAAAGTTTTATATGAAACTGTCATTATTTTTTGCAAAAAAAACATAAGTTATTCAATTAAGTATATACATATGTAATATTCATAAGTAATTCAGATGGTTCGATGGCAGAGCGGTAAGCGCGCTGGGCTAGTAATCCAGTGGTCGCGAGTTCGAATCCTGCCTCGACCGATTTCGTTCACCTATAGCACAAGCATTTATTTGCTTATTTTAGGGAACGTAGGAAGATATATATGTACTTGTTTAACAAGGACATATTTATTTTTTTGTAAAAAAAAAATATTTTAATATAAAAGATTGCAAAAATCTGAATCTAATCGAAATCAACTTAATAATTAGCCACTGCATCAGTTGCCTGGTGAAATTTCTCGAATTTTCCAACTGTCGATTTGTTCAGGAGAACTTTGTTCTCTTAACATATCGACAATGTATCAAGCCAGAATACGCGAGAATTGTATGGAGAGGTCTACTTTTTTCACGGCTTTTCCAACTTTGAAGTCAAAAAACACCAACTTAGAGGCTTCGCAGCATATATGTTCCATACACGGATTTACTCAGAATTCGGAGTAGAACATTTCGTGTGTCTGTGTGTGTGTCTGTGTGTGTGTGTGTCTGTGTGTGTGTCTGTGTGTCCGTCCCCCCCTTATAACTTTTGATCCGCTCAATTTACAGAGCCTAAAATTTCAGAATATATAAACAGTTACAGGCCTACAAAACTTTTATACTCGGAATTTTGAATTTTTGTTTCAGTCAGGGGTTATCAACTTTTGAATTTTTATTTTATTTTTCCATATATCTCAGAAACCATAAACGGTAGAACGCTGAAAATTGGTACAAACATAGACAAATACAAAATCTCAAATTAGTTTTTTCAAAAAAATTCCAGGGTTTCTCAAACATTTTTTATTAAGAAAAATATTTTTTTTATGATAAATTTATGAGTTTAACTGCCTATATTTCCAAAACTTTTACAATTATCGAAAAAAGCCGAAACACCCCAACTAGATAATTTAATTTTCTATAAAAAATATTAACATTGTAGTAGAAGATCTCAATTTTTTTTAACATTTTTTTTAAAAATTGAATTTAGTGACGACATCGCTTCATACATTTTGTATGGCAGTCGCCTATACACAATATGTAAGAAGACTTAATAGTTTGATACTTCATCTCCAAACATACATACCATCATGCTATTTTCATATTCTGGGTAGGAAAAAAGGAACTTCCTCCATACTATCCTATCTTGACATACATACCTACATAATATATGTTGTATAGAAAACAAAATATCTGAAAATATTCAATAATTTGTATTTATGGGTTTATAGTTTGGTACATATTCTTCAACTATACATACTATCGCTATCGACAGTTGGATCTCATGTGTTACATGCAACTAGTTTTTATTCTTATAATCCATTCAATTACAAAAACATTGGTCCATTTTTGTTACACGAGTAACAAAAGTTATATAAAAAAACCAATAAAATGCTAATAAGGGTCATTGGAGTCATATGGATGTATCAACTCTACTAGCCCATGGGCATGTGCTAGAGTTTATATTATGATGTACTTAATTATAAATAGATTTTGACTACTTTTTTTAAAGAAAATGTGTTTGATTTAGTTTAGAATAAAAAATAGTTTTATATTTAATTTTTATATTTAATAAGTTAACTATTGTAGTACGACGGACACATAATTTTCGCACTCTGCGTATTTTAGTAAGAAGCCAGTGTGAAATTCGTGTATTTTGTATTTAGCTGCAGAAGTTTTTTTTTTTGAATTTAGGGTTTCATTTATGGAGATGTTAGGTGCCAAGAAAGTATAATGTATATGTCCATAGTTTGTATTGGTTCTAGGTACCTGCATTAGTTTACTAATGTTGGTTCTAGTTTGGTGTACCTGTTGTCCTAGAGTGTGTATGTCCATAAGTTGTATTGGTTCTAGGTACCTGCATTGGTTTACTAATGTTGGTTCTAGGTACCTGCATTGGTTTACTAATGTTGGTTCTAGTTTGGTGTACCTGTTGTCCTAGAGTGTGTATGTCCATAAGTTGTATTGGTCCTAGGTACCTGCATTGGTTTACTAATGTTGGTTCTAGGTACCTGCATTGGTTTACTAATGTTGGTTCTAGTTTGGTGTACCTGTTGTCCTAGAGTGTGTATGTCCATAAGTTGTATTGGTTCTAGGTACCTGCATTGGTTTACTAATGTTGGTTCTAGTTTGGTGTACCTGTTGTCCTAGAGTGTGTATGTCCATAATTTGTATTGGTTCTAGGTACCTGCATTGGTTTACTAATGTTGGTTCTAGTTTGGTGTACCTGTTGTCCTAGAGTGTGTATGTCCATAATTTGTATTGGTTCTAGGTACCTGCATTGGTTTACTAATGTTGGTTCTAGGTACCTGCATTGGTTTACTAATGTTGGTTCTAGTTTGGTGTACCTGTTGTCCTAGAGTGTGTATGTCCATAAGTTGTATTGGTTCTAGGTACCTGCATTGGTTTACTAATGTTGGTTCTAGGTACCTGCATTGGTTTACTAATGTTGGTTCTAGTTTGGTGTACCTGTTGTCCTAGAGTGTGTATGTCCATAAGTTGTATTGGTTCTAGGTACCTGCATTGGTTTACTAATGTTGGTTCTAGGTACCTGCATTGGTTTACTAATGTTGGTTCTAGTTTGGTGTACCTGTTGTCCTAGAATGTGTCTTTCTGATTTCGAGTTGAAATGTTTTAAGATTGTGTATATGTATAGTTGTCTTACATACATATGTCCAATACTAGAAATTCAGAAAAAAAGTTGATCTGAAGGATGTCTATAATGTTTTTTTATTGAAAAATTTTATTAAAGATTTTTGTGCTTTGACCAGAGGTTCTAGTAACGTTTTGGACATCCCCCCCCATCCAATCTGCTCATAGTTGATAATAGACTGAGCTAGTGCGAAATACATAGTTTTGATTTGGTTTTTGTCCAGTACGTTACGGACATTTTTAAATAAATGTGTATATCACTTTCTGTATTCTCGCCGCTAGTTTATCAACATATGTTTGCAATCTCAAATGGGAATCAATGTGTATTTCCAGATATTTAATACATTCGATTTTATCAATAATTTGGCAGAGACAGTTGCCGTACATGGAATAATGATTATTGTTAACCCCTTCTCAGCCAAATGACATGTCTCTGGCCATGATTTACTATGGAAGAAAAGTACAGTGTCATTAGCAAATGTGACTATAGAACAAATGTTTTAGAATTAAATTACAAGTTTAAATTACAGTGAATTAAATTACAGTGTTAACAAAACATTTTTGTACTCAGTTAACATTATTCTTTCAATAACATATTTTCATAATATTTGTATTTTTTGACAAACATAATATTCCAATATCACACAGGGAAAATCCCTAGCATATTGAAGAGTAAAATCACTAATTGACAGCAAAACGTAAGAAAGTGTCGATAGTATGGATGTGTACCAAGTATGTTTCCCTTTCCAATTTATTCGTTTTAAATGCTTTATTATTATAGTCAAACCTTACTGTTGCTAGAAAATGTTTATCAAAAATAAATAATGTTTATTAAAAATAAATTAATATGTTTATGGGAAAAATCGGGAATTTTATTTTTTTACCTACATTAAACTATTGTCAGAAAAATATATCATAAAGAAAATAATTAGAGAAAACAAAAAAGAAAAAAGAAAAGAAAATCAGTAGGTACAAAATATACCTACTTATTTGTATACGCATGCAAATTATCGAATTTCTTTAAATTAAATAAAACCTAAATTATTTGTGTAAATTTCTTAAAATAGTTTCAGCCGTTTTGAAACTAAACAAACAGTGGAGGTATCTTTACAGTAACTAGTTAATTGAATTCACTGAATATAATACAGTTCCAAGCCAAGATGCCCTAGATTTGTATTTTCAAACTGAACAACAATAGAGGTATCTTTACAGTAACTAGTCAATTGAATTCACTGAATATAATACAGTTCCAAGCCAAGATGCCCGAGATTTGTATTTTCAAACTGAACAAACAATGGAGGTATCTTTACAGTAACTAGTCAATTGAATTCACTGAATATAATACAGTTCCAAGCCAAGATGCCCTAGATTTGTATTTTCAAACTGAACAACAATAGAGGTATCTTTACAGTAACTAGTCAATTGAATTCACTGAATATAATACAGTTCCAAGCCAAGATGCCCGAGATTTGTATTTTCAAACTGAACAAACAATGGAGGTATCTTTACAGTAACTAGTCAATTGAATTCACTGAATATAATACAGTTCCAAGCCAAGATGCCCTAGATTTGTATTTTCAAACTGAACAACAATAGAGGTATCTTTACAGTAACTAGTCAATTGAATTCACTGAATATAATACAGTTCCAAGCCAAGATGCCCTAGATTTGTACTTTCAAACTGAACAAACAATGGAGGTATCTTTACAGTAACTAGTCAATTGAATTCACTGAATATAATACAGTTCCAAGCCAAGATGCCCTAGATTTGTATTTTCAAACTGAACAACAATAGAGGTATCTTTACAGTAACTAGTCAATTGAATTCACTGAATATAATACAGTTCCAAGCCAAGATGCCCGAGATTTGTATTTTTAAACTGAACAAACAATGGAGGTATCTTTACAGTAACTAGTCAATTGAATTCACTGAATACAATACAGTTCCAAACCAAGATGCCCGAGATTTGTATTTTCAAACTGAACAAACAATGGAGGTATTTTTACAGTAACTAGTCAATTGAATTCACTGAATATAATATATATTTAAATGTATAATATCCCTCTATACATATAAAATAAAATATGTTAAACAAATTATATATTTAAATAAAATAGTTAAACACTGTATAAATACTAAATATTAACACATTGTTCGAATATTTGGATTTTATAAAAGTATCATATTAATAACTCATTTTTACCTTAAACAAAATTAAATTAAATTTATATTTTATCCGGACAAAAGGTGGATATGATAAGGTTTTCTGACGATATTGCAATGATCTTTGCTGAAAGTAAAGAAGAACTTCAAGAGGTCTTAACAACTATGGAAAGCATTCTTCAAAATAACTATAGTACGAACGCAACAGTAAATGAGAGTAGTAACGTCGGGAGTTCCAATAAAGAACACCAAGGAGTTTGTCTCGGGAGGAGTTTATCTTACGGACTTATCTACCGAAGCATTTATTGTAACATTAGATAGATTTGTTTCAAGACGAGTTATATCTAATATTTTATATTCGGATGGTGGAACAAATTTTGTAGGATCTAAACGGTATTTGATTGTCGTACAAAAATTTCTAAATAGTTGTATGGAAAGTGAAAATTTAACTCATTATTAACATCTGAATTGATAGTTCCAATGTAATTTGTTTTTAAAAAGTAAATAAACAAATTATTATCATATAGGTTATCATATAGTTATTCACACAAATGTATTTATTTCTTTGGTTGTAAATATGTACCTATGTCTAGTTCTTATTTCATTAGGAGTAGGTTCTCTTAGCTAAGATTGAGGCTTATTTAGGTTCTTTCAGTAGGGTTCTTATCCTATATAAAAAGTATGGATAATTATAACATCTAAAACGTACACTATTCAACAATTTTGAAAAAAATAATGAAGGGTGTATCTCAATAAATAGCGTCTCTGTGACCAATTATGTCGTGACAGTTTTGTAAAAAATTCGAAAAAAAATTATAACTCGAAAACGACAAAAAATCGTAGAACATACATTGAGTTTTTTGGATAGCCCTAGGAGTCCTCTATCTCTGGTTTTCTGATTATCCATACTTTTTGGGACACCCTGTATATTATTTTGTTACATATTTTAAAGGCAAGGATACCTTCATATTTGTAAGTTACATTTTCTGTAATTTTTTTGCCTACTTGTAAAATTGGTAATTTTGGCGGGCGGTATAATATGTTCCGACCCATATTCCATCCTTATTATCACCAGGCTGAGACCAGACGGCGTCCACCACCGCCTAGAGAAGAAAGTTCCTAATCACAATTCGGAATCTTCATTTCAATAATTCAAATAATTCGGAACATTTTCAATAAAAGGATAATTCATTTGTTTTTAGTTAGTTATAATTTTTCACTAGTGTCACGTTGTTAATTCGCCTTTCATATTTTCGATAAAACTTTACATTCCCACTAAGTAATCTGTACCATTTTAAGAAGAATTAACGAAGCTCTGGTAAAGAAAAGCGGAAGTTAACATCCGGTGCATCGCCGAGAACCTGGGTAAGTCGATCTCAGTTCCTGGTGATAAATTTCTCTTGTCCTATCCCAACCCGAACAATTCTTTCAAAATATACAGTCCACTAAAGCGAGTCGGGCAGTATCGTCTAGAGCCAATATTACCAACTTTCATTTCACCAGGGCCACAACAATCAGTGTAATATTTGTCAAAAAAAATATAAATATTCATTCAGCATCCTTCATTTCCCTCCATGCTTTCTTCGTTGCTTATGTGAGGTGTAATATTGGTCAAATAGTTTCTGAATATTCCTTCTACATCATTCGATTCCCTCCTTCCATTCCTTTCGGTTAGATGCCAAGATATAGATGTCAATTCGAAAGTAGTAAGTAGATCATCACATCGAGAGGACTTGACATGGCACAGAAAAAAGATGAATCATTCATTCATGTTGATTTGTGTTTATTTCTCTCAACAGATCGACAAAGTTTCAAGACAAGTTGCCAGAGATTTTTTGTTATGTTTTTTGTAAGGGGTATGTTGTTGTTGAGGATTAAAGAAAGAATTTGTTTAACTAGAATAAGTTTCAATACAATATCTCAAGACAAACCCTTCCACCGACTACCGCAGTGGCAAAGTAAAGAGACTCTGAAGATTAAAAATTTAGATTTGTTTATAAGTTAATCTCAGGGCATGGCAACAAAAATAATATCAGCTAAAAGACAAAAGGAAATTCAAAATGATTATAAAAATATGAAAGTAATATTAATTCTCAAGTTCAAGGCCTGGTAATATTCTGTGATGTGGGAAATAAATCATGAATGATACTCATGTGTTTGAAAAATAGCAAAAATTTATTAGACCATCATCGATATTATATAAACGAAAGGAAAATATTTCATGTAATGAGGATGAGTTATTAAATTAACAAAATATTGAATTCAGTTATAATAAAATATACAACGCTTGATCAATTAACAAACATTACAAAATTATAATAGTTATGAGAAAACATAAGGAATTACATGCTTCATAGTTACATTTTAATATTAATGCAGGACAAACAAAAAATTTAAGTATTTTATACTCTAGCAGTTTTATGATTGTGGAAAAGTTTGTAACGTTATTTATTACCTCATAATAAATACGTTGCCTCCTTAGTAAAAAATAAATATTCTTACGAACGCCGATTGTCTATTAAAATATATTTTGGCACCACAAACGCAGTCAGTGATCTTCCATCTCCGTCACACTCGCACTGAGTTTTTTTTCCGTCTTTTCTCTCGGACGCTTCGCATTCTAGAACGATCTGTCCGCCATCTTGTATCTTGACAATTCCCTTCTAACGGCTTGCCCGTTGCTCCGCATTAAAAATGTTTTTATACGAATATATTTGCTTACGAGCCCAAAGCCAGTTATTATTTAAGTATTTGTGACTAAAACATTGTGATAGTGATACTCAGGCCTTTCCTCAGTGACTTTTACGTGTGCAATTAAAAATGTAACCTCAACGGACACCAAGTCCAACGGTTCCGACCCAAAAGTGACTTGTTTAATAATCAATTCTAACTGCAATTCTACCTAACCACGAAATCAAGATTTCGTCATGTTACATATACAAATTCGGCTTTCAACACGACCGTTATGTCCTCTATTGTCCACACGTGCCTATAGTTTGTGTATTAACACCCAAAAGAGTGATTTATACTCGAATATACCAGACCAGTGATGTATATTTCTAGTTGCCAACCTAGGCTCCGAACTTTATCTACCTTCAGTTTGAATATAATGAAGACCCTTCAAGGTACCGACACTACCCATTGGAATAGTGCGCCCACATTTTCGATTCACTATATCCACACAACCACTGCTCGCTGGAAGCTGTTCTTTCTGGATTACCTTCACCTGTACGAGGTCTAAGCGGATGTTTGTGAGACAACCTCCACCGGCATCGTTTCTCCGACTCTTCGAGATCCCCCAACCAATCATGATAGCTGAATTTCTTCTACCCCCGATGTCCGCTACTCTACAACGAATGTCCCCTTCGCCGACAGCCGTCACCCCCTCTGTAATACCTGGAAATAGGAAGTTTCTCTCCGTCCACATACGCTTCGGAAATGGTCAGATCTTTTATTTTTAACTGTTATTTTCTTCGTGAACTAATTATACCAAAGGTCAACTCTCGTAGTAATTTGAAGTTTCTTTTATAAAGTTTACCCGTATAAATTCATTGTATTTTAAATCATAAGTTGAATAATTTAAATGCCTAAATGTTATTCATTCATTCAGGCCTACTAACTGTTTATGTTAACTACATTTAACCAAAGGATTACCATGTTTACATATTGAATTATTACCTTGATTAAAGACCCACTTGAGTCATGTGTTGTACCACCTATTTTGAATTTAACGATTGTTAAGATTTCTATGTTCCGGTCAAAATCTAATTTCTGTTCATTCATTCATGTCTACTATGTAGGTGTGCCCATGTCTATGGACACAGCCGGGGATGTGCTTGGACAAATTATAATATTATTAATGTAATGTATTTAACATTTGCAATGACTCTGTCTAGATTTAACTTGTTGAGTTCATTCATTCATGCATACCACTTTGGTACGCCGTCCAATTTACAATTAAAGGTTCAGACCATAACCTCTGATATTAATTTGATCATTTGATAAATTGCTTACCTGTGAACATATTCATTCATTCATAGCTACTTACAGTGAGCTACCAATTACAATTTAGAACTCGCAACAAATTACAAATTGTGACCCACCAATGCTCATACTTATAATGTGAACTGTGATCTGTTTCTTGGCTTAATTATTTTACAGATTGTCCTGCCATATTACCTTAAATGTTTTATGTAACTTTGAGTATTCATAACTGTATATTATGTTTTATCTTTCAATATATGCAATTCAAATGACACTGGTGGATTCTGATTGATCCCGATATTTGTTTACCCACATATTACAAACCTTGATGATAAGAGCAACTGTTCAAACCTGAGCTACCGGACTTCCTAGTCTCTTTGGATTAGATTAAGTTAACATCTAAATTAAACTCTTAATAACATGGGAGGAAGGACCCCTCACGTTACAAGTTACATACAAATAAAATATCAATATTGCTATACATTTCATGCATTTATAATTCGAGATCATTATGACTATGATCTACAAAAAAATGATGAAATAAAATCACTGAACCTAACCACACTTGTGACAACCTTGTGATAGGAAAAAATGAGTAATTTTGATCTTCTACAACGTGTCATCTACTGATGCCATTAACAAAAACTCCAAGATGAGCAATGGAAGATCATATCGCATGATATCAACAGGTAACAGCATCCTTAATTAACAATCGTGTTGAACTGTACAAATTCTATAGAACCACAGGTTCGGTCATATTTTGTAAAGAAATTTGCAATTTCGTACACCAGAAAAACCTCCCATCGATGACGGTCAATAATATTAGCGTAATTAAAATACAGAATGAAAACATAAAATGGATAAAGGAAAGAAGGGAATATGATTCCTACAAAACACAATCGAATTAGAAAGATAGCTCATGTTAATATTATTGTATATTATATATAGTTATATATTTTTATTGTATGACCATAGCATAGTAATTGGCGTTACAATCTTGTTTTTTGTATTTATTAATTCATTTTGAAAATTTATGTTTATATTAAAAAACTGTATGTAACCTTAAGAAATAAATAAATAAATGTCAAACTCGTAAAATGCTATAGTAATAATGGGTGACGGAACTTACGTATGTGTGTGTGTGTGTGCGTGCGTGTGTGTGTGTGTGTATCTAACAATTGTTGATCCGCCAAATGCACAGAGCCCAAAATTTTAATATAAATTAAAGGCCTACAAAAATTTTATACTCAAAATTTAAAATTTTCGTTTCACTCAGGGATTTTCATACAAATACATGTAAGTATACAAATGCAATATCACAAAATACATTTTTTTAAATTATTCAAAGGTTTATCAATTTTTTTTTAGAAAAACCGTTTTTTTACTAAAAATGTATGTGTTTAACTGTCTACATTTCTTTTTTTTTAATATCGAAAAAAGTCTTAACATCCTGATTATTGAATTGTCTTTGTTTTGTTTTTTTTTTTTATATTATTTATTTATTTATTTTTATTGAAAAATAATATAAACTTAAAATATCACAAAAAAAATAATATAAACTTAAAATATCACAAAAAAAATAATGTTTCTGAGTCACGCCAAGTCGTATTATGTGATCTCTGTATATTGCTCTTGTTGGGAGATCTTTTAGAGCGCTTGTGTTAATCTTTGTCCTGTAGCATTTTTACCTTTGATGTACGCGCTCTAGCCCTGCTTAGATAATGGTTTAGACGCAATTGGCACCTTTATACGTTCGCACATCCATGACATTGGATACATGTCTCCCATCTATGAGTACATGGTCTATTTGATTATACGTATTATCATCCGGGGATCTCCATGTATATTCATGTATCTTTTTATCTGGGAATAGCGTACTGCTAATTGACATGCCACGTGATGCTGCGAAATCAATCAATCTGTTGCCATTATCATTTGAGTCACTGTGGTGGCTGTGTGATCCTATAGTTGCTTTATATACCGCTTCTCTTCCTACTTTAGCATTCATGTCACCGACAATTAGCTTGATATCGCTTCTAGGGCATGTATCATTGGTGTGTTCCAAAACATTGTACCATTCTCCCTTTTCGTCATCACATTACGAAACTTAACACCTATACAATATTTTATGTTTAATTATGAATATGTATTTAAAAATTAAGCCAATTAAAAAGTCTCACTTAATTAGAGTATAATATATAGATTTTTAGTAGTTGAGTTATTAAGTATGATGGTCAGTGTATGAGGGGGAAAGGGAACGGTAATTTATATAGAAAAGCGTTGATAAGGAAGGGATGAAGGTTTAAGAAAGAGGCGCACCAATCGGATTGCCGACACAACTGTCATTTTTATTTATTTTTTATTTGTTAGAAAACTTAACAGCTATACATTTTTAATGCTTAATTGTAAATAAATATAACTACAAAAAATAATGAAGTTACACATAGTTACATTATAATACATTATTAATTTTGGGTAATTGACATCCGTCTATTGCTATACGAATTACAAGAAGAAAATAAAGACGTGGTAATCGCATGGATCCCGGCACATAGCGGCATTTATGGTAATGACAGAGCGGATGCATTGGCCAAACAGGCCGCCCTCCAGGGTAATCTTCCGAACAATTTCGTTGTTCCTGAGTGCGATCTGCTGAGTGTTTTAGAACGTGACAGGGTGAAAGACTGATGTTCGCATTGGCAAAATAGCCCCAAAGGTTACCATTATAAAAAAGTGCAGAGTTCCATCCCCTCGCGTCCTTGGTTCCACCGAAAGAGGTTATCTAGGCATCACATTGTTTATATTTCTAGACTGCGCTTTGGTCATCTGCGATTGGATAGCCATCTGTTCCGTCTCGGATTGGTGGAGTCCCCGTTCTGCGAATGTGGATGGGATGAGGAAACTCCGGATCACGTTCTGTTTGGTTGTCCAATCAGGGATGCGCTAGACATTTATTTTAGGTTCGAGAATGTCCAATACCCTGTTTCCACAGATTACCTTCTTGGGCTGAACTCTCCTCAGGTTTATGGTTTGATATTTGAATCTATTGTCAAAAATATGACTATTATTTAATTTAACTAATGTTTCTGATTAATAACGGCTGCAACATCCTTTTTTGGGTGAAAAGCCTTAAGAGAAAAAAATTTTTTTTTGGGTAGTTTGAGTTATTGTATGATGGTGAGTGTATGCGGGGGAAAGGGAAGGGTAATGGATATAGGAAAGCGTTTATAAGGAAGGGATGAATGTTCAAGGAAGGTAGGTTTGATTTTTAATCAATAATATTACCAATAACTGCGCGTAATTGACGTTTCATCGATGTCTGCGTTGAGTTAAATATATCCGATTGGGGGATAAGACTATTGTAACAGTTTAAATATTGTATATATAATAATTATGTGCGCAATTTGTTCTGCAATATGGTGTATAGAAAAGTTGATTTTGGCGTGTTGTTCTCATTGGGCAGTTGAAAGAGAATTTCAGTGTAGGTAAGAGTTATCCACAAGGTTATTCAGTATTTTGTAAAGTTTTTAGATAGACATCAGATATATTTCTTCTTTTCTCAAGGGATATAAACCCATGTAATTTTGATGATTGGTCGTAATTATAGTCGTAAATAAAATATAAATGCTTTATTGTCTTCTTCTCCTTCAGCCTTTTTTTCCATTCTTGGACATAAGCGATTTCTTCCAACCAACCAGAATTCATTAGATTCCATTTCATCCCATCGTTTTGTTCTGGTGATTTTGTCCACCAAATTGTGAAAAATAAATTCACATAATAAAATAAGGTACTTAATTCAATCATTTATAATCTCTTTCATTTTTTTAGGGTGAGTACCGCATACATTATTATTGATTGGTTGTTCCTCTTTTATTTTAAATTGTGAGTAACTTCAGTGATGAACGTAGTAGTGCTATTTTTTACTATCCACACTATGGAATAGTGGAGAGTCATCATTTCACCATTTTTGAGGGTATTTTTTTACATCGGATATCATGTAGAGAGCGCACACTATGAATTTGGTCGTGATGTGTTTGTATGTAAGGCGTACGCCAGCCGTACGGATTATCCTTTTTTTGTCCTTTCACGTTCAAAATGCTCTCCCGGTCTGGAAAATCGAGGTATTTTTATGATGTTTGAAATTTTGATACAGTAAAAATACACTCATAAATAATGCATTCAAAGATTGTCAAAATTTAAAGAAAAAATCTATGGTCTGCCATATCAATGTGAAATAAATTTCATATTTGTATGAAAAATGTACATTACAGAAATAAAATTGCTTCTGTACGGGAAAATTGAGTGAACAAATTCATATTGATATTATATGTGCCTATTTTATTTTAAGTGTATTTTTTATTGTACACTACTATCTTGCTCAAGGAAGGCATTGAGAACAGAACAGCACATTGATACACTATCTCATACATGCTCATCTTACTAGTAATGCATTATTTTACTTAAAATTTCTCAATAGGTATCATGTAGAAAGTGCATACTACGAGTTTCGTGACAATTTTTTGTGTGTATGGTGTATTGTGTAAACTTTTGTCCTCTGGGAATCTTATGTTTGTTAAAGAATCTAATTGAAATGTATTTCATAAAAATGCATTATTTAGAAATTGTCAACCTTTCAAGAAGAAAAAATACTCATACTTACTATGGTGTGGAGAGTTTAGTGTTGGCCCCACTCATTTTTATCTTGTTTTATCTACGTTAATTCAATTTCGATTAACATCGATTAAGTCTTTTTGAATCTTCTATGGACTTCAGATAGGTATCAGGAATATGCTTTAGGAATATTTCCTTTAGATAAAAAATATATTTTCCAATTCAATAATAAATTGAATAGTATTTGTAGAAGCGTAATAGAATACAATTATATACCATGTTTTAATTCTGTATTCCTCAGCATCGTAAAAAAAAGGAACCGCCATCGTTTATTCTGTAAACAAAAAAAAATATATTTATATATATATTCCATTTTTTAATCGTTGGCTGCCTTGGGATGCAATATGGTTGAATTGATCTGTAATACAATTAATCTGTAGGTACTCTGAAGATTTCCAGTTTTACTACTCACTACCCCAAGGGAATAAAGTGTGGAGTTATGAACTCGCAATTTTTAAGGTTATTTTTATCGCAGATTATCAACCAGTATCATGTGATTTTATTCTGAAAGATTTCACTGTGTGTATAAATATGCTCTGTGCTATGTTCAACGTGTTTATTCTACTTTATCGATTAAAGACTTAAGCACTCATTTGATTATTTTCAGATTTTTCAAATTTGTATATCTTATACTCGCCTGGCCCCAATTAGATTTGTAAGGATATCTTATCAGTGCTTTTCATTTTTTTAACTGTCAAATATTTCATTATGACCCAAAGATCAGGAAATTTAAAATTTGAGATATTTATTTTAAAATTGCTACACAAATAATTATAGGTAGGTACACCTTTCTCATAAAATGGCATTGAAGAATTATCAAGTTTTCATTATAAAATATTTAAATGTAAAATAGTTTAACAAACTAATTTTATAAAATGCTGAAAATTTTACATAAAAATTTTAATACTTGAGTGAGTTGGTAGGGAAGAGTATAGCGTTGGCCACAACTCATTCGTTTTTTAAATGAAAATACTGTTTTTTCTACAATAGTTTTTAAAAAGATGAAAGTCTCGCCTGGTCAAGGTCTTGTCAACTACACACAACATACATCATGATGCTTGTACATACATATGTAGTACCTACATAGAATATTTTATTTATTTTAATTTAATTCAATTTTATAATTAAATTAAGTAAAAATAAGGAGTAGTATAAAAGTGACAAGTATAATAATATCTGAAGTAGGTATAATATAACTTGATAAAGTAGTAAATAAAATACTAGTTGCATGTAACACATGAGATCCAACTGTCGATAGCGATAGTATGTATAGTTGAAGAATAAGTACCAAACTATAAACCCATAAATACAAATTATTAAATATTTGAGGATATTTTATTTTCTATACAACACATGTAGGTATGTATGTCAAGATAGGATAGTATGGAGGTCAGTCCTTTTTTCTACCCAGAATATGAAAACAGCATGATGGTATGTATGTATGTTTGGAGATTTAAGTATCAAACTATTAAATCTTCTTACATATTGTGTATAGGCGACTACCATACAAATTGTATGAAGCAATGTCGTCACTAAATTCAATTTTTATAAAAATTGTTAAAAAAAAGATTTACTTCTACAATACTCATATATTTTTTTATAGGAAATTAATTTATCTAGTTGGGGTGTTACGGTTTTTTTAATATTTTTAATATTTGGAAATATCGGCAGTTAAACTCATAAATTTATAATAAAAAAATAATATATTTCTTAATAAAAAACGTTTGAGAAACCCTGGAATTTTTTTGAAAAAAATTATTTGAGATTTTGTATTTTTCTATGTTTATACCAATTTTCAGTGTTCTAGCTTTTATGGTTTCTGAGATATATGGAAAAACAAACTAAAAATTCAAAACATGATAACCCCTGATTTAAAGAAAAATTCAAAATTCTGAGTGTAAAAGTTTTGTAGGCCTATAATTATTATATATTCTGGATTTAAACTGCCTCTTCCTTCAAAAGAATTTCATTCACTTGAACGAATCGACAGTTGGATAATGTAATACTACAATTAAGTTAATGTCTAAGTCATGGGTTTATGTGTACATATATATTTATTTTAATTTGTGAATAAGGTTACTCTACCAGGTTATGCATATCCCAGAGTAGCGTTATATAAATCAGTTCTATTATCCAACTGCCGATTCGTTCAAGAGAATGAAATTCTTTTGAAGTAAGAGACAGTTTAAATCCAAAACGCGTGTGTGAAGGAATTGTTTGCAGGGTCTACTTTTTTCACGGCTTTTCTAACTTTGAAGTCAAAAAACACCAATTTAGAGGCTTCGCAGCATATATGTTCCATATACGAATTTATTCAGAATTCGGAGTAGAACATTTAGTGTGTCTGTGTGTGTCTGTCTGTGTGTGTGTCCGCCCCCCCCCCCTATTAACTTTTGATCCGCTCAATTTACAAAGTTGAAAATTTCAGAATATATAAACAGTAATAGGCCTTCAAAACTTTTATACTCAGAATCAACTTTTGAATTTTTACTTTATTTTTCCATATATCTTAGCTAGAACTCTGAAAATTACTATGAATATAGACAAATTCAAAATCTGAAGGTAATTTTTCAAAAAAATCCCAGCTTTCCATTCCAGAGTTTCTCAAACATTTTGTATTAAGAAAAATATTTTTTTATGACAAATTTATGTGTTTAACTGCCTATATTTCCAAAGTTTTTAAAAATATCGAAAAAAGGCGAAAGACCCCAACTAAATAATTTATTTTTTTACTAAAAATATTAACATCTTAAGAACATCTCAATTTTTTGCAAAATTTATTTTATAAAAATTGAATTTAGTGACGACATCGCCTCTTCATACAATTTGTGTGGCAGTTGCCTATAATATCTAAGAAGACTTAATAGTTTGATACTTACTATCTAAACATACATACATATAATAATAATAATAATACATTTATTGAGCAGAAGAAGTTACATACAAATACAAGATATAAACGATAAAATAAAAATAAATTAAAACAACCTCTCCAACTCAAAAGGACCATGCTCAGCTATGTTGCAGGAGGACAAGCCCCCTGCAGCTGATTTTCAGCATGATCCTAATGCTTACATATTTTAATTAAATTTTCAAAAATGCCCCAAAACTAGAACAAAACAAAATACTTACATAGATCAAAAACGCACTCATATAATACATAATACATACACACATTGATACATACATATAATCCCACACACACACACACACATTCACAAAAACATCTTACATACTTCACACTATGATTGCGAGGCCAGAAGCATCGCTCGACATTTCTTCTTAAAAATGTGTATATTTTCCACTGCTATTAGAGGTGGAGGCAAGTCATTCCAGCATTTAGTTGCAGCGTATTTGAAGCAACCTTCAAACGCTGCCCCTCCATGCCTAGGAATGAGCAATAAGAAGCTTCTGGCTCTCGTACCATAGTTGTGAACACTTTCAGACCATTCCAATCGTTCGAACAAGTATTCAGGTTTCTTATTTTGGACGACTTTATATATCTGACAAGAAAGGTGAAGTTTCCGCCGGTTTGCCATGTTCAATATTCCATTTTCAGCCAGATATGGTGAGACATGTGCCCTGCGGGGAATAGAGAAACAAAATCTGGCGCAAGCGTTTTGGACTCTTTGGATTATCTGTTGATGTTTGGTCAACAAACATGGTCCATACACTGTATCACAGTAATCAAGAATCGGCAGAATAATGGCTTCAGTCAACAACTTTCTCAGATTCACGTCAAGGAAGTTGCGTATTCTATATAAAATTTTAAGTCTGTAATAGCAGTATTTGGCCTTCAAACGAATATGATCTTCAAAACGAAGGTTGGCATCAAAAATTAGACCGAGATTCCTGACATTCATTTGTCTCTCTAATACAGTGTCATTGATAAGAAGTTTGAAAGATCTTGCATAAAAATTATTGAAACTTTTGACCCGCTGCTTAGTGCCAAATATGGAGTACTGTGACTTTGCAGCGTTTAACACCAAAGAATGTTTTTTTGACCAATTGTAAATGTTTTTAAGGTCATAATTTACTTTTTGGGCAGCGTCAGCAGCATCATTTGGAGGAAAAGAAATATACAACTGCGTGTCATCGGCATATAAGTGAAAATTACAGAATTTAATATTATTGGATATGTCAGCAGTATAGATAATAAATAACAGGGGTCCTAAAATGGAACCTTGCGGAACACCACGATATATATTTTTAGTGTCAGATGTTATAATAGAGCCGTCCAATTGAGTACAGTTAGTTCTCTGTGTGCGGTTAGCAAGGTAGTCGTTAAACCATTTGCAAGCTTCAGCATCGAACCCGTAATACTTAAGCTTCGAAACAAGTAATTTTCTGTTCAAGCAATCGAACGCACGAGAAAAATCCAAGAGGACCAGCGCTGTACATTGACCTTTGTCGGATTGAGTGATTATGTCATCAGTTACTAATTGTAGGGCTGTAGATGTACTGTGTTGGGGACGGAAACCTGATTGTAGGGTAGGAATTATATTAAACTTGTTTGCA
Organism: Molanna angustata; assembly: GCA_963576475.1. Lineage (NCBI taxonomy): Eukaryota > Metazoa > Arthropoda > Insecta > Trichoptera > Molannidae > Molanna > Molanna angustata. Next base: position 36,770,005 of record OY754974.1, on the reverse strand, counting down.
TACTCGACCACCTGTTGATGAACAACTTTTTCAAGGATTTTAGAAAAAGCAGGGAGAATACTGATGGGTCGCAAGTCTTTAAGACTGGAAACCTTACAGGACTTAGGAATGGGGCAAACCAAAGACCTTTTCCAGGCGGCGGGGAATACAGAGTCAGAGAGTGATCTATTGACAATTTTAGTAATTACATCTAAGCTGTATGGGAGAGTAAGTTTGAGCATACGAATTGATATATTGTCATTGCCAGTAGCCATAGACTGTATATTTTGAATATTCCTAAGTATTGACAGATATGAAACATGATGAAATCTGAAATTAATGCTATCAGAGAATTTGTTGTTACCGTAAAACTCAATCAACTCGTCTGCATCAAATTCCTCACTGGGTAATTTCAAAAAGTGATCATTAATTTTATTTGCATCACAAAGGTATTGAGGGATAGAATTATTGTCATCATTTAATTCAATAGATCTTTTGAGCTTCTTCCACAATAACCTAGAGTTCTTCAAGTTACTATTAACATTAGTAGAGAAATATTCCCTTTTTTCACGTTTAATTGTAGCATTTGTAATATTTCGAATCACTTTATATGAATTTATGTCCACAGTTAGTTTGGTTCTCTTAGCCTTACTCGCAGCTCGATCGCGTTTTTTAATCATTAGTTTAAGATTTTCAGTGAACCACGGCTTGTACTTGGTTTTGACAATACGTTTACGCTCAGGCGCATGTTTGTCAAACACTTCCAAAATGCTTGAATTAAACATGTCAACCATAGCGTCCACATTTGGTTGGTGTTCGATATTTATCCAGTTGATAAGATTAAGGTCTGTTTTTAAGTCTTCGATATTTATATCATCTAAGGCTCTATATTTAACTTCGTGAGGTTTACGTTTAGGTTTCTTAATTTCAAAATTTGCAATCACTAAGCCATGGTCACTGAGTTTAGAGTTATGCACAATAGTTACATTCTTTAATTGACTTACTGCATTAGTACAAATTATATCAATGAGAGACTGGGATGAGTCCGTAATACGCGTCGGTTCGGTTACTATCTGTTTTAAGTTAAAACTATCTAGATGCTGAAGTAATTTAGTAACTGAAGAGACATCTGGTTTCAAAAAATTTATATTTAAATCTCCAAGGAAACATAAAAGATCAGATGTACAATTTAAGTCAGATAAAGCATTTTCCAGGCATTCCATTGAACTCTCTATACTCATTGAAGGAGGTCTATAAGCTGTCCCTAGTACAATACTAGTTTTAGAAAATTTAATGTTAAGCCAAATTTGCTCCAGACTATCGCTAGAATTTCGAACAGTGCGACAGTTGAAATGACTACGTATATACACACCTACACCCCCACCCCTAGTTGCTCTCGCTCTATGATACAATTTATAACCAGGTATTTGGTAGGCTGTTAGTTTATCATCTGGACGCAGCCATGTTTCATTTACTGCCAATATGTCATTTTCGTATGAATTTAATGCATAAAAAAAATATCATCATGCTGTTCTCATATTCCGGGTAGGAAAAAAGGACTGACCTCCATACTATCCTATCTTGACATACATACCTTCATGTGTTGTAAAGAAAACAAAATATCTTAAATTATTCAATAAGTTGGATTTATATAGGTTAATAGTTTGGTTTTTATTCTTCAACTATACATAGTATCGCTATCGACAGTTGGATCTCATGTGTTTTAACTAGTTTTTTTATTCGTTATAGTGTAAGTTAATTTTTATAAGGTTTTAGTGTAGCATGTATATGTTTTAGTGTAGTATGAAATATTGCTTAAAAAGGGTTAATTTTTTGTAAATCAATTATGTAGTATTATTAAATAAATTTTCTGTTTCTTTTCTTCCTTTAGTCATAAACCAGTTATTAGGTATAGCTTTCAATTTGATATGAATGGAAAGTCAGTTTTAAAGAGGTTGAATATTTTATGACCTATGCACGCGTAATTTTTCTGACCATGTATTGTCTTAGTTTTTGGTATTTCTTCAAGGTTTAGTAATGCTTGTCTTGTATTGTGTGAATGTGAGTTGCTGGTCGTCGGTTGATGGTTGATGGTTTGAGGTTTTGATGTAGAAAGTGAGAGTTGCCTTAAGGGGCCATATAAACCTAAACACCTCAATTTCAAATCAAATCCCTCAAATATGTTATACAGTGTGTTTCTAGAAAAAAGAAAAAAAAAGTCTTTTCAACATTTCTCTAGTGAATGCTTGTCACACAATTTTAAAATTCAGCTTAAATTTCTATAAATAAATGATTAAAAATATCCTTTTTTACAGCATTTCTGTTAAATTACTCCATAACCATGTGTCGTAGAGAAATAAATCTTTTATAAGCTTAAAGAGTGCATAAAATCAAAGCGAATAACCGATAAAGTTTATTAATTTCAACTAAGGTTTGTTCTTAAAATGCTAAAAATCAACAAATTTGGGGTTTCCGATAATTTAAATCACGTATAAACCTTTTTTAACGCACACGATATTTACCCTTACTTACGCGTAACTTCATAGTGCATTGGGCGGTTTTAATATATTATCATGTTTTCAGTCACTAAATTTAGCGTTATATGTGCTCTATGTTTTAATATAATAAACTATGTTTTCTGAAGATTTAATAAAATAAATTAAATTAATTAATAAATTTAGCAAATGTCCCTACGATAAATACCAATTATAAAGAGTTGAAAACAATAAAATAGATCGCGGTAAATAATGGATACAACACAAATATTATACATCGGTAAAAGAGGCCGAAGATTCCTTGTTATGTAAAAATAGCCGTTTCGAACAACACTAGAATTGACAGAACCATACCGTGACGTCACGCGCTCTGATTGGTGTTTCTCATAAAATGGCGGACTAACATATTTTGTATTTTTATTTGTATAATATTAATATTATTCGCTATTTTAAAATGAAAATAAATATATATTTTTAAATCTTTATAACCTATTTTATTTTATTAAATCATAATTTCAATGATTTTTTCATACTGTCATCACGCCTATTGCTATATTAAGTGTTCCCAAATTGCTGAAGCGATAGATGGGGTGGGAGGTTATTCACAGAGTGCCGACCGCCGTGGCACAGTTGGTTAGCCGTTGGGTTTCTGTGCGGGCGTCCTGGGTTAGATTCCCAGCAAAGAGGAAATTTATTTAAATTCATTTCTCACGCAAATATTGCTTCTCTGGGCTGGAAACACTGGTTATTTGGAAGAAATTGCCATACGGCAATAAACTCACCACTTGCGCAGGGTGCAAGGAAGTGTTCATTATTATTATTATGATTTATTATGAAGTGAATTTAACTATGGAGAGATTTGATGTATTTCCGATAGATCTTGTTACTATGGGTATGGGTAGAGAGTAAGGCAGTGGTTTTTGGGAGGCTACGGTAGGAGTTCGGGAATGGGTAGTTTCATTAAGACTGATTTGGGGCGTTTGTACTTGAAGGTATCGTTTTTGCTATAAGTGGTTAGTGTGTTGATGGAAGGATATTTGTGAAAGGGAATCTTGGCATAAAAAAGTTCCGTAAAGGAGTGTATAAATTCTTTGAAGGTGGGGATTTTGGCATATTCATGTTGGAGCCAGATCTTTTTCCATCTTAGGGCGTTAAAGGCTAGGCAAATGGCCATATTTTGAATAACTTGCATCCACTTTATTTAAGATGGTACTGCGTCACGCGTATGTCATATGTAGTGAGGCGTAAGTATGACTTTCTTATAAATTAAAAGCTTGTTGTTGTTTAATTTGCTGCTTTCATCAAGCATTGGGTATAGTAAACCCAACACTCCCGAAGCAGAAGTTGCCTTGTTTTTTATGTGTGTTCTCCAAGTGAGGCTTTTATCAAGTGTGAGGCCTAAGTATTTAACCTCGTTCTTCAATGGGATGGTTTGTCCGAAGTGAGAGGGTCTGGGAGATGAGGAATGCCACGCTCCGTGCTTGGTGATTTGGTCACCCGCAATGATGGTTGGTGTGGCGTCATCGAGGAGTGTGTTTAGGTCGGATGTGTTACACCGAGTTTTTGAGTGAGTGTTTAAAGCACGATGATGGTAGTTTCCAGACTTGTTAAGTTGTGATCTGGAATTTCACAATAATCTAGGTTGCCTTTTATGATTATTGCCGTACCACCGCCTCGAAATCGGAGCCTGTCTGTCCAAACTGTTTTGTAATTCTCGATGGTGAAATTCTGTGTAGATTTTAACCACGTTTCGTTGACAGAAGAAGGTCGCGGTTGTGCTCCTCTAGGAAGAGTTCAATCTCGGCCTTGAAATTTCTGACCTGGCCGTTTGCGTTCCAGAACGCGAAGAAGGAGAGTCGGTAGTATGAGGGGTCTAGCCATTTATGGTGTTGTGAGGTTCCTGAGGGAGGGAGGCCGCTGCCTTGGTGAATTCCTCAAGTTTTCGTGTGAGGAGCAGAAGGGCGGAGGTAGGTTTGTTGGAAGGCGGGGGGTGGGGGCTGGGAGGAGGGTTTTTTTGAAGGAAGGTGCTGGCCAATTGGGCTGTGATCTTTCAAAGGCGGTGGGTGTCCTGTTGGGGGTGAGGAGAAGGTACTAATTTGTCCTGATGGACATGAGTGACAGAGGTTTTAGGATTTGTTGGGGGGGGAGGCAGTGAACGTGGGTGAGTTTGAGATTGGGGGGGATGAAGCGGCTTGGTTGGGTCCTGCTTTTGAGGTTTTTTGGGCACCCCTTGAAGTTTGCTGGGTGGGGGCCACAGCCAGTGGCGGCTGGTGACCTTAAATCTTAGAAGGGCTCAAAATTATAATTATACCTAGATGAGAAATTAACTTACAACAGGAATCAGAAATCAGATATGTGACACAATATTATTTTCGTATATAAAAATTATCAGTGTTTTCCGTTGTTCTTTTGTTTATCGAAAATTAAAACGTGAACTTGATCATTTATGCTGTATTTGGTTGGGTTTTAAAATAACGCTTGTAATAAAATGTATCGATAAATTATAAAATAATTTGTGACAACTAATAAATTTTGATCATACAAAATTTAAAAAAAAACTTCTGGCAACGGTCGCAAGACTGCTTCCTGATTCTACACATTTTATATCATTTTTGTTTGTAATATTGTGGTATCAATTAATTAAATAATAATATTTATATATTTCGGATGATTTATAGTTTAAACTATGTAATATCAATTAATGATAGTCTCAAGGAATTGCAACTGATTACCTAACGTTCGACCATCGCAATGTAGGTACATACAATAAAATACGAATGAATGAAAATGTACTATAACCCTTCGCGATTCGCGGGCACTGCCCCGTTTTGCTCTAAATCGGCATAACGGCGAACTGCGGCGGCAGCGGACGGTCGCGTGAATTGTATGGGCTCTCCGGGCACAAGTCGACTGTGCCCGAGGAATGAAATATTTCATAGAATCTTGCTTGCTTGACAAAGCAGTTTAAATACTTTCGCTAAATATACTACAGGCGTAAGACGGCAAATATTATTAGAAAAAAATAATGTATTCTCAAGATTTATTGACATACATATTTTGGATTTTTTTGTTTGGGAGGGCTGAGCCCGAGAGCCCTTTAGGAAGAGCCGCTACTGGCCACAGCAGAGAACGCATGTGGCAGGAGTGTCTTTAGGTTTCCGGCACTCCGAGTGGTGGTGGTCTCCGGCACATTTCAGGCATCTTGCTGCGGCGAAGCAGTTCGATGCTGAATGGCCGTGGCGTTGGCACCTGATCAACCATCTTGCTAATTCTGTAACTGGAGGGGGTATAGTCAGAGGCTATTTTGTGTGTGTTTTATGTTGCTCAGTTATGCCGTTTGTTGTTTTAAATTTGAACAACATTATCTAAAATACTTAAAAGAAAGCATATCTACTAGAAGTTGTTTCGCAATTGTGTTTTAATGGCTCGATTCTGCCATCTACTGTTCAAATCTTATACTCTATACCTACTTTCTCTAGAACAGTTTTTTGCTTTTATTTTCAAGTACAATCAGCTACATAGAATATGGAATGTCCTATGTCTTCTCGATCCATAGAACTATTTAAAGATAAACTAAAAAAACAATATCTGTAAAATAGTTCCTTTATATTCCTTCTATATCCTTCATTACCCTCCTTATTTTCCTTATTGCTATAATCAGTGTTATTATTTTTATTTTTCTCTTTTCTCTCTATGCGTTTTTTTTCTTTTTAATTCTCACTTAATACCTACTATTGTAATCATTTAACTTTTGAGATTGCGCGTTTCTCGGATTGGTTGGAAGCAATTGTTTTATGGCAATAAATCCGCCTTCGGGCACTTGTACATTATATAAATAAAATTCAGGTCGCGAGTCGAATACTGCCATGACTAATTTCGTTCACCTATAGCACAAGCATTTATGCTTAGTTTAGGGAATGTATTCGGATGTATATGTACTTGTTTCAAGGGCATATTCATTTTTTAAAATAATTTAAAAAAATGAATAAATGTGAGTCTTTATTAGTAGAAATAATTTTGAACTGTCTCGAAATTTTTTTTTAATAAATATCAATTGGTTATTATGGAAATATAAATCTATATACCATTAAGAGACTTTATGAAAATCCATGTATACCAACCCAAAGTGACTAAAATTCATATTTTTATTAAAAAAAATATGTACGTTTTCCGAAGCTGTTCTACATTTACCGTATAATATAATAAATATCTTAATATTCAATGCCATTTGAACGAAATTTGTGTCAAACAAATTGCGTATTTCGAATAATCATTTTTGTATTAGAAGCTGTCCTTGATGTTTCAAGAAAAGACTGAAGCAGAGATACCTCTCTGAAAATACCTGAGGCGCGATTCTCGTTCTTTTTTAGCTATCCATAACGCCTTAAAATCCATAAGATACTTTTAATCCTTAAAATTATAGAAAACGCGATTCTTCTTTCAATTTGTAGTGATAGTAAAAGGGATACTATCCCTCGCAGGTATCCATACCGTAGCGCCATTAGAGGTGACACTATAACGCTTAGCGCTATCCATAACATCGATCTGTCATTTCACTGACATTTCAATTTTATTTCAATCATTGTTCTTTATTTCAAATATAAAAATAATTCATACACTTTGATTTATATGTATTAATAGATATAATTCAATGTTCATAACATCCTAGAGTAAACTCGTATTTTGAAGGGATTTGTAACAAACGTGATAAAAATAACAATGCATCTAATGATAAATAAAGGAAAAAAATCAATGTACAAATGAACAATAATAATTAAAATGCAAAAACAATTAGTTGTATAAAGGCCAAGTACCTAATTAAGATGAATAGAAAGCATTTAAAACCAATTAGAATACATTCAATGTCTTCAGATACCTAATATTTATTTAAAATAAATCCTTAATCAAATGCATTTACTGGTTAAAATATGGATACTATCCATAGAATCCTTACATCATTCTGTATGGACACCTATCACTCACACAGGAACAAGAATCGCATTTATTGACATAGCATTCTTTCACAAGCGCTAGTTGCCATAATTTGTCCTATCCATAACAACAGTTAAGGATTTAAACGAGAATCGCGCCTCTGATCTCTCTCCTTTTTTTATTAATTTATTTATTTATTAAGGTTACATACAGTTTTTTTAATATAAACATAGATTGTCAAAATAAATTAATAAATACAAAAACCAAGATTGTAACGCCAATAATTACTATGATACGGTTATACAATAAAAATACCTATATAACTAAATATAAATAAAACACAATAATATATCACTTTACATAATTATATACCCATAACATACATATATTTGTATAAAAAAAAAAACAAGGAAAATTTCCGTGGGTATATGCTTACAAAATGACAACATATAAAAACCTTACAAGGATAAGAAACAAAAAATATATAAAAAAAATCAATATTAAGTAAACACATAAATAGATGCATACAAGCAAGGAGGTTTGGGACAGGACAATGGATAGGAATAGAAAGGGAAAATTAGGAATATAAAATAAATCATTGAGAAAGCCTCAACATACTCTTAAATATGCTCGGTGTGTCAAACATGTCAAGACCTGCGAACTTTGCATCAAACTGTTTACATGCTCTATGTACAAAAGCATTTCCGGCATAATTAGTTAGAAGAACAGGCACATTGAATAAGTCGTGACTCCTTGTTAATCGTGCAGGGACTCTAAGTTTAATTTTTCCTAATAAATTAGGAGTATCAACCCGATTATTCAATATGTTATAAAGAAACATCATGTCTCTGATTGTGCGTCTCTTCTGTAGTTAAAGAATACTGAACACAGCGAGATGAGTAGTCCGGGGAGTAAGTGTGTGATCTGTAGTCGAGGTGTTTCACAAACTTCTTTTGTAGGTACATGCTCGATTTGATCGATATGTATATTATAATGAGGATTCCACACCATGCTCGCGTATTCAAATATATGACAAATATAATACCTTGAGTGTATCAATTGAGTGAAATGGCTTGCAAACCCTAATTAAAAAACCCAATAGTTTGATGGCTTTACTAACAATGTATTCAATATGATCTTGGAAAATCAATTTGGAGTCCATCAATATACCCAGGTCTTTAACTAAGCTCGTTCGACGAATATTACTACATTGGATTTTATAATCAAATATAAAATATAGCCTAGTATAGGTTATTATTATTGAAGATTTGCTGGCATTCAAATATAATTGATTTTCTAAACAGTGTTTACAGTCTTGTTTTTAATTTATTGTTCACAGTCATTCGTCGTTTACTTCCTTCCCTTTGCTACGTAATATTTATCCCTAAACACCTGATCTCGATTTCCTTTTCTTGTTCCTTCCCAAATGATGTTTTTTTTGTTGTTATTTTTGTTTTTTATTATTTATCTTGATGTAATGTATATTTTCTTTGTTTTTTGTAATAAATATATTTAAATTCAACTTTTTCGTGTGTATTAAAATTAAAGCTTCTCTTGAATTATATCATTACAATTTTATATTTTTCATCCATGCTCAGAATACCAAATCATATTTAAATCCCAAAAGAACTTTACCAGTGTATTATAAAATGTAGATAGTTAGTGACAGTTTATAGTGATTTAAGTGCTCATTAAAATTTTAAAGCTAGTTCAGAATTGAACCCAGTATATTTATTAAATTTTTATCATTATAATTTAAAATAAATTATTAAACTTTGTTTGTTTTCACTAGTTATATTTTTTAAAACACAACATGTTTCGATAACCTCCGTTATCTTCCTCAGGTGAGAGGTGAGTTAATACTAACTGAAAACTTATTTTGCGCAAAATGAATTTTCACAAAGTGAACGCCTCTACCTTAGAACGCCTCTTTTATCATATTATACATACTTCCCCAATTGATATATTGTAGAAATAAAAAAAAATGTATTATTTTAAAATTTAAGTTTTTTTATCAAAAACAAACCAGAAGATATCGGCAAACATCTTGAAAACTCACTCCGCCGAATATTATCAAAATTTGCCGATACCTTATGCGATGTTCTTTTTAATATATGTAAGTATTTTATTTTTATATTACTTCTCGGGCAACTAACAGGTACTATGTCAAATATTAATTTAACATGCACTCAATAACAAGATGCCACATTGTGGAGACTTATGATAAAAAATTCCATAAACGCTCTACCAAAGATGTAATATTATCTTCCATTCGGAAAACTAAAGGACTAACGACTTGCGACATCGGCTTTCCAGGAGAATCTCGTAATATATATATTAATGAACATTTAACGAGCAATAACAAATCCCTTTTTCACAAAGCAAGGAAAACATGCAAGGAGAAGGAATATCAATATTGCTGGGTGAGGAACTGTCGAATTTTCGCACGCAAAAATGGAGTGTCACAAGCTGTTGTTATTGGCCAGGAAGAGGATCTGCAGAAGTTGAAATGAATCTAATTTTTTTTATATTGTGTTTACATTGTTTTTTTATAACTCATCAAATTTGTTTCCATAATAATCTACTAATACTTGTTTGTCACTTAACTTCCCTTTCCCTTTCTAGAGCTCCATCTCTCCTTCCTCTCCTAACCTCCCCCGATTGTCTCCCGGCCGGTGTTGTCTCGCTCTTGATAATTCCATATATATGTATGTACAATCATCTTCGTGTTACATTATCTTATATCTATATTCTTAAATCATTCTCCCATAGGTATAAAATCATCCCCGTGTTATATTATTTTATATCAATGTTCTTATTAATAATCTACATATCACAATGGGATTAAGTATTTACCTACAGAATGTACGCGGTCTTCGTAGTAAAACAGAATTATTCTTATTAAATTGCTTGAGTAGTAATTACGACGTTGTTTGCCTAACTGAGACATGGCTTTTAGATACCATACATAGTTCAGAACTTTTCGATTCAAGATATACTGTTTTTCGCAGAGATCGTAATTATACCGCACTTAACCAAAAATTAGGCGGCGGGGTATTAATTGCCGTGAAAAATGAATTAAATCCAAAATATCAACCAACATGGATATCACTAGCGGAGGATATATGGGTTTCAATTAAAGTTAACACTACTCGTATAATCAATATCTGCTGTAGCTACCACCCACCAGGTATCAATTATCTTAATAATTTACAGAATCATCTAGAAAATACAGAACATCGCATTAATAATTATCCTGATGATATTTTTATCCTGGTCGGCGATTATAATATTCCCCAATTGAATTGGTCATTAACTGATGACAACTCTTTGCCTTCATTAAGCTCCAATACAGCATCTCCGTCCAGTACTCTTCTTATCGATTTTCTATCCTTCACTGGCACATATCAAATAAATACTCATAAGAACACTTTAGGTAGAACACTGGATCTCGTAATATCTAACTTTGGATACACCTCGGTTATTATATGCGATTCTCCTCTTGTTCCTGAAGATCCGTACCATAAAGCCCTTATTATTAAACTTGAGTTAAATGAACCAAATTATATTAACACTAACTCGCGCGAAGTACTCCTATACTATAGAGCCGATTTTATTAACATGAGACATGAATTATCAACTATCAATTGGCTGACTAAATTTAATGATTTAAATCTAGATGATGCTTTGTCCGTATTTTATGATAAACTTTTTGATTTAATTGATAAATATGTTCCCAAGAAACGTGTTTCAGCTAACAAAAGTTTTCCGATATGGTTTAATAGACCACTTATTAAAATTATAAAAGAAAAAAACAAATTCCATAAAAAATGGAAAAAATTCGCCAACCCTAGAGATTACGATACATTTAAACTACTGCGATCACGCCAAAAAACAATTACACATGCTTGTTACTACTCCTATATTACGAATATTGAAAGCTCACTTCAAACTAATCCGAAAAATATATGGTCGTTTGTAAAATCTAAGCATCCATCAAATGTTCTCCCAAAATCCATGCACTATAAACAATCTCCAGCAAATAACGGTCCTACAATATGCAGTATGTTTAATGAATATTTCACCTCTGTATTTGTGAATAGCCCCACCTGCGAAACTGCAAATTATAACTCATCTGCTACAAATAACTCCCATTTGTTATTAACGAATGTTTATATCAGCCCTAGTATAGTATATAATCATCTTATTAAAGTCAATATTAACAAAGGAGCAGGCATAGATAGAATATCTCCCCACATGATCAAACAATGTGCTAATGAATTATGTTTTCCCTTATTCTTACTTTTTCAACGATCACTGAGTGAAGGTATTATGCCAATAATATGGAAAAAAGCTCTTATTACCCCAATTTATAAAAGTGGAGATAACTCTAATATCGAAAATTACAGGCCTATATCGAAACTTTGTATTTTCAGTAAAATACTTGAAAAAATTATTGTTGATGAAATAAGTCCTGTTGTTCGGTCATCCATAACCGTTAAACAACATGGATTTCTCAGCAAAAGATGCGTAGAAACTAATTTGCTTGAATTCTCTAGCAAAACTTACTCCGCATTGTCCGATAATAAACAATTAGATACAATATATATCGATTTTGCCAAAGCGTTTGATAAAATAAACCATGTTATTCTTATAAATAAACAATGGTCTTTTGGTATTCGTGGCGATTTGTATAGATGGATGAAGTCATATATAACAAACAGATCTCAAGCTGTAGCAGTTAAGGGCTATCAATCGTGCTTCTCGCCTATTCCTTCTGGCGTACCTCAGGGTTCCCACCTAGGTCCATTGCTCTTCCTAATCTATATTAATGACATAACAAACTGTATCTCAGACTCGGAAGTTCTTCTTTTTGCCGATGATAGTAAACTTTTTAAAACAATATCCTCATCTGAAGATTGTCTGCTTCTACAGCATGATCTAAATAATCTCATTAATTATTGTGAACGTAATCAACTATATTTAAATGTCAATAAATGCTTCTCTATATCTTTCTGCAGGAAAAAACAACCGATTGTCTACAACTATACTATCAACAATACTTCCTTATCAACAAAACTCCAAGCAAGGGACCTGGGTGTTATCATTGACAGTCAACTCTCATTCATTCCTCACATTGATAGCATTGTGAACAAGAGCTTTAGGAATCTGGGCTTTATACTTAGATGTACGAAATCCTTTAAACGCACTAGTTCCCTTATTCTTCTTTATAATGCTTTTGTTAGAAGCCACCTAGAGTTCGCTTCAACCGTGTGGAGCCCTAACTACAATATACATATAAATCGTATCGAAAAAATCCAAAGAAAGTTTGTCAAATCCCTTAACTTCCGTAAACAAATATACAATTACACATACGATCAATCCTTAAGGGAGCACAAATTACTTTCTTTGGAAAAACGAAGGAAAAATACAGATATCCTTTTTCTTCATAAAACATTAAATAATCTGGTCGATAGTCCTTATCTTGTTGGAAAAATACCTTTTAACTGCCCTTCTAGAACATCGCGTCACCATAATCTATTCTACACACCTTTGTCAAGAACTAATTACGATCAAAACAGTTTTATCAACCGCTGCTGTAATTACTATAATAATCTTAGCCCCCAGCCAGATCTATTTAATCTATCCCTACAAGCATTTAAGCAAATTCTTAATGCGCCTACAAGCATCGGTTAGGGAAACTGTCCTTTCCCTCTCTTCCTTCTCCCATTTCATTCCTCAATTCCCAGTTTCCTAACCGTACCCCATTCCTAAACCCTTCATGATCAATTAGACGTAAATGTATTTGTATACTCTGTGAAACATTATAATAGGCTTCTTATTAATTAATTATTAACTGTATTATATTTTATATACAAAAGCTGTTATGTTTCCAAATAAAATAAAATAAAAAAAAAAATAAATAATCGTCTCACAGATCCATACTAAAAACACAATTAAAAACTGTGTCTCCACCGGGAATCGACCCAAGACCTTTGCATCAGCAGTCAGATATCCAATCAACTGAGCTACTAAGGCCGACAGTATATTTATAAAGAAACTTAAAAACAAATTCACATATTTACCTAACCATCTGTTGAACCTACTTTACTATCTATTCATATACAAAACACGGAATACTTTCAGCAAGACTGGAATATTTTGAGATCGAATATTATCGTCAAAAGTGTATTAAAAACAAATTCACATATTTACCTAACCATCTGTTGAACCTACTTCACTATCTATTCATATACAAAACACGGAATACTTTCAGCAAGACTGGAATATTTTGAGATCGAATATTATCGTCAAAAGTGTATTAAAAACAAATTCACATATTTACCTAACCATCTGTTGAACCTACTTCACTATCTATTCATATACAAAACACGGAATACTTTCAGCAAGACTGGAATATTTTGAGATCGAATATTATCGTCAAAAGTGTATTGAAAACAAATTCACATATTTACCTAACCATCTGTTGAACCTACTTTACTATCTATTCATATACAAAACACGGAATACTTTCAGCAAGACTGGAATATTTTGAGATCGAATATTATCGTCAAAAGTGTATTAAAAACAAATTCACATATTTACCTAACCATCTGTTGAACCTACTTCACTATCTATTCATATACAAAACACGGAATACTTTCAGCAAGACTGGAATATTTTGAGATCGAATCAATATTATCGTCAAAAGTGTATTAAAAACAAATTCACATATTTACCTAACCATCTGTTGAACCTACTTCACTATCTATTCATATACAAAACACGGAATACTTTCAGCAAGACTGGAATATTTTGAGATCGAATATTATCGTCATAAGTGTATTAAAAACAAATTCACATATTTACCTAACCATCTGTTGAACCTACTTCACTATCTATTCATATACAAAACACGGAATACTTTCAGCAAGACTGGAATATTTTGAGATCGAATATTATCGTCAAAAGTGTATTAAAAACAAATTCATATATTTACCTAACCATCTGTTGAACCTACTTTACTATCTATTCATATACAAAACACGGAATACTTTCAGCAAGACTGGAATATTTTGAGATCGAATATTATCGTCAAACAAATTCACATATTTACCTAACCATCTGTTGAACCTACTTTACCATCTATTCATATACAAAACACGGAATACTTTCAGCAAGACTGGAATATTTTGAGATCGAATATTATCGTCAAAAGTGTATTAAAAACAAATTCACATATTTACCTAACCATCTGTTGAACCTACTTCACTATCTATTCATATACAAAACACGGAATACTTTCAGCAAGACTGGAATATTTTGAGATCGAATATTATCGTCAAAAGTGTATTAAAAAAAAGACTGAAGAAAGATTATTAACGACGATTTATAAAAACGAGTGGGTTGTGGCCTACACTAAACTCTTTCCAACTCTTATATACAATTACATCTTGAACCATTTTCCATAGTTCAATCTTTCTGTTTTTTATACACAATTGCTTCCAATGAAATTATATAACGAAACAATGAGTTATGGCCAGCACTACATTCTTTACTATGCTTATATACATACAATCATTTCAAACCAATTCCCAAAGTCCATTTATTTGAGACTGAAGGGAAGGGATGGAGGGGACTGTTTTTTTTAAGTTATTTGTTGTATTTTACTTTTTATTTAATTATAACAAATAAGATTACAAAACCGATTTTTATGATGAGTTTGTTTATTGCATCACATAAACCTTCCCGAGCAGCACCGGTATTAAAAATTTGTTAAGTTAATCAAAATTAAATGCATCATGTTAATATTCTGTGAGGCACTGACTTAGAATAGTGCTTCCACTATTTTCTATTATTGTTATCGAGTGTCCCCATAACTGTTGAGTAATCGAAAATACTATATAGGCAACAATAACATCTCACATAGCTCAGCGATAAGGTTCATTTATAATCATAATTGTGTTTATTCGTTGAATTGTGTTAATGGATTTCAAAAATGTTTTAAATTATTGTAAAGATGTACCAATATCCAAATTACCACCAAATTTAGTGCTCGTGCGAGAAAATTAGAATAATCTATAGATATAATTGTGGATATTTTTTTTCTTTTATACTTCTTCCCAAATAAACTATTGTTTGGTTATATTTCGACTTGAAAAAAAATTGTTTTTGGTACACCTTCATGTTTATGTGGTATTGTAATATTCACAATATCTATGGAAAATAGATGTAAACAATTGCGGTTACAAATTTTTATTTACAAAAAATTATTTGTTCCCACAAAATATTCATAATTGTGCCTATCTATACAAGCAACCCAATTTACTTAAATAAAAGTAAATCATCTCACATATTCTTTTATATAAATACATTAATTTTGTAGTGGAGAGTTATGCGTTGGCCACAACCCACTCGTTTTATGTATACATTTACTCATTTATTTTTTATTTCACAGGAAAAATCTACTGATTTGGAATCAAAAATCTGGAAGGGGCTCAAAAGATATTGCAACGCATTTTACGTACTTGTACATTTTTAATTATAGCACAAATGTAAGGAGAAAAATAATTTTATTCAATTTTAAAATTAAATGGATAAATACACAGAACAAAAAATAATACAGATAACATTTTATTACATGTTGTTGAACAACAATCTCTGAATCTACGGAAAAAAATCAATCAATAATCTCGCTTTGGAATCTACTAAAGCGATCCTCTTAAAATCACTTAAGACCAACTTTGAAATTTAATAATTCTTTTGTATTTGTAAATTTTATATTTTTATTTGAGTTCCATGTCTGAGTATATTTGTTTGTATTAATTTGTTTTTTTTAATTGTTATGTATTTGTAATCGTTATATTTTTATTTGTATTCCATGTCTGAGTTTATTTGTTTGTGTTAATTTGTATATTTAATTCTAATGTATTTGTAAATTTTTATTTGAGTTCCATGTCTGAGTTTATTTGTTTGTGTAAATTTGTTAATTAATGTTCTTATGTATTTGTAAATCTATATTTCATTTCAATGTCTGAGTTTATTTGTTTTGTAAATTTGTTTATTAATGTTCTTATGTATTTGTAAATTTATATTTCAGTTCAATGTCTGGGTTTATTTGTTTGTGTAAATTTGTTTATTAATGTTCTTATGTATTTGTAAATTTATATTTCAGTTCAATGTCTGAGTTTATTTGTTTGTGTAAATTTGTTTATTTATGTTCTTATGTATTTGTAAATTTATATTTCAGTTCAATGTCTGAGTTTATTTGTTTGTGTAAATTTGTTTATTAATGTTCTTATGTATTTGTTAATCTATATTTCATTTCAATGTCTGAGTTTATTTGTTTGTGTAAATTTGTTTATTAATGTTCTTATGTATTTGTAAATTTATATTTCAGTTCAATGTCTGGGTTTATTTGTTTTGTAAATTTGTTTATTAATGTTCTTATGTATTTATAAATTTATATTTTAGTTCAATGTCTGAGTTTATTTGTTTGTGTAAATTTGTTTATTTGCTGATTTTTTGGCACAAGTCATACAATAGGCAATGCCTTGAAAGAAAAACGATCTCTGCTTCTTTTTTTCCGAAAAACGATGTTAAAACATATAATATCTTTTTTTTTAATTATTGCAAATTTATATATACACTTACGCCCGTTACCACTTTGCGTCGTGTGTTTGACACGACAAAATATCGTGTTATCTAGTGGCAATACATTTTGTATGTAGCTGTTCACATATATCCTACAACGATATTTTATCGTCGACGACAAGAATTGGCGAATTGACTGTAAAGATAATTCAAAATTCTGAGTATGAAAATTTTGTAGGCCTAAAATGTTCAATACCCTATTTTTTTGGATTTGTACATCAAATGGACCAAAAGTTATTTGAGATAAACGAAATTTTTTTTATTCCAAATTCTGAATTTATCCAAACATATATGCTGCCAAGTTGGAAAAATTATGCAAAAAGTCCACAACATCATACAATTACCTCACACAGGACTATGGTTAATACTGTTGATTAATTAAGAGATATCAATTCTCTTGAAGAAATCGACATTTGGAATACTTCTCTTATTGCTCTAATTTGTTACAGCATGTTCTTGGAAACCAACTATTTGAAAAACTAAAAATAAAATAATTTATACAACAAAGGCATATTGTAAATACAGTTATTTACTTTTGCTAAAAAGATAGTATACAACGATAATATCTTCAGTTATGAGGCACATTTTTATTTAGAAGGTGTATAAGAGGATTTTGCAGTCAACAACTTCACCAAATTTGGGAACGTTTGTTTTCTTCATCCTCGAAGTAGCTGCTCTTTTTTTTTATTTCCAAATAAAACATAATTAAATAAGTCATAATTCCATAACAATATTAATACCAAATACAATACAAATAAATAAATATATCAATATTAGGTACTTGGATATACATATTGCCACACTAGGCAAAAGCCTGTTCCGAGACAATACCTATTCAAAATGAGTAGCTGTGCAAGTATTTAGTCTCTGCCCCTGTCCATTGTTATTGCCACTTTGTTACTAGTTTGTTTATATTGCTATTGTTTGGTAGGAGTAATTGAAGTAAGTCAGGTATTATTTAATTATATTATATCCGCGGCGCCAAGTAAATGTAATGTCTCTGTGCAAAAGTAGTATGTACAGTTGTTGGATGTAGCAAAGTTCTGTTTCTTGTGTTTAACGTCAGTGTGTGTTGTGGTAAGTATTTTGATGGATCGTTATGCATTATATTAATAATTGTCGTATGTCGAGCACTCCAAATTCTTTAAAAAGTTGATTAGAGGGAGGGATCTGTATGGTTTACGTGAAATAACTTTTAATAAAGATTTTTGAGCCACTGTGATTGCATGGAGATTGGTTTATCTACCAACTATACCGTATGACAAAATAGACTGCTCCAGTGCGAGATACAAAGATTTTAGTATTTTTATGTCAAAGAGCTCTCTGAGACCCCTAAACACAAACAGAAGCTGTCTGGTTTTTTAGTGAGGATTTCTATATGTATCATCCACTTATTTACCCTTTATTTACCGGCCGACCGCCATGGCACAGTTGGTAAGCCGTTTGGCTTCTGTGCGGGCGTCCTGGGTTCGATCCCCAGCAGAGGAAAAATTTATATAAATTCATTTCTCACGCAAATATTGTATCTCTGGCTGGAAACACTGGAAAGTGTTAATTTTTATTTTATAATTATATTTTTCCTATTTGGTCAATTCTGAGCGATACAAGAACATGATTGACACATTTTGTATTCTGACTGACACTCAATTGTGGAAAGGAATCCCCGATTGACACATTTTGCACTCTGACTGACACTCAATTGTTGAAAGGGATCCCCGATTGACACATTTTGTACACTGACTGACACTCAATTGTGAAAAGGGATCTCTGATTCAACAAAAGCAAGTAGTTTCAAAATGATGGAGCCACTGACAAAACTGCCAGTGATTTCTTGGACACCGGAACACATTTCTCCAAAAAGTTATACCAAGGTTTGGGGATATACGCTGGCCTCCAAAGTCACCGGATCTCACCCCATGTGATTGCAATTGTGTGGGGCTACCAAAAATCTCAAATTTACTCCAGCGATACCTGAAATAAAACTCGAAATGAAAACCAAGTATCCACATTTTTGTAAGAGTTTGTGCTCTATTGGAGGAATGCGTTTGAATTAGGTAAGACAAAACATTTGAAGAAAATTATATTAAAAGAACAAAAAAGTTAAAACAGATCACTTTCTTATTTACAACACTTAAATAAATAAACACAGGGTCAAAAAAAAAAACTTTCAAATATAATGAATAAACCCAAAACATTGCACAATTTTATGAAATGATTCTAATGATGTGTGTCGCCATATCCGCCACATTTTTATTTTATCAAAAATTATTTTATTACTATGTGCACTATTATCTATCTTAGCAATGTACAAATATATTATTTCTTGTATAGAAAAAAAATTAAAGTCATGAATTTCGATGAAAATTTATAATCGATTCATAGGTACATATCGCTGTGGCTATCATTCTCGGAGAGCAAATATAGAAATGATGTTTAAATTGAAAAATATTCAAAACAAACATTAAAACACACTTCATAAATTATGGGAGGACAGAAATTACACAAATACTCAACAATATTCAACAATAACCATTAAAATAATTCGAACGTAAAATAATTACTATATAATAAATAATATGTCAAATCGCATTGTCAGTATGAATGGTCATCCAGTTCAACATTATATTGTCACAACCAAACTTTATAATTTTTATTCTATTACTAGTGAACCCCCGGCAAACTTCGTATTGCCTGTATTATTAAAAATTGTCCTTCATTACCACCCGTCGCTTCGACCCTTCAGTACCTCCCGACCCTTCAGGCTCTTTCAGTACCTCCCGTCCCTTCAGTACCACCCGTTCCTTCAGACTCTTCAGTAACTCCAGTCCCTTCAGACCCTTCAGTTCCACCCGTCTTTTCAAGCCCTCAGTACCTCTCGTCCCTTCATGCACTTCATTGCCTCCCGTCCCTTCAGACCCTTTAGTACCGCCCGTCCCTTCAAGCCCTCAGTACGACCCTTTCCTTCAGGCCCTTCAGTACCTACCGTCCCTTCAGAAACTTCAGTACCTCCCGTCCCTTCAGGCCCTTTAGTACATCCCTTCCCTTCCTTACCTCCCGTCCCTTCAGTAGGTTAAGAAAAAGTTTAAATCCAGAAACCATCCTGAAAGACCTGCGAAAAGATGAAAGGACTGTTGGACCTTCTTTTCCCAGGATACTCCACTTTTATAGGTAAAATGACCAAAAAGTTTTAATCCAGAAACCTGCGAAGTGATGGAAAGATAATTGGACCTTCTTCTCCCAGAATAGTCCACTTTCATCAGTAAATTAACCAAATACAAGAAGAAGAAGAAGACAAAAGTTTGAATCCAGAAACCTGCGAAGAGATGGATGAAAATTGATTTTTTTATCCAGAAACCATCCCGGGCATACGCTTGACAATTCACCAAAGTTTAATTGCAATAGGGTGAACGGTTCCCAGGATAGTCCACATTCATAGGTAAAATGACCTCATACTCGATGAAGAAGAAGAAGAAGAAAAATTTTTTAATCCAGAAACTATCCCAGGAATATGCTCGACATTTAACCAAAGTTTCATTGCAATAGAATGAACGGTTCCCAGGATAATCCATCTTCATAGGTAAAATGTCCTCATACTCGAAGAAGAAGAAGAGAAAGTTTTTTTTTTTTTTTCTTCATACGTTGCTATATAACTTTGTGGCACATTTTAAATAATTTTTTTTTTAATCCAGAAACCATCCCGGGCATACGCTCGACAATTGACCAAAGTTTCGTTCTCTTACATTATAAATTGCAATTGATTACCACGAAAAAAAATTTAAAAATATCATGCGTTGACATTATTCAATAAAATAACAACTATAAGAGAGCGAAATAAAAATAAGAAAAAAGAATCACACGTTAGAGCATCTTCAAATACAGAAATTCAACAATCATATTTTTTTTTTATGAAATCACATACATACCATCACGCCATGTCCCTCACGGGGTAGGCAGATAAAACCGAACGCTAATGATTTGTATCTTGACAAACATCGCCTTGTCGATATTCATACATCGTCTCATACATATTCGTGTGTTGTTCACGCTTCTATCATTTCCGTCTTTCAAAATACCATTCAAATGGACGTGCCATCCAATCCTTGGGCGGCCCCGACCTCTGATTCCATTCCTGTCCGCAATGTTAATTTTCTTCGTCAGGCGTTCCTCATTTATTCTCCCCATGTGGCCAAACCATCTTAATGTGTTCAGTTTCATTCTTATAATGGCATATTTATTTATTTTACATTCATTCCTTATGTCCCCATTTATGACCCTGTCTTACATCGTTCTATTACAGATTATTTTTAGTGATCTCTTTTCTACTGCATATATTCTGCTTTCGTGCGACTTCTGCTGTATCCAGGTTTCACTTGCATAAGTCAAGGTTGGCACTTGGATAGCATTATGAATAGCAACTTTCATCCTTTGATATCATTCATAACTGGTCCAAGTGCTCCTTTCACTCTGTTTCCTGCTATAACACTTCTTTCGATCTCGTTATCAATTCGTTCATTGCGTTTAAATGAAATTAAAACATATAAAATATTGGTACTTACCACAAGTAGCGTGATGGATTGTTATTGAATATTGATTAATTTATTTTACTTGTCGGGCAGCTGACACTGCTAATGGCTAGGTACTATGTCAAAATAATATTTATAAAGATGCACCCAAAAACAAGGCTTGTTTGAAGACTATATTGATTATTATGATTTTATATAAAATCTGCCTTTTATTGTAAAGTTTTTATCGCATTAATCTATTATGTATTAGTTGGAAAGCTTTGATAAGATAAAGATGCCGTACAATCGTGCCATTTCCTTATTTGGAGTAGAAAGAGACACACATTTTTCACTTCACATTTTACTTTTAATGAAATATAATCTTTTTAATGTCATCAAAACCAGCCAGATACAAATGGTACAGCCAAAGATATTTCATTACAAGTTTATACGTACAAGTTTATATGCAAAAAGATTTTCTATCCGAACTTTATTAATTAAATGTTTTAAAAAGAAAAAAAAAATACCTAAAAGCTGGCAAAATGCAGGAATAAAAATATTGTTGAATGAGTGGGTTGTAGCCAACACTAAACTCTCCACACCATAGTAAGTGTTCATTATTTTTCTTGAAAGGTTGACAATCTCTAAAAGCATTTTTATGAAGTACATTTCTATTAGATTCTTAAACAAATATAAGATTCCCAGAGGACAAAAGTTTTCACAATACACCACACACACAAAAACATTGTTACGAAACTCATAATGTGCATTTTCTACATGATACCTGTTGATAAATTTTAAGTAAAATTGTATTACTAGCAAGATTAGCATGTATGAGATAGTGTATCAATGTTGATGAGGCGATGTATGTATCAAGATAGAAAAATGCGGTGTTCGGTTCTTACTGCCTACCCCTCGAGGAAGATAGAAGTGGAGAGTAAAAAATACACTTGTCTATAGAGACACATACAATATAATTATGAAGTTGATCACTCAATTTTCCCTTACAGAAGCTATTTTACTTCTGTTATATATGTACATTTTTCATAGAAATATAAAATTTATTTCACATTGATATGGTAAACCATAGATTTTTTCTTTAAATTTTGACAATACTTGAATTCATTTTTGATGAGTGTATTTTTTTTGTATCAAAATTTTAAACAGTCTATAGATACCTCGATTTTCCAGACCGTGAGAGTATTTTGAAAATTTAGACTTATGAAATCATAGAGAATAAATGCACGGATATCTATGGAAAATTATCAGCTTTAGGTCTATACACTTTACACATATGATGTTAATATGAAGTCGATCAGACTTATAGTTTGGGCTGTACGGCGTTCGCCATACATACAAACACATCACGACGAAACTCACAGTGTACACTCTCTACATGATACCCGTTGAGAAATTAATGTAAAAAAATATGCTTAAAAATTGAAATCATGACTGTCCACTATTCCATAGTGCGGAGAGTAAAAAGGGGGACAGTGACAATTTATGTAAGTAAACTATCGTCTTATTAGTTTACTCTCGCACCTGTATATTATACTTCTAACAAAAATTTTGACTATAAAATTTGATATTTACCAACCTGTGGCCGAAGTTGGCAATTTTTATTTTTGAAATCAGAGACCATAATATATTGTACACAGTGTGTAAGCTTTTAGACTACTCATTGAAAAAACAGCCGAATATTATAATATACCCATGCATCTAGCATTCATCGACTATAAGAAGGCATTTGATTCAGTTAATTAATAATTTAACCGCTCCAAAACGCAAGGATAAACTTTCGGTATACCTATCAGAAAAAGTTATAAATTTCATTTACGAATACGCAACCATGAATGAAAAAAAAGACGATGACACCAAAACCGATTATATAAATATAGGAGTGTGACAAGGTGACAAAATCACTAAAACTTCTAATGTTGATGCTGGAAGATATCTTTAAAACCTTGAATTGTGATAAGAAGGATGTTAAGATTGACGGCACAAACTTGAGTTACCTAAGGTTTGTAGGTGACATCGTAATTATGAGTGAGAATATCGACGAGAAATAAGATGATCGAAGAAATCCATAAAGCCTAAAAAAAAGTCGGTCTACGAATTAATATAAAATAAAATAAATATCATGAGCCCGGGATACCAAACCGGGAGTTCGACGTAGGCTCTTCATAAGCGAACACTGAAGATTTTTTTTTGTTCATTTAATTTTATGGAAAATGATCGACATTGGAATAAGAACATAATTATTTGGTTTATTTTTTTCTCTGGAGGGGTGGAGGAGACGGGAGGAAACGAAGGGAGGTAGGAGGCACTGAAGGGATGGAGGATACTAAAAGAACTTGAGGTACTGAAGGGACAGAAGAGACGGGAGAAATTGAAGGAAGGTAGGAGGCACTGGAGGGTCTTAAGATACTGAAGAATCTGAAGGGATGAATGAGACGGAAGAAACTTAAAGGAGGTAAAAGGCACTGAAGAGAAGGGAGATACCGAAGGACCTAAAGCGACGAAAAGTACGGAAAAGCTTGAATGGATGGATGAGTCGGGAAGAACTGAAGGGACGAGAGGCACTGTAGGGCCTAAACTGACGGAAGTTATTGAAGGTCCCGAAAGGACGGGAGGTTTTGGAGGGTTTGAGGGGACAGGAAGTACTGAAAGGCCTGAAGGGACGGGAGGTATTGAAAGCCCAAACGGATGGTTGAAACGCGAGGCACCGAAAAGACGGGATGTACTGAAGGGACAAAACACTTTTTGTTTCAAAAATAAGATTTTGGATATGGTTAGAAAATTTGAAAATGAACTGGGAAGGAAGAAATTAATATGAAAGTGTTTCCTAGTCTCATTGCGAGTATGGTCAATGATTTTTGAGAGAGGTTAATTTTAGGTTAAGACAGGATGAACCTCGATTTTTGATTTTCGGATGGGCTATGATTTTTTTAGTTATTACAGCAGCGGTTGATGAAGTTATTTTGATCGTAACTTTATCAAAAAAGAATGAGATGTCCTTGGAAGAAGTATATATAAATCCTCATACATTCCATAAATTAGGCATAATATTATCAAGCTCATTGTTCTCTTTATCATGTCATAGTTCCTTTGTATTGTAAGATACATTTATAAAAGGTGATCCATTTCGTCTTAGTACCATATTGTTACCATCTTTATCAATTTGATTGTTCTTCAATCTATTTAAATCACATGATAATATTTACAAATCCGAAACATGTTTAAGCAAGTCAATCATTCGATAAGAATGCACGAAATGGTACAGACCGTAGCGAAATGAAAACATCTGTAGATAAATTTATTGATATGATAAATACATATGCTATAAATTATGAGATCATACCGCTCATACTAGGTATAATTTAAATTATAAATACTGAGAGTATTTATAGGTGTAGATCTCCATTATCCTAGGTATTACTTAAATTATAAATACTGATAGAATTTAAGGTGTAGAACTCCATTATACAAGGTTTTACTTAAATTATAAATACTGACAGAATTTAATTTATACTAGGTATTTTTGAATCAAACAAATTTGATTATGTTTCCACATATATTTATCCTTGTACCAGGTATACTTCTTTACTTGTCCCAGACCAGTTAATAATGGCCTAGTCAGCCGAAACGGTCGTCCCGGTATAAGGATGAAAAATAAATTATTTTATTTTTATAACTTTTTTTTGATACCCATATTCCAAATGTCGATTTGTTCATGAGAATTTATTTTTTAATTTAAGCCAAGATACGCTAGATTTGAATGTGTGTGCGTGTCTGTGTGTGAGTCAGAACGCCTCCTTATAACTACTGATCCGCTCAATGCACATAAAATTATAGGCATACAAACCTTTTTACTGAGAATTTTGACTTTTTGTTTCAATCAGGGATTATCAACATTCAAATTTTTACTTTATTTTTCCATAAAAAACCATAAAAACTAGAACGCTTAAAATTGGTATAAATATAAGCAAATACAATCTTCAGAATTAAAAAAAAAATTCAGTTTCTCAAACATTTTTTATTAAGAAAAAAAAAATATGAAAAATTTATGTGTTTAACTGCCTATATTACCATTTTTTTTTTTAAATATCGAAAAAAGCCGAAGCACCCCAACTAGATCATTTAATTTTCTATACAAATATTACTAGTTGCATGTATCCAACTTAGTAACACATGAGATCCAACTGTCGATAGCGATAGTATTATAGTTGAAGAATTAGTACCAAAGAATAAACCCATAAATACAAATTATTTAATATTTTAAGATATTTGGTTTTCTATACAACACATGTACCTAGGTATGTATGTCAAGATAGGATAGTATGGAGGTCAGTCCTTTGATCCTACCCAGAATGTGAAAACAGCATGATGGTATGTACATATGTATGTTTGGAGATTAGTATCAAATTATTAAGTCTTCTTAGATATTGTGAGTAGGCTACTTCCATACAAATTGTATGAAACAATGAAGTCACTAAATTCAATTTTTATAAATATTATTGAAAAAAATTTGGAATGTGCTAATACAATTTTAATATTTTTTATAGAAAACTAAATTTTCTAGTTGGTGTGTTTCGGCTTTTTTCGATATTTTAAAAAAATGGAAATATAGGCAGTTAAACTCATAAATTTATCATAAAAAAAATATTTTTCTTAATAAAAAATGTTTGAGAAACCTTGGAATTTTTTTAAAAAACTTATTTGAGATTTTGTATTTTTCTATGTTTATACCAATTTTCAGCGTTCTAGCTTTTACGGTTTCTGGGATATATGGAAAAATAAATCAAAAAGTTGATAACCCCTGACTTAAACAAAAATTCACAATTCTGAGTATAAAAGTTTTGTAGGCTTGTAATTTTTTATATATTTTGGGCTCTGTAAATTAAGCGGATCAAAAGTTATAAGGGGGGGACACACAGACACACCCTCACACACACACACACACAGACACACACAGACACACACACAAAACTCATATAATATGTTCTACTCCGAATTCTGAGAAAATCCATGTATGGGAACATATATGCTGCAAGGCCTCTAGTTGGTGCTATTAGCATGCAAAAAGTCCACTACACCATACAAAATTTTCCTTCGTACACGCATCTTGGCTTAATAATGTCGATTCATTAAGAGAATTGAATTCTCATGAACGAATCGACAGTTGGAAAATTTAAGTAGTAAAATCAAACTTTTTGTAAAAAAATTTATAAAAATTGAATTTAGTGACGACATCGTTCCATACAATTTGTAAGGCAGTATACACTTCATAATTTCTATGGGGACTCAATTGTTTGATACTTAATCTTCAAACATACATACAATCATCATGCTGTTTTCTGAAAAAGGACTGACCTCCACATTGTCCTATCCTGACATACATACCTGCATGCTTTATATAAAAAACAAAATATCTTAAAATAACAAACAGTCATGATAGACAACAAAACAAGTAATGAATTAATCTTAACTCTGGGGTATATATTAATGACTTATGCAAACTAAAACTAAATAGATTGCAAACCCCTCCCAACGCTACGTAGTGCGCTTCTTCGGAAGAGTAAAATGGACCCAAATCCTAATAGCTGGCGTCCCCTACGTGGACATGTTAAAAAAAATGCTTATGGAGACACAGTTTTCAATTGTGTTTTCAGACTGGATCTGTTAGACGATAAATTAATATCGTAAGTCTCTAGAATGTGGCAACTTGTTATTGAGTGCGTGTTAAATAATTAATTGACATAGCACCTGTTAGTTGCCCGAGAAGCTACATTAAATAAATAAATAAACAAACACATGATCTCGATTTCCTCTTCTTGTTCTTTCCCAATCCTTTTTTTTTGCTATGATGTTTTTTTTGTTTTTATTGTTTATCTTGGTGTTATGAATATTTTCTTAGTTCATATTTAGCTTTCGTTTATTGTTGTTTTTACATGTAAAATTCTGTCATTCTGTAATCTGGTTGGTTGGTTGGAAGAAATTGCCTAATGGAAATAAGCCCGCCTGTGTGCAATATATTTGTTTATATTATGTAAAAAAAGTTGAATGAATAAATAAATAATTTTCTATGAGGAAATCATTAATTTCTTCCTATATTTCTTGTGCACTCTAGACTCTAGAGAGGATAAGACCCATCCAGCCAACTGTAGGGCGCACTGTAACATGGGCTTATAAGTACATATATTGTACCAACCTGTTTATAGTCATATAAAATATTGGGAGAGAGGGGTCGTAAGAGGATTTTTTGCCAGGAGATTAAATACGAGAAAAAAGCCGCCATCTTGTTCGGCAAAGACCATTAAATTTTATGAATAATTCTCGTGCACTCTACGGCGCGCTTTCATCTCTTCTTTCATGCGAATATTGTGGGGAATCCCCATAAAAATGGCTTTATTCAATGCACACCTCCGCATCGCTGGTCTCCCGGGAGACCTGGCACTTGGAGCTATCGCAGTTTTGGCCCTTTTTCAAAACGGACACTGGGTGAATTCATAATTCGGCATAATATTGAAAATATAAATATTAATAAAGATTATTTTTTAATGAAAATTTATTATATGTGCGAAAAACGCGAGGCTCTTATCCATACCGAATAATAACGCCATTCTGACGTCAGCATTCGGTTTGTCTATAGTTCCCAAGTCATAATGACTTTTTTTGGACTGTGGCTAGAAATTATTCCGTTTATGTGAGTGTATGAATCAATCATTAGTTATATTTTATAGTACTATAATGTCAATCTCTCAGGCAATATCCCACATTCTGATGTATTCACTACTAGTAATAACGGCTACAAAAACTCTCTATCTAGTACTATAATGTCAATCTATCAGGCAATATCCCACATTCTTGTTTCTTATATTGATGTTTATGTTCTTTTTTAATTCAATCGATTGAAATTTCTATCGCATGATGTAAAAGCGTAGTGAAAATACATTGAAATTGTCCTTACTTAAAACAGGAATTATTCCTAGTTAGATAGACATAGGTAAAGTGATAGAATGATGCCAAACAGGGAGCACCCATGGTTTTTTTATTAGTATTTTTTTTGTTTATCATGTTGTTTGTTTTGTATCTATATTTTTTTGTTTGTTTTTATAAAAATACTGAGTGGTCTCTGTGGTGTATTATTTCTGAAAGTTTTCTTTTCTTAAGTTAAATAAATATATTATAATTGTTATTATTATTATAGTGTAAAAATATGTATTTATGTTTGTTTGGTAGACCTGATGTCGTTGAATTCACGCTACATGTATGTTGATACAATGCGTATCTCTCCATTCTTTCAGTGATTTCGCACGACAGACCTAGCATTGTAAATTTCTCAATATCATCGGTGTCTGTCTACATACTTCCTCGGCATTTAGATTTGGAATCGAAAAGAAAGGAGAATCATTCGTGCGTCTAATTACTTCTTACACTACGAAAACCATACCATACATTTACTTACACATATGTTTTACAAACAACAAATTTCGTTCGTAAATTATTCTTCTTACTCAGGATTCTTTCTTCCAACGCCAAATATTGGTCTTCTATTTACTTTATTTTGTTATACTAGGTATAAATGAAAACACTAATTTGTTAAAGTTTCACTATTTAATTTAAAACTGACACTGACCGGTATCGATCTGTTGAAGATCATCGTCAGAGTGCGCGAAAATGAATGTGAACAGAGTATAAATATAATTTACATATTGGTACACCACATTTTTTTTTGTAAAGTTCTATCAGTTCGATTAGTATTGCCAGAAAGAACTGATGAAGAATACTGGCAAACAAAACAGTATGGCAAATACGTGTGATGTATATAAAGTTTAGCAATGTTGAAGTTGAGAGAAAAAGCGACATTACATTATACAATATAGAAACGAATTATAAGAAAGATAAATAATTATTGAGAATCCAGAGGTTGTGTATACATGCAGTGAAGAACCAAATGTATGCAGGTATCTGAAACAAAGAGAGTGGCCGGCAGTAAAATTCTTTTTACCGTAACTAAACATACAATAAGAGTAAGTGTTGGAAAATTAACAAGTTATTTTGTTCTCTCTGCACCTAAGTAAGTTCTTGCAGCCAACTAGACGATGCGATGTAATCTAACCATATTTTTTAAAGAATGAATATGTCCTTGTAGTAAGACGTACATATACATCCTCATATATTTCCTAAATTAAGCATAAATGCTTGTTAATAAATACATAAATTATTTTAAAATGTCTATACCTACTCCTCTTTTCTTCTCACAGTCTCCATTGGAATATTCTGGGTACTCATCTGGTGTCATTCTGTCTGACCATACATCCAGTCATAGTCACATAATTCAACCACATGATCCATGATGTCAGCAACTCTAGTTTGGCGTCTAACCTCTTAGATTCTAAATTTATATCCGAAGCTCTCGTTGAATACATAATATCTACTTTTCCATGGACTGCTGTGTACATTTAATTTTTAGACACTATACGATGAAAATCTTGTTTCTAGGCCATTGTGTCAACATAAACAGAATACACGAAAGAAAAATTTTTACTTTTAGGTAGATTGGGATATCAATTTCAAATACGTATATATTTTTAGTTACCAAATTGTTCCAAAAGATAAATTTCCTACAACTTATATTCTGGGGATGAAATAAAGAAGGAGAGGACCATGGCATCGAAGAGATTTTCTTGACACCCCCATCTGAGCTAGTGTTCAGAAAAAGCAGTTCATCGCTGTTTAGTGCCGCAGTTGTTGATGGTACTGATCATTGGTAAACTCCGAAGAGCAGACAGCTAATATCAGAAATACGTTCGTTTATACCATAGAATAATAATAAAACTAATATAGAATGCTCATTCCCATACAATACCTCGCTGAAAAAGTGAAGCCGTTTTATTGGCCGGCTCGTGTCAATATTATGTATGACTCTGCTATAACTTAGCAAGTAATTTTGCTATTTTGCTAACTATTCCGTAAATAATTTTGCAAGCAGTTAAAAAATTCCCTATTTGGAGAACGTATCAGGCAGACGGCCAAATGATTACTGAATGCTCGTAGCAAAATGTTGACCAAATTAGTCAACATAAAGCAGTCTGGAAATGAACATAGACAAAACCAAGATTTTGAGTCCAACTTCACACAGTATTTGCATTGGAAATAAGACTATTGGTGCTGTTGAAGAATACATATACCTTGGACATAAAATTAAATTGGGTAAAGAAAATCAGACCGCCGAACTGCCAAGACGTATAGGGCTGAGTTGGGCTGCTTTTGGAAAGTTGAGGTACATATTCGGCAACAGGGAAATTCCGAATAACCTAAAAGCCAAAGTGTACAATTCTTGTGTTTTGCCAGTGACAACATACGGTCTCGAAACCATGTCGCTTACTGCCAGAAGCCTCCACAGACTTAAGTGTACTCAACGAGCAATGGAGAGACAAATGTTAGGCGTATCCTTGAGAGACCGAATAAGAAACGAGGAAATAAGACGCCAGTCAAAGGTCACCGACATTGCAGAAAGAGTGGGAAGGCTGAAGTGGCAATGGGCAGGTCATGTGGCAAGACAGAGAGATGATAGATGGACCCCCAAAATTCTGAATTGGAGACCCTATCATAATAGAAGGGGTGTAGGGAGACCACAGAGGAGATGGACTGATGACATTGTCTAACTGGTGGGACATGGGTCGAAACAGAGCGCCCAGGACAGAGAGAAGTGTAAAACTCAGGAAGAGGCCTTTATCCAGCAGTGGAGTGAAAGGGGCTGAAAGAAGAAGAAGAAGAAGAAAGCAGTCTCATTTACTGCAGGCAAAAGAGTATTCTATACTATTATAATTCTATGGTTTATACATTTAATTCGAGATTACTAACGTATACCTCCTAGCCACGTAATAATTTACTCCTGGACATAGACCTCAAACCTTTCCAGTGTACCTACTCTATTTAGGGCAGCTATCTATGATCCGTAAGTCGGACAATGTCATCTGTCCAAATTTCAAACGGTTTTCCTATGCCTCTTTTATTGTTTTAGGGCCTTCAGCTAAATACTAGGTGACCATCTGACACTGACTTGCATCGCCACGTGCCCCACAAAGGTTACTGACCTTTCTGCGATGTCAGTAGCCTTTGTTCGACGTCTAAGTATATTTATATGAAATTATAAAAATGCACGTACAATGTATGTACTACAAAGTTTTTCTTCCACTTTCAAACAGTCGCACGCTGCAAAGTTCACCAGATGCGCTCCTCGCTCTGAATATTGTTCACCCATAGCAATATCGCTAGTGAATCCCGCAGAGGGCAAAACGATACGTTACGAATAAAAGGAGAGAAAGTTTGCGAAATAAAACTATCTCTCTGAACGGAAGTTCATAATATTATTATTATTATTATTCTTTTGAAACAATTTGGTATTTCGTCGACAGATGTCACCATTGTCGTTCAACCATTCTTTGTCTTTCTTTTATCTATAACACTTCTGGGATGAACAATCTTTAGTTTTCTCTGAACGGTAGGTGCAATTATTAAAGCTTTTCATAAAACTCTCTCTGCGTCGTTGTCATCATTGCTGAGGGTCGTGATCATTCCCCCCCCCCCTTGTCTTCAACACACCTTGGATTGTTGCCCTTCAGCTCTCCCAATACACAGCCGCGCCGTCCGCATCAATGTTACTGTGGCAGATTTGATTTGATCGGTCTATCTACTACGGGATACTAAACTTATTTTATAAATATAGCTATGTTTATAAGATACATGACAGGTAATATAATTATGATACTTATAATAGGTTTTCAATTGAAACTGTACATTAAAAAATATAAACTTATAAACACATCAAGAATTAAAATAGCACGCACAACAACTGCACACGACTGAAATGAAGATGTTGCGTTGGGCAGGTGGTATAACACGCCTTGATTAAATTCACAACGAGTACGTCAAAGGATCCTTCAAGATAGTCCGAATACAATAAAAATTGAAAGAGGGCAGACAAAGATGGTACGGCCATTTCGGCCGAGTGTATGTGTGTATGTGTGTGTGAAAGATTTTTTTAATCTTGACAGGTAGAAAATGTACAGGTCATCTGTTTTTTCAACTTTTGTAAAGGTAGTTATGCACCTGTACAACGGGGCATTGCAACCAATATTAGAGTTACATTTATGCATAGTACCTTATCCGTCGAACGTCTAACATACACTGTAATAAATATCTATCGACTAAGTTAATAAAAATGTATAATTTTTATAGTGTGTTTTGGTTTAGTTATATTTATTAACATTTATTTATATAAACATATCCACCTTGATAAGATTCTATGTTGGTGGAGTGGCCGTAAATCTTAAACGTATGGTGAAATTTAGAGATTCCTCATCTGAGTATTAAAACTTGTTTCATCAGATAACAGCTACATAAACTTGGCACCAAACAGTGGATTATCTTCTCCAGCTGTCTGGGGTGACATCACCTCTTAATTAAATATCTACCCTCTTTTGCACAGAGATTTTGGAAAATCTAACAGCACACAAATCTTTCTTGAAATCAATTACAAAAACAGATGTCCAAGAAGACGATGTCATACAACATTATGTTCATACAAATTTAGACGAATCAGAATAGGACATAATGTATCTACCTAATACTCACCCAGAGAAAATACTACAATCGAACATCGTTTAATTTTCAGTGTGAAGTATTCGACGGATATACGATCATAAACTAGTGTGAGTTTAGCTATGTTTACTCCTTTGTTTACTATGTTTACTCCTCACTCACTAAATTGATTGTAAATCCTTCTCAAATTGATCAGTTTCATGATTCCCATCATCAAATCATCTTAGTTCAGATGGAAATACCCCAGAAGAACACCCTTCCTATTGATAAATAAATCATTTAAATCGGATAATGTGGTAACGAATTTTAAATGCTGGAGTATAAATTGAATAGTTTATTAATTTACGATTTATTTGTGGATTCAACCATTAGATCTTAACCAAATTGCAATTGGACTATTCGGGGAAGACATCACCTTTCTAATTACGCAAGAATCTTCGAAATCGGACAACGTGGTATAAAAATATTGGCTGAACATATGTACATTAAAAAAAATTCCGAAGAATTTATAACCACTTCTAATTTTTAAAGTTGGTTAAAAACATTTTTTTCTGTACGTATGGATGTCACTGAACCAATAAATTGCTAGACTGATTTTGAAGAAAAACATATGTTCTATTATCATTTTCTGGTGTTTTGCAAGAGCCGGGTAATCGGAGTAGAGGTCGGCCAAGAAAGAGTTGGCACGATCACATAAATGGGATTTTGAAAGATGCAGATGTTAGAAGTAAGAATAATAGAAGAGCGTGTATGAGACGATGTATGGACGTGAATGAAGCGAGGAATGTATGTCAAGAGAGAGGAGTCTGGCTTTCGGTTCTCTCTGCCTACCCAAATAGGGAAATGGCGTGATGGTATGGGTAATCGGAATAACATTTTATATAATAACATAGTTCACTACCCATTCTAAATTTTGCATTTTTTAGGTGAGACGAGACTGACATGTGTGTATGCATGCATGTGTCGTGCTTCCTTTTATAAAATAATGCACACTCGCACACCTGTCGATGGTAAATCCACATTTTGGGATATACCATGAGTGTGGTTATTTTTATGTTTGCTGAACCAGCAAATAGCAGCGTAAGCCAACGTTCGGGCAGGACGTCTGTCGGGTCCGCTAGCTTTTGAGACTTCTGGTTGGATGGAATTGTCTCGTGGCATTAAAACCGCCTTCGTGCATTTGCTGTACAAAGACTGTAAATAATTAATATCTGACGATCGATTGTCTGTTCCTACCACATTAGAGACATGGCGTGATGTTCTTATGTATAGATTCTAAAATATTTCTCCCGATATTTTTATTTGGTTTTAGAACTGACTGCTTCGTTCTACATACATTATATTATATTTAACCATCCAGATTCATGCCTTGATTATAACTTAATAAAATATACGTTAACTACATAACTATATTATTCTGTCCATCATCTTGTCATTATTTATTTATATTTGTTGTCATTCAAATACAGATATGTCATGTTACATATATCATCAATCTTATTGGTGAAAATAATAAAGCAAGCAAAACATATTTATATAATTCCCATTGGTTTTATTGTGTAAGAAAGATACAATAAGAAATCTATAAAGAATGATGGGCAAAAATGTCAAAAGATTTACCTATCTAAAGCTCTTAAATGACACTCTGTCTCATTTCTCTCTATCCTCGCACATCCTTTATTTTATTTTATTTTTTTATTATTAAAACAAAACACAAAATCAAATATAACATATGTATATAAACTGACCAATAACGCCCCACTTGGCAAAAGCCTGTTCTAGGACTGTTACTTTACACAGTTGAGTATCTTTTTTCAGCTATATATAAACTGACCAATAACGCCCCACTTGGCAAAAGCCATATTTATGGCCTCACGTGGCTTTGGTAGGTCCGTCATTATACACATTATTGTACATGAAGTAAATAAAAAGAAGAAGTGTGCTTTGGTTATAATTGTGACTGTCGAATATGAATTAAATGGAAAGATGCGTACATAAATTTTCATATATTATTATGGTGTATGGTACCCAAAAATGATTCCTGTCTTATTCGTACGGGCTTCATAGCTTACGAACAAGTTCGATAGATGAATATAAAATTTCTCAATATCTATTTATTTAAGTGCGACATAGATGGTTTCTTTGGTAGTTTTGAAAAATATATATTCACTGAGTTCATCATAGTGGCATCATAGAGTACAAAAAATATTTCACATTAATTAAATTATATTCTTAAACAATTTAAATTAAATAAGTATGAAACATTTGAGGTTATTTAAAAGGAATCACCGAATCCACATTAAAAGAAATGAAAAATCAGAATCTGGAAAATGGAAGTCTCCTGTTTCATCGCAAGATTATGGACATAGGTATTTTTTTAAATATTATTTGAACCCTTTCTGAATGTAGTGCCCTTTGAGGCAAGTCGAGACGGATGTCTGGGGATACACACGTGTGTCTTGCTTTCTTTTACAAGGTGATGCACCCCCCGCACACCTTTCGCTGGTTACCACACACAGTGGAATATGCCATGTACAAACAGGTATTTTTTTATTTCAAACATAAAAAATTACAGATAGCATAATCAATTAAGTAAAACAAAGCTATTGTGTCAAACAGATAAGTCGAAATATAACAAAATAAGAATTTAAAATTATATTTAAAGGATTATAATTTTTAAAAATTATTATTTATTGCATTTGGAAAAAAATTATCTTATTATAAATTATAGTATGGATAGTTGAAAAATAAGTACCAAACTATAAAACCATGAATCCAAATTATTTAATATTTTAAGATATTTTGTTTTCTATACAAAACATGCAAGATATGATAGTATGTATGTAAGGATATGATAGTATGGAGGTCAGTCCTTTTTTCCTACCCAGAATATGAAAACAGCATGATGGTATGTATTTATGTTTGTTTGGAGATTAAGTATCACACTATTGAGTCCCCATAGATATTGTGTAGTGTATACTGCCTTACAAATTGTATGAAACGATGTTGTCACTAAATTCAATTTTTTAAATTGTTTAAAAATTTTGACTTCTTTAATGTAAATAATTTTCATACATAATTAAATTATAGTGATTTTGTATTTGTGTATACGAGTATTTATTCCAATGTTCAGCGTTCTACCTTTATTGGTTTTAAAGATATATCGAAAAATAAAGCGAAAATTCAAAAGTTGATAACCCTTGACTGAAAAAAAATCAGAAATGCTGAGTATGAAAGTTTTATATGCTTTAAATTTTCTATCGTGTTTTATTAGATCAACAGCAAAGTTGTCAGTTATCGATATAGGAAAGACCCATAAATATTTGAAATCCGTAAGATTTTTTTGGACAAACTTATTTCAATAGAGACAAAGTTGGAAAATATATGATAACCAGGAAATCAGGCAGCAACAGGGCCTACGACCTGTCATATTATATAATACAACTAAGCACCATATTACCACAATATCCAAAAGATTACGGTTTTTTTTCAACAAATCAATAAATCATGGCTCTCTAGAAATTGACATAGGCATTAAAAGACTGAAAAAATATATATCAAAAACTTATAGGTAAGAAGTATGTATAAAAAAGTAATCACACTATATTTCGGAATAAAAGTAATCTACACTATCGGTGAACATATATGTATATATGCCAATAAGCAAAGATTGAGGTGAATACTGTATTTCTTATTTTGTAGTAGGGAATCGACACTATGGCTTATATGTAACAAATAGCTTGGTCACCAGAGATGTGCAAAATGGGTACCAAAACCATTTGAAATGCAAAATGGAAATGGGTTGAAACTTTTCCATTTGAAAATGCAAAATGCAAAATGGTTTTTAAAAAAGCATTTCAAATGCAAAATGCAAAATACCTATTTTCAAAATGCTTTTTAAAATGCTAAATGGTTTCTCAGGTGAAATGAAAAAGTTGAAACAAACAGTTTTGTATTAAAATGATTATTGAACTAAACAGTTTTGTAATTTAATAATGAAAAATAAAGTAGAACAGCTTGTGGAATAATTTTCTTAAGTTCAGACTAATTTTAATTCTCCAAACAAATAATAGTTTCTTACATATTAGAGTGCTTCTTATTTGGTCAAAAATTTATATAATTTTTCTTGAAATTTCTATGCGTCCACCCCTTTATTCGATTCTAAGACACAAAAAATTGTTTATATATATTTATTTTATTTTTTCACTTCATGTTTAGGGGTTGCTACCAGTAATCAAAATTCAGCAATTTATGAAAAAATATAAATTGCTTATATTGCCTGAAACTGAAAAATATTGCTAAAATTATTTTTTAGAGTAGATATAATGATAATTATTATTCTTTAAAAAATCGTATAGCACCGATTAATGAATCAGAAGCACTCCAACTACTCATGCTAATATTTCAGTGTGATGTTGCTCTATGAAACAATTATTTTTTAGTCCTTGAGAAAAAGTTCTCCACTGTGGACATTTGGTGACAATGTGGAAATCCATTCAACTCAGTAGGACCATTTACACCAAAGCATCGAACACAGTAAGTCGCTTTGTTGGCTCTGTCCAGCTACTTAAGGTAGCAAGGTAGAATTTTTGGTATCAGGGTACTTCTTATGTTGTTTAAAGATTAGAAGAAGATATTGTTCTTTAGTGATGATTAACTTAATGTATTCATCAAATTATACCACTCCTTGTTCTACAATATCATTCACGGCCCGCAATGTATGTATTTTTACCAGCACTGTAGTCTTCATCTTATTTCAAAAGTCAGATACGATTCCATTTCTGGAAAAATTTCTACGTCAAAAAATGCAAGTGCGATAAGCTCTTTGGATTGATAGGTGCCACAAATGATCAAGGATATTTTTCAATTCCTTTGTTTCCATAATTCTTGAGTTTTTTTTAAGAGCCACAAATTGATTCTTTCTAAAATGGGTAATCGGTACCTACACAGATTCATGTTTTGTGATTTTTTCTATTAGATCTCTATCTCAATGAACGGTGAGAGGTATATTTTAATAGAATTCGTTTTTCAATGACTTTACTACATTTTTTCTTTGCTTCACGAGTTGACGACGAATGGTTGAAAAATCATTTTAAATTCATAAGGATCAGATCCTACACTTTTCAATGCTGACATCAAAACAATAGGTCCTTACAATAATTTAAACACATTTTGGGGTCAAAATTAAATATTTTAACTTGTTGCATAGACGATAGCTATAGGTACAAAATATCATATATTTTTCAAAATTTTGAAGCTCGTTTGCGACCCACAAAAATTATTTTAAATGATAATAAAAAATACGGGTATACTTTTTTTGGTAATAGAAGCGAATCGGGGGGGGGGGGGGGGGGGCCCAGTTATTTTTTAAAAGTCGAAAAATAAGAAGCACCCTATTACTGACACTGTGTAAATAGGTCTTGAAATCTCTCTGGCTCACGGATATTGCAATAAGAAAAAAAAATAATTAAAAAAGAATTGTGTAATATCGGCTAAGTGTTGGTAAGAGTGAATAATAAGAATGACCAGTTACTTATTATACATTTTCCTCCACTCCCGCGTCATGTATGAGATCAATTTTACAATTTCTTCTTTCACCAATTAACCATATAAGTAAAATAAAACACGTGAATTTAATTAGTTCAAAAGGAGATTACAAGATTAATGTGTTCACAAGATAAAATGAATCTATGAAAAAATTAGGTTTGGTACCAAAGAAGAGTAATGTTGCAAAAATGCATTTGAAATGCAAAATGCATTGAGAAAAGCATTTGAAATGGAAATGGAAATGGGTGAAATAAAAAAGCATTTAAAATGCAAAATGGAAAATACCTATTTTGCATTTTGCATTTCCATTTGAAATGGATTTATTTGAAATAAAGCACAACTCTGTTGGTCACAGACAAATCATAAGGAACACATAGGAAGGTGATTTCTTTATTCAGAGTTAATGTGACGTCACATACCTTGACACTTTGGTGTGTGTCTGTTCTGAGCATGCACTGCACATTATGATACTTTGAAAGTGCGTACAATTCTTCAAGTTTCCAATAATTAAACAAAAGGATAACGTGAGTGAGGAATACTTTGATTCTTTCCATAGAATATGTTTAAAATAAAATTGTATTGTTTTCCCATTGGATACCTAAATATTAAAGTGTTAAAAATTTTTATTGAAATATTTGGGTACCAAACCAACAGAATATTTGTCAAATGTAACG
This sequence comes from Molanna angustata, assembly GCA_963576475.1. Taxonomy (NCBI): domain Eukaryota; kingdom Metazoa; phylum Arthropoda; class Insecta; order Trichoptera; family Molannidae; genus Molanna; species Molanna angustata. The sequence continues at coordinate 36,730,612 of OY754974.1, read as the reverse complement.
CGTATACAGAATATCTTTTATATAACGAAAAATGTCTGCAGTAGGTATATATATTTTCCTTTAAATGAAGACATTGGTTGAGGGCTCCTTGAGGATGACACATACTTTCTTGGTGCATTGTCAATACCTACTCGTATTTGGATCTGAATACGGGTATAGTACTTTTTATATTTTGCAGACCATTCGTTGACAAGGACGTCGCACAATGGGGGAATAACCAATTTTTCAAACAAGAAGGTATGTCATTCTATTGGAATGTCTTGGTACTTGGAGTTTTTTATAATAATATATGTACATTATACCTACATATTTGTGAATAATATAAAAAAATACATCCAGGAAATCTACAACAATATGGAGGAACAGAGGATGCAGAAGCAAAAAAGCGATCTAAAACCAATTGTCTCCATATTGCACTAAGACCAGTTCTTACATTCGCTTTACTCTCTGGATTATTTCCAGTTAGTGGAATTACCAGCGATGACACGTGTGACTTAAGGTATCCTTCTAATTTTTATAATAAACGTAGGTAGTGGAAAATCTTGGAAGAATTATTACACTGGAGACTCGGATAAGCGAAGATATAATATGACATGTATATTACGAGTAGGTATGTATAGTTATAGACACGTTCAGGTATTTTATGCTTCATGAGAAGTTAGTCACTGTAAGATTTATATTCGGTACTAGATGCGTCTCTTAATATTGCATAATTTATTTATTTAACACTTCCTTACACCCTATGCAAGTGGCGAGTTTATTGCTACAAGTCAATTTCTTTCAACCAACCAGTGTTTCCAGTCCAAAGAAGCAATATTTGCTTGAAAAATGAATTAAAATAAAGCTGTCCTCTGCTAGTATACGAACCTAGTCTCGGATCGAACAAAAATTGCTTTAAATCAACATTACTGATTTTACATATTAATTTCAATGTGATTTATATGTTTAAAAAAATCTGTTCAAGATTCAAATGGATTAGTTGGCGATTTCTTTATTCTATGTTTATGATAAATATTTCTGCTATAATAGCCATTTTGGCTTTCATTCGAACTTGCCTCACAAAAATCAATTTGGCTTCTACTGGTGAGTATTTAATTTTTATTTTTTTTATCTTAACACATTCTGTTTTTTCCATGAGTAAAGAATCATAATCATCTGGTTGCAGAGTCTGCTTTCAATATCTTGTTGTGTGAAGTCCATATATTGATAGCGGATTTTTTAAATCGTTATCTGATTAAATTAATGCTGGCTGATTATGGGCGACATTTTAATGTCACTGTATTTTCATGTGTCAAGACATGCTCTCAATTTCATCAGATTTTGTCAACTTTTGAAGAAAATATATTTGTTTTACTGAATGTCATATCTACATCCCTCACTACGGCCCGGTATTACAGTCGGCTCTCAACTCATTGAGTTTGTTAAACTCAAGATTAATGTTAAGAGGATATTGAATCCATTTCAGTATTATAGTGCAATATGACTTATCAGTTACTATATCTTCAATTATAGACATATTTTACTTTTTATGTGGTTATTATCTGTCAAATTTTAAATAACCTCAAATAATACTTGCTACAAAACGGGACGCTACGATTTGAGATAATATTGTTTTATTATCCAACATGGAAAATTTAATTTTTTTCACCAAAATAATGCTTTTAAATGCCCATGTTCGTTTCAATATGGCTGTCAGTTTGTTTTGTTGTGTGGCGCCACCGTCGATACAACTAACGTCTCTAGTGATAGAACACTGAAACTACACGCGCTGCCTAGCAAAGAGTCGAGAAATGACAGTTGACTCACCGTTAAGTAATCCGCCAGAAACGTTGAGTTAAATATTTGTCGTTTTAGTGACGTATTTGAGGGAAGATTAGGCCTAAACGGACACTGTAATACGCTATATTTTTGTAAACTAAATTGAATTTCTCTTAAACTGAGACTGTAAAACCGGCCCTATGTATGTTTTTGATACCAATACCATGTCAGTATTATTACTAAATTAGATTCGTTATGAGTGGCACTGGCTTAGAATAATGCTTCTACTCGTTTCTATTACTGTCGTTTTATGGTCTCCTGCTTGAACCGAGTATCGAAAATATCTACAACAGGCAAAATAACATCTCACACAGTTCAGCAATGAGGTTCACCACCCATTCTGAACGTAGTGCCTTTTTGCCTGAGACGAGACTGACTGGTGTGTGGGTATAGACGCATGCGTCGTGTTTAATTTTATCGGGTTATGCACACTCACAAACCTGTCGCGAATTTTTTTTTTGTTTTATTTCCAAATAAAAAAAAGAATTACATAACCCATAATTACATAACAAAATACAATACAAATAAAATATAAATCAATATTAGGTACTTGGATATATTGCCACACTAGGCAAAAGCCTGTTTCGAGGCAATACCTTTTCAAAATGAGTAGCTGTGCAAGTATTTAGTCAGTCAAAAAGTAGTCCGTGCGTATTGTATGTACATATTGTACATGTGTACATGTGGTTGATATTAAGACATGAGTGAGATCCGTCATTTCAAAACATGAGTAAGATCCCTCTCACACTTTTCTCTGCCCCTGTCCATTGTTACTATTTTTTTTTTTAACGGCGCTGGCCGATTTACTAATGATATTAATAACAATTAAGCACTACAAATAATAACACTCAATTATTATTATTACCATTATACACTTCCTCAAAAGAATTAGCAGATCAATGCGTAAATTGTAAATTATTTTAAAGAGCAAAATAAAATGCAACAAACGCATCATCAAGCTTTCAATTGGGAATAGTTCACCCATCCAGATACTTAACATATCAAAGGATTAGGCTCTGAGGAGGTCTCTATACTACCTAACAACCCTACTGATTCCCGAATATTAACGTTTAAAAAATCTTTAACGATTCTACATGTATTCATAATTACCGTTTTTTGCATTTTTATTATTAAATTTTTCGATAAATCTATAATTTCCAAATTACGGATTAACGATTTTGGAATAATGCCAGTGGCTGAAATAATGAACGGTAATATTATTATTTTACGAGAATGCCAAAGTCTTTTAATCTCGTTACCTAAAGCGGTGTATTTTCTAATTTTTTCATCAAAAGTTTTTATAATATTACTAGAATTTGGAATAGCCACGTCACAAATATCTGTAATCTTTTTAATTTTATCATGTATTATTAAATCGGGTCTGTTATGTTGAATTGACCGGTCAGTTAATATTGTTTTATCGTAATAAAGCGAAATATTATTATTTTCTAAAAATGAAATCGGATCATATTCATAATATGGTTTTATGTTTATCGCGTAAATTAATTTATATTTAATAGCTAAATTTTGATGTATTATTTTTGCTACTTGGTTATGTCTAAATGTATATTCTGATTGCGCGAGAAAAGAACAGCCCGATATTATATGATCGATTGTTTCTGGAAAAGCCAAACATTTCCTACAACTATCATCAACTATGTCTTTTATTATATATTTTTGATAATTTTTAGTTTTTATTACTCTATCCTGAATTGCTATTATAAAATGTTTATATTCCTATTGTTTGTTATTATTTTATTATATATCCGCGGCGCTAAGTATGTAAATGTAATGTCTCTGTGCAAAACTCCACATTGTGGGATATGCCGTGATGGTATGAGCGAATGAATGAATTGAAACTATTTTTAATATTGCCATTATTAATGTGACATTTTCAACAACTTTATTAATACTTGGAAATAGGTACCTTCTTTTTACTCTACATTAAAAATAAACTTATTGGTAGCAGCTATAATGCGACGTAAATTATATTGCACATAATAATAATGTAATTTCAGGTGTAGTTGTTTTCGACATAACGGCGGTATTCAACCTAATTCTGTTTATCCGTCTCGCTAGACGTTGGGAAGGTCTGATGAAGGAAGTATCCACCTCTGAAACAGTATGTCCATTTCCTCCGCGTCTTCTAAGACGATGGACCTTGAAAACAAAATTTTCAGTCTTTTTCTATGCTTTGATGATTGTATCAATTGGTATGTATCTATAAATATATTATTTTTGTGTTGAGTACATGACTCGTCCAAGAGTCCCGTTTTTGCCAAAATGTGCCATAAATAGTAATAAATTTTCTTCTTCTTCTTTTATTAGGCCCAGGGCCTGTTTTATGCTGCATTTTCAGCCTCCTGTGATGTGAACTGCCAACTATCTCGCCATCTTTTTGGTGGGCGTCCTCGTGGTCGAGACCCCTCCGGCACGTTTTCTCGGGCTATCTCTGGGATCCTATCTTCGGACATGCGGCTGACGTGTTCGTTCCAGTACCTTCTTCTTTGGCGCCCCCATCTTACGATGTCCTCAGCTTCGCAGATTCTTCAAATTTCATTAATGTTATTACGTGGTTATTAATGTGGTCACTTGTTATTGGGTGCATATTAAATTGATATTAGACATAGTACCTGTTAGTTGCCCGAGAAGCAATATTAAATAAATAAATAAATAAATACATTTGTGTGTGTGATAGTTAAGCTTAGTAAAAGAGAATGTTATGATAATAATTAACTTGGATGATTTGTATAGCGCCGCTTTTGTGAAAACCTCATCTCAAGTTCTGAGTAATCCGTTTGTAATCTGTGCCAGCGTCCTCGGTTCGATTCCCAGCAGGGGATAAATTTATGTTCTTACGCAAATGTTGCTTCTCTGGGCTAGAAACGCTGATGGTAAGTTAAAAAAAAAACAATTTTGGAAATTAACTGAACATGTTCACAAAAATAGGTTTATCGACAACCTTTTTAACGTCTCAATAGAGACGAAGTTGGGATATTAATACTGATATTTTTACTTTAATCACTACTGATATTTTTACTTTATCATAACTGATATTTTTACTTTAATAACTACTGATATTTTTACTTTGATCATTAGGTACTGTTATTTTTATTTCAATCACTACTGATTTAAAACTACTAATTTTATTTTTATTGACAAATTTTTAACATCTCAATACAGACGAAGTTGAGATATTATAGAAGAACCAGGAACTCAAGGCACCTACAGGGAGTACGGCTGCTTTGTGTGATCACTTGATGCGCTTGCACAATCTTCACCAATTGTGCCTTCTTATTGAGTTCCCTTATCAATGTAAATTTTGAATTTCTGTATATATATTTGAATAATATATAACAATTCACCTGAAAATAAGACATTATTACTATTGTCATCTTTGAAGTAACGAAGAAACCTTTTTGGAACGCCATCTATTGAGAAATTGGTTTATTTGTAAACAATGAAAGCAACAGTCCTTATAAATGAGGTGACGGTGTCTCGCACAGAAATCACCTCTGAACAAGCGCATAAAGTGATCACGTAAACCAGTTGTACGTGCCTTGAGTTCCTGGTTTTTCTATAATATCCAACCTTCGTCTCTATCGAAATGTTAAAAAGTTTGTCAATAAAAATATTATTTGACTCTCAACAGGGAAAAAATCCAATATTTGCGTATATGCAATTCAAAAAAATTCGATTCACAAAAATATTTTTTCCAGTTGAACACGGATTGAGCGTCGCTTCAGCCTCTTCTAAAGCCTATGTTTGTAAAACAGAGGAATCATTCATACGATATTATTATTTTACGATATTCTCCAACGTATTTGCATTCATAGAATTTTCTATATGGAAAGGAGTACTCCTGCAAGTAAGAACTTGTTAAGAAATATGATATTGTAAGGCATAAATGATTTCGTTATCTTTTTTTTAAAGATAAACATATTATATTATCGTCAATGTATTTTGCTATACAACATAATATCTCACATATTTTAGCAATGAGATTCACCACACATTCTGAATGTACGTGGCCTGTACGAGCGATAAGGTATTGTCATATCGTATTATTATTTTTTAAATGAATATGTTCTTGTTAAACAAGTACATATAGGTACATCTTCCTATATTCCCTAAACTAAGCTTGTGCTATAGGTGAACGAAATCGGTCGATGCAGGATTCGAACTCACGACCACTGAATTATTAGCCCAGCGCGCTAACCTTATCACCTAGACATTATGATTTCCATGTGATACATAATATGACTTCTCACTAAAATTTAAACGGTAGTACGATCTCATTATGAAATTAATTTTCCTTCTTTTAAGGTAACGAATGTATGCACATCTATCGATAACCTAACATTGAAAAATTATTTATACATACATATACATATATACCATCACGCCATGTCCCTCACGGGGTAGGCAGAGAGAACCGAACGCCACATTTTTCTATCTTGACACACATTCATCGCCTCATCAAAATTCATACATCGTCTTATACATGTTCGTCTGTTGTTCATGCTTCTTACATTTCCATCTTTCAAAATATCGTTTACATGGTCGTGCCATCCTTTTCTTGGGCGCCCGCGACCTCTTATTCCGTTCCTGTCAGCTTTGTATATTTTCTTCGTCAGGCGTTCTTCGTTCATTCTCCCCAAGTGGCCAAACCTCTCAACTTTCATTCTGTTAATTACATATTTCTTTATCTTACATTCTTTCCTTGTATCTTCATTCCGAACTCTATCATACATCGTTCTGTTACAAATTCTTCTAAGCGATCTCATTTCAACTGCATTTATTCTGCTTTCGTGCGACTTCTTGAAAAATTATTTAACAACTTGATAATAATAATTAGACTAGAAACAAATTACAAATTATTTAAAGATAAACTCAAGACACTTTGAAACACTCTCCCTCATATTCCATTCCATTCTACAAAATTGCTATTTTTGTGGTTCATTTTTATTTTTCTATGTACCTATTGTAATTTTAATGTTGGTGTTTTCTTGATTTTGGATGTATTTTTTTTTGTTCTTTCTATATTTTGTTCTGAAATTCTGTCTTTTTTATATATAATTGTTAATTGATTTATTTAATATATTTTATAAGATTTATTTTATGTATTTTTTGTGAAGTATTCATATAATGTAAGCAAAGAGCTGCTGCTTTCCTAAACACAAGCTTCTAGCTTAAATTAGGAAAGGAAATGTTAATATGTTGATAAATATAACTAAATATTTGTAATCGTATATATTGTATAATGAATAAATAAGAAAAATAAACATTGCGGAATATGCCGTGATGATGTATATTATATGAATTGATGTTGATTTTAAGATACCAAGTATTCTTAAAACAGATGATTTCATTGTGTTATATTTTAGGTTTGGAGTTTGATCATAACATTGACATGGAACTTTGTTGATCTGTTCTTGGTATTAATGAGTCTAGCAATGGTGTACAGATTTGATCAACTATCAGATTGGATGGATACAACAATTGGGAAGGTTTATAATTTTTAATTAATAATTATTTATTTCCAATATTTACCTATCCATTATCTCTGTCGTAAATATATATTATTTAATTTTTTTATGTACCTTAATTACTGTTGTCAAACCTCTTTATGTAGAATATCATGTTTTCTATAGGTACTTAAATAAATAAATAATTAAATAAAATTTAAGGGCTTGAAATACAAAATGTTATTAAAATAGTACACTCATGATAATAACAATAATTTTATATCAACGTTGATTATTTTATTACAATTAATGTATAATCTGTGAGAAATTTCAATACAAATATAATAAAAAAAGTATGTTTTTCCAAAGAATTAAAATAATATTACATTTAGTTCGATAAATGAGATTTTTTCTTGGTAAGTATATTAATTTGGAGACTGCAGAAAAGTAGTAGTTATTGGTACATTTATATTGGTTATAAATATATTAAATTAAATAAAAAATATTTCACATCAAACCGATGATTGTTTCCCGTGAAAGAGAGGGGAAGCGTAACTATAATATACCCCAATAGTATAAGATTCAAATAACCAAAGTAGGTCACAGTGCAGTAGTCACACTTAAGTATCCCCTTTCTTTTATCAATGTTGTTTACGTCATTGTCATTGTCATGGAAAATTTAATTAACATATAAGCATAGAATAATGTATTATTATTCTATACATGTAAGATAAAAATTCATATGTAATTACGTACTGCAAAACAATGAAAATTGTTCTCAAATAATAATATAAATGATTTGCAATGCAATCGGACCACGGACATGAAGTTTCTAAGGTCAAAACAGTCTTATGAAAGAAACAAAAAAGTACATTGTAAAATAATCAGATAAAGACCAATGATTTTAATCTATATGGTACAAATCAATCAATATTTCAGGAGTTTTCAAAGTATTCGTAACAAATTAAAGTTAAAGTAACTGAAAATAATTCGGAGGGACTGGAGGGACGGAAGGGACTGAAGGGACAAGAGCTATTGAAAAGACGGGAATTATGCTATACATTTATTCAGAGGGATATTCGGAAATTCTTTAGATTGCCAGAATCTATAAAATTTTGTATTTTAATCCCTTCGGAAGAATTAAGCGCTCAGCGAAATTGCAGAGATGTTTTAAATACCTATATCATGAACATTTCTGCTCAAGCATGTTACTAAAATGTATTTTTTTTTCTTTTTTTTTCTTCTCTCATCCTTTGTCTCTTCCATCTGCTTCCAGTTGTTTCTATATTGTCCCCTTTGCACCCAGAGCCTTCCAGACAATGTTGGATGATGTAGTCAGATCATCTGATCTCAATGATACATATTAATAAATGATGAATATTGTCGCTTGTTTCAGCGTGTATCTGAGAAGTTCTGGTTTACGGCCAGAGTGGAGTTTCTGCGACTATCGAGATTGGTAAAAAGTGTCGACTCCCATATCAATACACTAATGGCAGTCTCATTCGCTTCCAACCTGTTCATCATCTGTGAGCAAATGTTCAATAGCCTCAAGTATTCATCATTTATATTATATTCTTCCAAACTTCTTGTCTTGTAATTTGAAAACTTGAATAATTGTTCATGAGATTGTATGATTTTTTTTCGTGCTTTTTTTATAGTTCTATATATACTAATATCCATATATACTGGGGCGCTGAGGACTAGCAGCCGTCCCCGTAGGTATGGAAGGAGTCAAAACACAGGCCGTGCTTAGGTCATGACAAGATTGATTTAAGTTCATGTACATGAGGCAGAGCAAGTGTAATCCAATAATTTCTATACAGTATCTAAGGATAACTTTCGTGGGCGTACTTTTCGGAAAACGGAAATTTTCTCACTGCACGGCAATTTTCGTTTTGATTTTATGATACAAACACAAAAACGCAGCGCGGAATTTTCGTTTTGATTATTGATACAAATACCACGAGAGAGTTTCTCACTGCGCGGCGAGTTTCGTTTTTATTTGATGATACAAACATTACAAGACAGAAATTTTCATTCTGATTTGTTGATACAATCAAAACAATACTGAATTTTCCGGGAGTTTTTGTTTTGGTTTATTTTTATTTTATACAATTCGGTGCATGTGTTATACAACCCGGTGCAAGTATTGAGCAGGTGGTTATTGATTTCGAGGAAAAGGAGTAAGTTAGTTAGTTTTTTTTCTGAAAATGGAGCGGAAACCCGAAAAAGATTGGGAACCTCTGATATGTACCAATAAGCCATAATTGGCAGAGAGAACTGAATGCCTAAATATGTATTTTCTTGACACGCATTCATCACCTCATCAACATTGATTTGACATATATTAACTAGTTCGTACTTAAATAATTTATATTAATATGTTGTTCAAGCTTCTTATGTTTGTCATCGTGTTCTTGGAAGACCACGTACACGTTAAACAATTTTGTTATTTTTATTTTGTAATTCCTATTTCACAATTTATAATAAATCTAATTTTATAATATTTTTTTTGATAATCTGCAACATTTGTTGCTATTGTATATTTTGATAATCTGCAACATTTGTTGCTATTGTATATTGATAATCTGCAACATTTTTTGGTATTGTATATTTTGATAATCTGCAACATTTGTTGGTATTGTATATTTTACATACTTATCATAATATTTATCATAATTAATCGTTGGTGTTTGCTATTTTTATATAAGTACATGAATCACCTATACATATTTTTTTGGTATATCATATATTTTGAGAAACATTGTTGCTATCTAGATACCAATTCGTAATTCAGAAAATTATTGCCAATATATTTTTGAAAAATCTTATTTCAGTACCGGCAAACTACACGAAGAAAAAGGATCATGTGGAAGAATCAAAGAAAGGTATCAATTTTACTATGGAATAGTGGAGAGTCATAATTTCACAATTTTTAAGCATCTTTTCAACATAAATTTTTCAACGAGTATCATGTAGAGAGTACACAACATGATTTTCGTCGTGATATGTTTGTATGTACTTATGGCGTACGCCGTATCCTTTTTATGTTCTCTCTAGAGCCCAGTCTATAAGTCTGATCAACTTCATAAAACATGTTTAAAGTGCATAGACCTAAAGCTGATTAGTTCTTCTTCTTCGATGGCGCTACAGCCCAAGTCGAGGCTTGGCCTCCTTCAACAAGCGCCTCCAACCTTTTCTATCCTTAGCCGCCGTTCTCCAGTTAGGGACCTACAGGAGCTGTTCTGCATCTCTCCCTATGTCGTCCTTCCATCTCAGTCTTGGTCTCCCCATCTTCCGTTTACCTCCCGGGTTGGAATTATCTGTACATGGCCAGCCCATCTTAACCTAAGCAGTCTTATATGGGTTGAGATCTTTGGGGCATCATAAATTTTATACAGTTCTTGATTAGTTTTCCATAGAAAAATTTCTTCTCCATGATTTCACTTGTCAAAATATTCAAATTCTCTCACGGTATAAAATCTTTTTATTCATATTTTTGAACTTTTTATGTTAAAAAATACGCTATAGAATTGTATTCAGAGATTGTATTTAGAGTGATTCAGAAAAAAACTTTTGGATATATTTAGTTGGAAGAGATCTACATATGACAATTAACTCGCCACTTGTACTGAGTGCAAGAAAGTGTATATTATTATTATTATTTCGTTTCACAGATTACGTTGGCCCGATATGATAGACACGGCATATTTTGGATTTTCATTTGTCTATTTGATGTTCCGCTTCCTGGCTGTCTCCTTGTCAGCTGCTATGGTCCACTCTGCTGCCAAAAGACCCAAAGATATTCTACATCTTGTTCCATCCTACAACTACTGCACTGAAGTATGTTGCAATTATACTCATTAAATAGTTTATTAATAGTCTCAACACTCATCCTTGTGGAACACCCTCTAAAACAAATTAAAACATATTATTTTATTATCACTTTTGATTCGTTGCTTTGGTTATTTATTTGTTTATTGATTGCTTTCTAATTTGATAACTATCTTTTTCATTTTTTACAATACATATATTTCTTATTTTTCTTTTCTTCTTTTCAATATTTTATGTATGTAGCTTGAAGCGGACGTGTTACTAAATTCGAGATAAAATTGTCCGTCATAAAACTGTTATTATTCCTAGTTATATAGACGAATCTCAATTGGATGAACTCGAATCATGGTTCTTCCCAATGATTATAAATTATAAGTTCCTGTAAGTATTTTGTAGTAAATAAATAAATGAAAGATTATTATTAAATTCAAATAGATCCACCTTTTACATAAATGCAAAAGCTGCTGCGAAACCAAGATTTAAGTTTTAGCACAAGATGGAGAGCTATTAAAGTGTATGTGGTGCCAGTATCTACTATAGTATGGAGTGGAAGATAGGACTCTCAAAATCTCAACACTATGTAAACAAAATTGAGTTGATTGTTAATGCGTATCTTATGGGTTGATGGTGTCTCAAATGAAAGATTTTTAAATATGATTGTGGAGGGAAATACTGAGGGAAGATGTGATATGGGGCGTAAAATAAACATGTGACTTCAAAATCTCAGACAATACTTTGGGATTCCGGATGCGGCATCACTCATTAGATTGGTTGGCACAAGATCATGATAAGTTGAGTGTGATGGTCGCCAACCTCCGCTAGTAGCGGTATAAGAAAAAGAATAAGAATCAAACATAAATATTTTATTTTATTATCTTCACCGATTTTAAATTGCCTCCTCATGTCAGTTTTGCCAATACCCGGACCAAACTTCGGAACATATACCTGTGGGATTTTCGCCACCTAATGGTTTCCTTTTATAGATCGAAGCTCCTCGTTGCTGTCCGTGGGCCTCTTCAAGGTCCCATTGGTCATGCGGATTTTGTGATCTCGAAGAACAATTTTAAAGCCTTCAAGAAGTTCTGTCATAGTTATGGTGCCTTTCTATTGGTTGATTCCCATTAAGTATATTTTTTTAAAGGGATCTTCACACACCTTTAATGTTTTACACTTGAAAAGTTCTGAAGTCGATGACAGTATATTTTATTCACATTCGTCGATTGTTCTTTTTGCACATATGGTGCCGAGATTGCTAATCTAGATTGCTCCATGAGCTACTTTTCGTGCTATGTATTTGTTTTTGTCGCTTATTTAGTTTTCAGTGAAGGGGCCGTTTACAGTCCCCATATGCAGAGCCGGTGGTGGTGGAAGTAGCGATATTTCATTTCATTTAAATGTAATTTGTTTTTCAAATTGAAACTAACGACGTATGGAATAAAAAGTTCAGAATATAAATTTTGACATACATAAATATCCGCTCCATACATCAATTATTAGCTAAAAATAATATTATCATGTCTTTATTATCTATGATCTTTATGTTATCTTTATTTTTACGGCGCTGGCCGATTTACTAATGATATAAATAACAATTAAGCACTACAAATAATAACAATCAATTATTATTATAATCTTTTTGTTTTAATTTGTCATTTCATTATTATTGTCACAATACACATTGTATTGTTTATAAACATCAACTCTGGTTGGTTTGAAGAAATTGCCGTTTGGCATTAAACCTGCCAGTGTACAAACTATATGTACCTTCAAAATGTTACAAATAAATAAATATCTATTAATTAATTAATTAAAAAATATATAAATTAATTGTTTTGTAATAAATTCGCCACTTGCACAGGATGTAAGGAAATGTTTAAATAAATATAATATCGGGATTTAAAATCTTAGATAATAATGTTTTCAGGTTCAAAGATTTCTTGATCAAGTATCTACTGATGAAATCGCTCTGACAGGACATGGTCTTTTCACTATCACACGTGGGCTTATCCTCAAGGTACGTAAACATTAATACTTTGATTTACATCAAATATTAATGTATATCATTACCTAAATAAAAATAAGCAAAACAGATAATCATCAAACTATCCTAAAAAAACTATCATCACAGATAATCGTCAAACTATCATAAAAACTAGCATCACAGATAATCATCAAACTATCATAGAAACTAGCATCACAGATAATCATCAAACTATCATAAAAACTATCATCACCGATAATCGTCAAACTATCATAAAAACTCATCACAGATAATCATCAAACTATCATAAAAACTAGCATCACAGATAATCATCAAACTATCATAAAAACTAGCATCACAGATAATCATCAAATTATCATAAAAACTAGCATCACAGATAATCATTAAAACTTGCATCAAAGATAATTATCAAACTATCATAAAAACTGTCATCACCGATAATCGTCAAACTATCATAAAAACTAGCATCACAGATAATCATCAATCTATCATAAAAACTAGCATCACAGATAATCATCAAACTATCATAAAAACTAGCATCACAGATAATCATCAAACTATCATAAAAACTAGCATCACAGATAATCATCAAACTATCATAAAAACTAGCATCACAGATAATCATCAAACTATCATAAAAACTAGCATCACAGATAATCATCAAATTATCATAAAAACTAGCATCACAGATAATCATTAAAACTTGCATCAAAGATAATCATCAAACTATCATAAAAACTAGCATCACAGATAATCATCAAACTATCATAAAACTAGCATCACAGATAATCATCAAACTATCATAAAACCTAGTATCACAGATAATCGTCAAACTATCTAGAGAACTAAATTTATAACTCGAGAGAAGTTATAAATTTATTTCAAAATAAATAGACAGATTTTTTATAAAAAAACATTAAAAGGACAGTATAAAACACCAGAAATGTAAAATTACCTATCTCATCAAACCCACCTAAGTGACGCAAAACCTGTAACGAAAATTCAGTACATGGATAAAAATGTAAGTGTCAAAAAAATTTTAAATTCCGCTAATAAATCTAAAATAAATATTTTGTTAAGAAATTCGCATATTTGTTTATTTTTTGTGTGTGTTATTTTTCAAACTTCATAGTAAAGTGACCGATTTGGAAGTTGGAACAGTTTCTTGAGTAATACACGACCATAATATTATCGAGTTTAAAGTGACTATGGAGAAACATTATATATTTTGGTCGTATATTCCATTTACCAAATGATTTATTATAAAGAAAACACTGCCATATATCGTCCAACTATTAAAATAAAGTGAAACTGCAGAATAGAGGTACTTGAATACCGGATTTTGACATAATTCAGGAAACAAAATTAAAAAAGAATATAATGCGGTTGGCGGAGAATACTCGCATCATGATAATATGAATATTACAAAACGGAAAAGCACACCATTTCAAGTGAACATAGCAGTAATATATTTAGTATTCATGGCACTATTTATGGTACCTACCATTTGTAACAATGTACGTACAGTATAATATTTGACCGGATTTCCACAAAGATTACTTACAACATACAACCCGATATACAAGGCATTTACAAGCAGATTCGGTAATTGTAATTCATATAATGTTAAGTTTAACGAATCGTTACTTTTTGATCCTTCACAACTAAGAAGAAATCTAATTTATTTTTCATGTGAATAGTTTAATTTGAATTAAAAACTACAGCAAGTTACCAAAGCATCTTCTTCTTTTGTTCTCCTCAGCCGTCTCTCCACTACTGAATAAAGGCCTCTTCCATGTTTCAACCTTAGATTTTGAACGGTATAAAACGCAGCTGCGAGGCCTATCTTTGCACTAGTTGAGGTGTCGATAAATTTAGCTACATAAGAGGACCCTCCGGACTACCCGGACTCGCTCTAGGAAATCTCCTGAAAGTTTCCTTTTTGAGTCCGCACCTACGCCAGATAACGTATACGTCTTGGTGCACGTTTTTTTTTTGGATTGTGTCTGGGCCACGTGCGGACACCCTATTAATATTTCTAAAATCCCCGGTTGGGTAAATGCTTATATTATTGCATGTACCACATGAGATCCAACTGTCGATATCGATAGTTTACATAGTTGAAGAATAAGTACCTACCAAACTATAAACTCATAAATCCATTGAATATTTTAAGATATTTTGCCTATTCATGCCAATTTTCAGCGATCTAGCTTTTATGGTTACTGAGATACATGGAAAAATAAAGTAAAAATATGCTGCAAAGCCTTTAAGTTGGTGTATTTTTACTTCAAAGTTGGAAAAGCCGTGAAAATGTAGACCGTGCATACAAATATCCTGTATCCTGGCAAAAAAAAAATGTCGATATATTGTTAAGAGAACAAAGTTCTCTTGAACAAATCGACAGTTAGAAAATACATATTTGAGATACAGAAATAAACATAACAAATAAAATAGAACACAAAGGGACAATGTAGAATTTGTGGACTATAAATAATTATGTTTTATGGTGTCATGGTTCTGCAAGACTCGTCATTAAGATTGTCTAACACAGATCGTAAATTTGAGAATTTTGCTTTGTTGATTTTAGCGCAAACCAAAGATATTTGCTGATAGTACTAATTGTTTAAGAGAATTGGATAGAGCTAATAATTTGCTTTGTTATGATCGGACCAACGAAATGGAATTGATAACCCACTGTCATACGTGAAGCTTTTCTAACGTTTATGTCTTCAGTAAATAACTTAGGCTATTTTGTTTCGCAGAGCCAACAATTCAGCAAGAGTGCCCTTAAAATGATCTTTTTAACATTGAACACTAGTTACTTTAATTAATATGATTTGAAATGTGTTTCATTTCAGATAGCTGGTACCGTCATAACATATGAACTAGTTCTGGTTCAGTTTAATGCTACTCCGGAGTCATCCAACTCTGCAAAAGATGCTGCGATCAATTCTACCTTAGCATAGAATTTATTTATTAAGAAAACTTTGGTTGAGTTTGTTTGATATAATTGAGGTATTTATAGCATCATAGTATAATCTTTCTTCAGCTTTCTTTATTCATTGGTACCTATCTTTATTGTTGTATCCTCTTTTTAGTTGGAAGAGTTAACTTCTGGCCATAATATTGCACATTGCTGTACATAATAAATTGAATGAAAACATATTAACTGAATCAAAAAATAAATAAATGCTATATATCGTAAATGTAAGAATATTAATCGTTTTACTTTTGTTTCGGAGTGATTTGTCAAAGTCCGTATTTACCTGAAGCTGAGTAACTCTCGAGAGACTTCGTCACACACGAATATGGTATCTCTGTCGCGCCGGACTTATTGAAATGTGTGCGAGTGGGACGAAATGAGACGCGTGGAGTTCGTTATTTTTATTTAATTGGTGTTCAAAAAGGGACCTGGTTGTGTTTTGCCTTTTGATTAGTTGATTAATCTTCTTCTTCATTGTGTATTAGCGAATTTGTGAAGGTGGACCATACTGGGAGGAGGAAGTCCAAATGTCCTTCCATTTCTTTACTGGTCTTCCGGCCCCGGGTAGTATTATGTTATTTGACAATTCTATTGTGTTCATAAAAATGTTTTTATAAAATATCATTATGAATATTACCAGGAACTTGAGGTATCTACAGAGCTTACGACCTGTCATCGGCTGGTTTACGTGATCACTTTATGCGCTTGCGCAAAGTTCACCATAGAAGAACCAGGAACTCCAAAAGGGCAAAATTGGTGAAAGTTGCGCAACCGCATAAAGTGATCACGTAAACCAGCCTATAACAGGTCAGGTAACATTATTATTATCTAATAGATGGGTCGATGGCAGAGCGGTTAGCGCGCTGGGCTAGGTCACGAGTTCGAATCCGGCCTTGACCGATTTCGTTCACCTATAGCACAAGCATTTATATGCTTATTTTAGGGAACGTAGGAAGATGTATATGTATTTGCTTAACATGGAAATTTTCATTTTTGTTAAAAAAAATATATTTCTATCATTATCACTGTAAAAGACCCATTCAAAGCTGTTTGAGAAGAACCTATTAAAGTATGTATGATAATAGTCAAGCAGATAATAGCAATTACCGTAAAAAGGCGTAAATGCAACAGAAGAGAATCGTTCTCGGATCATTACCTTTAACTGCAAATTGTTCAACCATCTTAAACCAGTACCCACCCCTACCCTCCTACTTTTAACTGCAGTTGCTCTATTGCATTATTTTCGTGTATCTAGATGTAATCCTTACATCGCGTTTATAGTCTAATTTTGCTTAGTTTTAACTCCTCACTACCCCAAAGGGATATAGTGATCAGTTATGAATTCAAAATTTTTAAGGATATTTTTTTTAATGTCGATATTCAACTGTATCATGCTGAGATTGTATTCTGAAAGTTTCATCACAATGTATCTGTTTGTGTGCGGTATACTATGTACGGCGTGTTTATTCTACTTCATCGATTATTTATTTTATTATTTAATTTATTTTACCTTTTATCACACGATATTTATAATGACAACAATAAGTAGATTACTGCTGCCCAACTAGGAAATCCTGTTCTAGGGCTAGCAGTTTACAATTTTTATTGACAATTGTATGTAATTATGAACCAGGTGATTGTTCCCGTTCCACACTAATTATGTACACAATCTCAACTTTCTGCAATCACAATCATTACTTCAACAAACATATAGGCTCACACAAAACAGATCAACCAGATCCCAATGTCCGCCATAATACCTGTCATGAATCCAATCTCTGGCGCGATTTTTATTTTAGAGCCATAGAAAGAGAACTAAATAACTCATTCGATTCTTTTCAAATTTTGCAAATTTTTTTATCATATCTAATACTCCCTTAGACCCAATTAGATTTTGAACGATATCTGGTTAGTGCTTCTCAATTTTTCAGCTGTCAAATATTTCACCCAAAATGGTGACCCCAAGCTCAGGAAACTTAAAATTTATATTTTCATTTTCAAATGGAATTGAAAAATTATCAAGTTTTCACAATAAAATATTTTAATTAAAAATAAATAAACAGGACCACTCACACTAAAGTATCGATCATAGTAAGCCGCTTTGTTGATTCTGTCCAACTCCCTGCTTATGGGGTTGTTACTCTGTGATCCAGAAGACCTGAGTGTGAGAAGCCTGTCAGATAGCTCTTTTCTCTGACACAGCTCTTGGATGTATTGTGATGTCAGTTTAAACACCATCAAACACATTTCGTAGTCAACTCGCTCTGAACATTTCAACCAGTGCTATTCGTTTAGTAGTGGCTTGGTGAAATAACCAATAAGGTACAATATCTACCTGTGCGTTGAATTCTTTATCTATACAATTAAATTGACATTATATAATTACAAATTTTGTGAAGAAAATTAACCAAATAATTTTCCATAGATAACCCTCTGATTTATTTCAGAGGGCAAGTCTGGTCCAACCGGCGAAATCAAAACCCTCACGATTACCCATATCATGGATCAAATTATATCTTTAGATGTCATAGAACTTCATTTGATAATTATATCCATGATATGAGTAATCAATAATAATAATAATTAACACTTCCTTGCACCCTGCGCAAGTGGCGAGTTTATTGCCGTATGGCAATTTCTTCCAAATAACCAGTATGCAATATTTGCTTCAGAAATAAAATTTTAAAAAATCCTCCTCTGCTGGGAATCGAAACCAGGACGCCCGCACAGAAACCGAATGGCTTACCAACCGTGTCACGGCAGTCGGCAACAATAGGGTTCTCATGTTCAAAATTTTGATATTACAATTTTTCAATTTTTAAACTGTTATCTTGAAAGTAGATGTCTTCTACACGTTTTATCATTATTATATTTAGATTTTAATTATTCAGGTCAAAATAATTAATTCATAGGGAATATGTAATGTACGCATTTTGTGATTACATATCACGTCATGTCCCGCAAATAAAGATATGTAGGTATGTAATATTCGTACATACGAGTATCTTTCACAGTGAAATGTGCGTTCTATATTAATATTTTTATTAGTAAACGTACCTACATCTTAATGCGTTTAATTTCCTTTGTAGAGAAAGTGGATCGGATAAAGACATCATAATGCAATACAGAGGCGAACACACCAAATGTAACTAAATTGATGGATTGTATTCTTTTTTTTAATTTATTTTATTTAAAATTTTATTTAGTGAAGTTAGAATTTTTTTTTTAATTAACAAATTAAAAATTCAATTTGAGCTCATCTTCCTAGTAATACAATTTTACTTAAAATTTCTCAACAGATTTCATGTAAAAAATAATACTATGAGTTTCGTGGCAAGGTTTTTGTGTGTATGGTGTATTGTAAAAACTTTTGTCCTCTGGGAAGCTTATATTTGTTTAAGAATTTAATAGAAATGTACTTCATAAAAATGCATTAAGAGATTGTCAACATTTCAAGAAGAAAAAATGAACGCTTACTATGGTACGGAGAGTTTAGTGTTGGCCACAGCCCACTCGTTTCTTACTTTAAGGTAGGAATAAAATGTGCTTTTAGTGAAGGCTGAATTAATTTCTTGTTCCTTAGCCAAAAGTCTAGTGTTCGATATCCGGTCAAGACACAATTGTTGATTGTGTTTTCAGTATGGATCTATGAGACGATAAATTTACCAAGTCTCCAGAATGTAACAATTTGTTATTGGATGCTTGTTTAATTAATATTTGATATAGTACCAGTAAGTTGCCCGAGAAAAAATGCAAAATAAAAAAAAATTAAACAGAAGCCATCTTATATAGAACATCTATAACCAGGTAGCATAACGAATTCCATAAATAAATTTAAACCTTTTATTACTAATTAAACAGGTGTCGTTAATTTTTTTCCACTCCGTTAATTAAATATTGTGAACCTCACGTGAATTATATAGATATATTGCACGTTCGTGGCACGAGCTTCCCACTGCTCCCGCGGCGGGACCGCCCCTGACTGAGTGACATTATTCCGTAGGAAATTACTCATAAATTTTTAGGAAAATTTCATTTTGGCGCCCCGCGAGAGCATTAATATGATATTCAGGGCACCGCGTACCACATTAATACAACCATAGACTACGCACGACTCTTCATATCACCGAATGCGATCATTCCAATAACGAAACTCTTAGACACGCGGAAAATATCATACTCACACCCCCCAGGGAAGTGTGTTTTTCTACTTAGCTTTGTGACAACCCTGGGCGCGTAGAGTTTTTATTCAAGAAGAACATTCAGAAAACCATCAACAGATTCTGCTTTATTTTAAAAATCAAAAAAGTCCACTGATGTATCTATTAATTTTGTACTTTAATATTTTTTTATGCTTTATATTTATTTTATTTATTTATTTAAGATTTGGTACACGGTTAACACACAATATATACATGAACATAATATCAATCATAACAAATCAACCGTGCACACAAAAATCCCACAAAGCACAGTTTCTGTTTCTGTCTATAGACAAAACATATACACAAAATTATTTTGGACAAAACATATAGACAAAATTATTTTGGACAAAACATATAGACAAAATTATTTTGGACAAAACATATAGACCAAATTATTTTGGACAAAACATATAGACAAAATTATTTTGGACAAAACATATAGACAAAATTATTTTGGACAAAACATATAGACAAAATTATTTTGTTAGTAAAATTAGATATATAATATAAAAGAAAATCAAGTGCTAAGGCAAGAAACAAGTACAAAAAATATAAAGAAGACAACTTAGATATAAAACATACATACACATATTATATACAAAACATCAATAAGTATTATATGAAACAGCAGACTGACAGCGGTCCTACCAAATATACCCACATTCGACAGCAACAATACTTGACAAGTACAAGGATATGTATGTCCCAGTCAATATACACATGTATTGTATAGGTATAAGATTAAAAATTTCTAATTAAGATAAAAAAAAATTAAATATAAACATCATTGAACTTCTACACAAGAGCAGCAGTTTGAGTAAAATAAAGAAAAAATAACAATAAAAAATACCAATAAATCCAGAAAAAAGTATACATACATTAATTTGAAAACCCAATAAGTAACAAACAAATAAATACAAATTATAATTAGGAACAATAGATTAATATTAATAAATTCAGAATAAATATTTAATAGAGTTGTAGTTGCCTTAAGTGGAGCTGGGCTGGGCATATTGCCAGATGCCAGGATTCACGATGGACCAAAAATATCGTAGAATGGCGACCGAGAACAAGCCGAAGAGGTGTCGGCAGACCCCAGCCAAGGTGGTCTGATGACATCAAGAAATGTGCCGGAGGGAGATGGATGCAGTGTGCCCAAGACAGGGAACAGGCTGAAGAAGAAGAAGAAGAGTTGTAGTTGTATATTTTACGAATAAACATATTTATACTAACAAACTGTCATATTGCCACTAGGCAAATTCATCCAACTTACTACAATATTTATAAAAAAATAGGGAATCAAATAATCTGAATTTTTCTCGAAGACATTCAACAAAAATGATTTCATTAATTGTAATGTAATTGTCAAAACCACGTTCAGGTATATTCCGTTAAGAGAAAACCAGATTGGTCTTTATTACCAGATTGGTATTTCTTCACATATAGATAGATACCAGGTATATTTGTTTGGTGGAATGATAAGATATTTTTAATCTTCTAAAAGATCAATCGCTCCATCTGTCTGTGTCTTTCTCCCGCCCCTTAGATTCCTCAACAAATAATATCTCAAACTGGGGTAGGAATAGAGATACAACGCGAGGGAGTGA
The DNA here is from genome assembly GCA_963576475.1 of Molanna angustata. NCBI lineage: Eukaryota > Metazoa > Arthropoda > Insecta > Trichoptera > Molannidae > Molanna > Molanna angustata. The sequence continues at coordinate 36,708,692 of OY754974.1, read as the reverse complement.
GGGGTGCAATACAGGGTTGGCACACGTCCCGACTTTCCCGGAACCAAAACAGATAAGCAAAAAAAATTGGAGGGTCGCCACACGTTCCGACTTTTCCGAAATCTAAGAGATAAGCACAAACAAGTTACAAGGTCGGTACACGTCCGGATTTTTCCGAAACAAACAAAAACTAGTCAACTGTCAAAAAGTGGGCATTAAAATTCGAATAATAATTGTGCGCCAAAATTCAGCAGAAAATTAAAAAAAAAATGAAAATCCATAATTCCATTATTAAATATACATACACGACACACGGAGTGCATATAACAACATAGTCATATTACTTTAAGAGACTTCCTTTAAAAATAAGGTAGGTACCTACTTTAATTCAGGACACTTGGCAATATTTTTCGTCAATATCATTCTAGCAATATTATCGTAGAATCAAAAAAAAACAATGATTTGAATAAAAGTGCCAATTGATTGGGCAAGATTCTCAGCAGAATATTTATACAAGTATTGTTTTTTTCTTAATTTTTTTGCTCTGAAATCTCTTATCGAGGAGAAATAATTAATTCTTTGAAAATAAACTCTCCATAAACGCAGATTGCACTGTTTCATTTATTCATACATACCATCTCGGTATATCCCAGAATGTGGAGCAACCAGCGACAGGAGCGAGGCTATGCATTAAGAAACTCATAAAATGAAGCACGACACACCAATATCGTCTCACCTAAAAAGAATGGGCGGTGAACCTCATATATGTACTATGTGAGATGTTATTGTTGCCTGTTGTACATATTTTCGTCACACCCGAAAACGATGATAATGAAAGAATGGGAGAGATATTCTAAGCTTGTGCCTCACAGCAAGCGCAAGGTTACTTTTGCAATATACAATTATTACGGACAACGTGCTCGTCCGGGACTATTTTTGACAACCCTAATTCAACTCCACAAATGTGGTAGACATTTCTGCTATCTTGGTACATATATGTATGCTAGTGAATGAATAACCAGATACCTAAGAACGATATAAATCCCAACCAATTGTCAATTTATCACATTCCACCACTACCTGCCTTTAGTTGCAGATGGAATGGCATCAGCTTTCATTCCTTATTTCTTTCTCAACGAGAATTGATCTGTTTTAGTATCAGATTGAAATACCTCAGGACGTTCTTCACCAGGCGACACTGCACTGTCAAATTCAAAAGTGTGCACTTTATTCTTTAATATTTTTACTAGCTTTTATGTCCCGCCGTTGGCCAAGAATGTAAAATTGTGAAGGAAAAAGCAATCGTTTTTATAATATTGTCACCGAATTATTTTGCAAAATCGGACTATGAAAATTGGTTTGAAATATGATTGAATTTGATTGTAAAATGTTCAAGTGATGGCCACATACCATTATTTTTTTATGTATTGCTATAAAGTGTGAATGAAGTATATACAATTACTGCACGCATGGACTATGCGAAATGGTTTTAAATATGACTGTTTATCAACGTTGTAAAGAGATTGGTTTGACCACAACCCCCATTTTTAAATATTATCATCGAAAACAAATTTTAATATGTACCTATTGAAAATTTAGTAATTTTGGATGTTGGGATGTGGTTAAAATTTGATTAAACAAATGTACTGAAATATCCAGTGTTGGTCACATCCCATTCGTTTTTATATTTTTTCATCAAGTGTGCATTATGTTTTTGCACAATTAGACTGATAAACTTAAAATTGACACAAAAGTCTACATTAACGAAGAAGAAGTAGACTTAAACTATGGTAAATAATTTGAATATAAACGTTGTGAAGAGTTCAGTAATGGCCACAACCTCCATTCTTTAAATATTGTCAACGAAATCAAATATGTAGGTGTTGAAAATTATTCAAAAGAGGATGATATAAATGCTTTAAATTTGATTAAACAAAAGTATTGAAAAGATTCTAATGCAGGTTTCATCGTCTCATCCCACATCCCATTCGTTTTTACATACCTACATATGTATTTTCATCAAGTGTGCATATCGTTAATAATATTTCTGCACAATAGACTATTAGACTTAAAACTAGCCCAAAAGTCTAAATAAAAAAGAGAATAATAAGTATAAGACTATAAGAAAAAGTTTGTATAAAAAATCCCAATGGTCTACATAAAATAAGAAAAAATACATAAAATAGAAGAATAAGACTATTGGAAATAGATTGTATAAAAACTGACCAAAAGGTCTTCATAAAAGAAGAAGAAGATTAATCTATAGGAAATCGTTTGTATAAAAACTGTCCTAAAGGTCTACATAAAATAAAGAAGAAAAATAATAATAAAAAATCTGTTAAAAAAAATTAGACTCCAGGACCCGTCGCTTCAGACCCTTCAGTACCTCCCGTCCCTTCAATCCCTCATCACGTCCCTTCCCATCAGGCCCTTCAGTACCTCTCGTCCCTTCAGGCCCTTTAGTTTCTTCCTTCCCTTCATTACATCCCGTCCCTTCAGTCGGTTAAGAAAAGTTTAAATCCAGAAACCCTCCTGGAAGAACCGCGAAGAGATGTAAGGACCGTCTTCTTTTCCTAGGATATTCCACCTTCATAGGTAAAATGACTAAATACAGGAAGAAGAAGAAGAAAAAAGATTAAATCCAGATACCTGCGAAGATACGGAAGGAAAATTGGACCTTCTTCTCCCAGAATAGTCCACCTTCATAGGTAAAATGACCAAATGCACGATGAAGAAGAAGAAGAAGAAGAAAAAAGTTTATATCCAGAAACCATCTAGGACGACTTGCGAAGAGATGGAAGGACAGTTGGACCTTCTTCTCCCAGGATACACCAACTTCATAGGTAAAATGACCAAAAATACACGATGAAGAAGAAGAAAGTTTAAATCCAGAAACCTGCGAAGAGATGGAAGGAAAATTGGACCTTCTTCGGTAAAATGACCAAATACACGATGAAGAAGAAGAAGAAAAAAGTTTAAATCCAGAAACCTGCGAAGAGATGGAAGGAAAGTTGGACCTTCTTCTCCCAGGATACTCCAACTTCATAGGTAAAATGACCAAAAATACAAGATGAAGAAGAAGAAGAAAAAAGATTAAATCTAGAAATCTGCGAAGAGATAGAAGGAAAATTGGACCTTCTTCTCCCAGAATAGTCCACCTTCATAGGTAAAATGACCAAATACACGATGAAGAAGAAGAAGAAAAAAGTTTAAATCCACAAACCGTTCTGGAAGACCTGCGAAGAGATGGAGGGACAGTCGGACATTCTTTTTCCAGGATACTCCCCTTCATAGGTAAAATGACCAAATACACGAAGAAGAAAAAGAATAAGAGAAAAATTAAATCCAGAAACCATCCCGGGCATACGCTCGACAATTCACCAAAGTTTCATTGTAATCGGACAAACTGTTTAGGAGCACATAGCATACCTACATGCATACATTCATACATAAATAAATAAATAAAATAATTTTCCGATAGGAAATCAGTATATTGTTGATTTGTAAGTAAATAGTATAAGGTAGGTACCTACCTACAACAATCTTCTAAATAAATTCGATTCATAAAAAAAACCATAGTAACCATTCGAAGACGTAAGAAATATCAAATGGTTCGGATACATTTTTTGAATATGTAGGTACCTACATTGGTTTGTTCTAAGCCACAAAAACGAAAATCAATAATTGTCTGAAATATCAAATATTATATACAAATTATGCAATTTTATTATGCCTATATCTTTACTAATAATAAACAGACTTTTACAATATATATATCTTAAAACTTGCTGTAATGTCTTGTGTTTCATTTTATTATTTCATAATCACATTTATTTCAAAGGTATATTATTTTAAAGAACATATTCATTCGGTAGGAAAATGAAATATCGTTTGAAAAGATATTAAAATGGCGGGGTTATGTGTACAAAACGCTTACTTTAAAAATAAGTTAAACATTATAATTAAACAAAATATTCACCATATTTTTCACTTAAAAGCTAAGTTATACTTGAAAATATTTTTTTTTCGTGTAAATACGTACTTCTAACTTTTAAACTAACAGATATTTGCGTGCAAAATGTACACTTTTTTGACAGATATGACTTGGAAAATTTTGTACGAAAAAAATAATTATTGAAATATTTTTAAAATTCAGCATTTTTATCGCATTATTTTTAGCGTGACACTGCATCAGGTATACTGGTACATGTTCGCACATAAATTAGATTTTTAGATGCTCTTGGTTTTTCAGAAGGCGTGAGACAAACACACACACATACACACACACACACACACACACACACACACACACACACACACACACACACACACACACACACACACACACACACACACACACACACACTAACAAAATTATTGTTTTATCACTTTAGATATAATTGCAAATATTCAATCACAAGATACACAATCACAATCAAAATGATACACAATCAAAAATGACATATTTGAAGTATTTGTCAGTTGAATAAATGATAAGCATCGATCAGATGTTCTTCGAAATCTAATGGGGTCAAAGTGATTTATTTATTTATTTATTTAATTATTTATTTATTTATTTATTTATTTATTTATTTATTTATTTATTTATTTATTTTTATTTATTTATTTATTTATTTATTTATTTATTTATTTATTTATTTATTTATTTATTTATTTATTTATTTATTTATTTATTTATTTATTTATTTATTTATTTATTTATTTATTTATTTATTTATTTATTTATTTATTTATTTATTTATTTATTTATTTATTTATTTATTTATTTATTTATTTTACATTTACGGCTTGGAAGCCTATTTAACAGAAACCAACAAGTAAACATTTATTAAAACATGAATATTAATCCTTTAGTTTTCTTATCATTGCTATGAATGTTTTTAAAAAAAAAGTTAACTCGCGCGTGTTGTTTTAAGGAAGATCTCAGTGCTGTTTATGTACGCTATTTTGTCTTTTCTCTAACTTTTATGACTTTTTTGACTTCTTATGTGCCTGTTTTTTTTTTGCTTCTACTTATGTAACTTCTATAACTTTTTTTTTCTTGAATTGTGTAACTTTTTTTAATCTTGAATTGTGTAACTATTTTTTTCTTTTTCTTTTTTACTTAACTTTTGTAGCCGAATTATTTCTAATTTTTGTACTTGTGTAACTTGCGTGTGTGATTGAGTGAGAGCTCATGTAATTTTGTGTGCATTCATAATTGGACGTCCAGCACTCGTAGTAATAACCAATATTGTTTTCTTTTTGTGAGAATTGTGAGCTGGATGTCTGTCGATGTACCCTTTTAATAAAATAAAAATAAAATAAATAAAAATGGTTCATATATGCTATCTTCTTTGTTTTTTTTTACTTTTTCTGCTATCTTTATTTATTTTGTAATAATTTAAAATAAATATTTCAATTTTATACATAAAGTAAAATTAATCGCGAAGTAGGTAAATGTATCGTCTTAAGAGGATATATAACGTCAAATCTAGTGACTGAAAACATGATATATTAAAACCGCTATAAAAAAATCAAAGATTTATTTCTCTACGACACGTAGGTAGTAATGGAGTAATTTAAAAAAAATGTTGTAAACAAGGATATTTTTGATATTCTTTTTAGAGGAATTTAGGCTGAATCTTAAAATTGTGTGACTAACATTCACCAGAGAAATGTTGAAAATACTTTTTCTACCGGTACGTTTACTACTGGTATTTTTTTCTAGAGACACACTGTTTTACATATTTGAGGAATTTGATTTAAAACTGAGGTGTTTAGGTTTATATGCTCCCTTAGGGGGTGCAGAATTGGCCCATAATAGACGATGCTCAACACTGAGGCATATAGGTCAATTGGAGTCGTGTTTGCGAACCAAATTAAATTGAACGAAAAATTATGTATATTTTTTTCATCATAATTCTAAGTGAAAATGGAGTTCTTACACGAAGTGACAGATTCCGAAAAAATATATAAAATGCTTTAATAAATAAATTTGGAAACAAAAATTGCACCGTTATGGTGAGGTTCCTCAAGAGTGGCTCTAATCCTGCACAAACTGTCCAGCTATGTATTATGACCATAATAATGTATGCAAACTAACATTATGGATATGTAGGTACTTAAACTGAATGGTTAGGGGAATGAAATGGTGAAGAGATAGTAGTCGATACAGAGGAGTACTCTGCGATGCAAATCCAATTAAGCGTTTTGCTCATTACATTGAAACTTTCTCAATAGCATACAATTCAATACTTGTATTGAAATGTCAAGTATCTTATACTTACTTAGACAAAGGAACTTGATAGTTAAAGCCTGCGTAGGTACCTTTCATATTCAGTGTTTCAAGATAATGCATTAACTTATTATAAAATATAAAATACTTACCCCACATTGTGGGGAAACCAGCGACAGGTTGTAACGGTGAGTCTGTCCTAGGGCCAAAGTCCCGTCCTAACCACCAACTACATCATCGGCTAACATTTGAAATAATTACAAATAAACCTAACTAAAAAATTAAGGGGAATGGAGATTTAAGTCTTCTTCTGGGTCACAATCCTAAGATTGGTCTGCACCAAACACTCGATCTTTCCACTTAACTCTATCGTCCGCCAGTCTCTTCAACTCTTTGTAGCTGCTACACCGCACGTCACCGATTATCTGGTCTATATAGTTATTTCTGGGGCGACCTCTACAGTTACCCCCATCAATCATTCCTTCGACGATGGTAAAAAGCAGGCCTGGGTGCCTGATGTTGTGGCCTATCCAAGTTGTTCTCTGTTGGGCAATTCTTTTCATAATTTGCCTTGTCTCTCCAACCCTACTTAGTACCTCGTCGTTGCTGATGTGTTCTGATCAGTGAACTTTAGCCATGCGTCTGTAGCACCACATCTCAAACGCAGACAGACGTCATACCCTACTATTATTTCGTTTTCGTATTTTCGTATAGTCAGCCTTTGATGATAATAGTGACTAGAGAGAGTTACTTTATAAATTGAATGAAAATTGGAAAAATGTTTGACATTTGAGGTTAGAAATAAGTTTTCTACATATGTATGTATTAACATTTGATCACATTTTTCAAATGAATAAATTATATTATTCAACATATTTTTATTCACGTCGTTGCATGATTTTTGAAAATTTTCGCGTTTACAGACAGACGCGTTTCGCGTTTTTTCGCGTTGCATGTACAGACGGTTTCATTCGCACCAATTAAGTAATTTTTTAAAAATATTTTAGTAACTTTTCTTAATATATAATGCGACTGGCTCACGTCAGTAAAACTACAAACAAACCTAACCAACCTGTTTTTACCAAAATTTTGTAGGTTAGGTTTAAAAAATCTGGTGTAAAGACTAGGCTACCCCTAGTGCCAACAAGCGAAGCTCTCAAACGGAAACAAGTCCCAGTATCGTCATCAGCAATGGCGCTACAGCCCGGTGTGGGCCTTAGCCTCCTCAAGAAACTGCCTCCATCCCGCCCTGTCGACAGCAAGTCTCCTCCAATTTGTCTGTCCGATCGCTCTTATATCGCCCTCGATGTCGTCCAGCCATCTCATCCTAGGTCTCCCTCTGCTTCTTCTTCCGTCAGGACAGGTGTCCATACAAGTCCCAGTATATCCATATTAAAAAAAAACAAAAACAGTCGCAGCAACGTTGCCCGGCCGGTGTGAGTCACAGCAATGTTGCCCGAATTCATTTTTTTTAATATCTGCGAGGAAATATCCAATGTCAGTTTCAGATTCTAAATAGTAAGAAAAATTATTTTGAGAAAAATAACACAAAAATGACAACGTGTACAGGTGTGCTTATTACCTCATAGAAGGAAAAGTGACAATAATACTTGTATCCCCACACACCAGTATCATCTCACCTAAAAAGGCAACATTAAGAATATGTAGGTGGCATGGGCGCCCGCAGAAAATTTTCTAGGGGGGGGGCAAAATATTTTTAGCAATGTTTTAATGCAGACGACAGGAATAGAATGATCGACCCGTGCAATGAGGCGCGGGGTCGAAGATTATTTGACTATTTTCAATCAATCCAGGGGGGGCAAGTGCCCTCCCTTGTACAGCTGCGGGCTGCGGGCGCCCATGGTAGGTGGTGAAACTTATTACCTTTGTAAGATGTTATTTGGACTGTTGTATTTCACACACGAAAACGATGATAATAGAAAGAAGTAGTAGCACTATTCTAATTCGGTACCTCACGAGTCGTTCCAAAGACTATTTGACCTAAACGCGAACTGCAATTCTGCAATACACCACCTGCATCACTGTACGTTGCAAAATTCAATCTTGGACGACATCATTTGGAAATAAATTGGATAAATATAAAATCCAATAGGAAGAAATAGGATAAATATGGAAATACTTGTATGATATGTTAGGTGCTTTCAGTCGGCTCGAGTGGTGGTGGGGGTGGGGGGCCAGCAAGGAAAGGTTTTGGGAGGAAGATGAAGTTAAAGGTTATGTCGGTAGATCCGGGGAAGAGGTGGACTGGCCAAAGGGTAGGGGTGTAAAGGCGCAGTCTAGGACGGGCGGTGCACTCCCTAAATATAATTTTCATAAAAGGAATTTTGCGTTCTTGACAGCAGTCTGCTTTCCGCACGACGAGATCTCAGGGGAACAGGGACGACAAAAGCGGCTAGAAAATTAAATATGATTTGCATACCTACTCGTACATGCAAATGTTGTGTTTGATGTTGGTATGGTAAAACGCAAGGGTTGCCCGAAAATGACGTTAAAACATTCATACCATCACGACATATCCCACAACGTGGGGTTACCAACGACAGGTGTGGGGATGTGCATTACGTCCACTCACCAGTATCGTCTCACCTAAAATGCTATTACATTCAGAATGTGCGGTGAACCTCATTGCTGAACTATGTGAAGTGTCATTTTTGCCTATTGTATTTTCCATTACGTGAAAACGAAATTGGTAAAAACATGTTTTTGTTAAAGAAAAAAAAATTTGTCAAACATTGTCACTGTATAAACGAAACTAGTTAGTGGTAATAAATTATTACATTACCAATTACATATTTTTATTTGACCAAAAATATTTTTTCACCAATTTGTTACTAGGTATTCATCAAGAATCATCCATTGAGAAGTAAAATAAATTATTTTATAATATTTAAACTTATTTCTACTTTCTTTTTTTTATGTATATATGTATGTTTTTCATGAAATGGATCCCTCTTGGGTATAGGCCTCCTCCAATAGTTTCCATATAGTTCTATCTTTGCCCTTTTCTTTCCAGTCCATTCCCCCCGTTGTTATTATATCATCGATCCACCTTTTGTACGGCCTGCCAACATTCCTTTTTCCTTTTGGTCCCGTCCATATCGTGGTTAGTAAAGTCCATCTATCATCTGTGAAACGCGATAAGTGTCCAGCCCATTGCCACTTTAATTTTAAAGCTTGTTTTAGCGCATCTGTTAATTTTGTCTTATTCCTAATAGTTTCACTATTAATCTTATGTATTTTCCGCAATTTTACCCTCCAAGGACACAGTACATGCATACAATTTTTAAAAGTAAATTAGCAAAAATACAAATATAACATTACCTAATATCAAAATAAGACAGTAAAAAAGTGTGAATTAGTGTGGGTGCGCGCTTGAGAGAAGAGTAACAATATGTATGTGTGCGTGAAAGAGATATCTAGAAAGAGTGTGAGTGTGTATGTGTGTGTATGAAAGTGGGTTTGCATGTGTGTGTATACATGAAAGACGAACATATATTGACAGATTCGAGTCGAAAAGAAAAAGAAAATATATTGCTGAGCTAGTCTTATCTAAACCTCATCCTATCTTATCTAAATATTGATATTTAGAGACAAAATGCAAATAAAATTTATCATAAAGTGACGCCAATTCTTAATCATCTATACTAGTTGCATGTTATACATGAGATCCAACTGTCGATAGCGATAGTATGTATAGTTGAAAAATAAGTACCAAACTATAAACCCATAAATCCAAATTATTGAATATTTTAAGATATTTTGTTTTCTATACAACACATGTAGGTATGTATGTCAAGATAGGACAGTATGGAGGTCAGTCCTTTTTTTCTACCCAAAATATAAAAACAGCATGATGGTATGTATATATGTATGTTTGGAGATTAAGTATCAAACTATTAAGTCTTCTTAGATATCGAGTATAGGCGACTGCCATACAAATTGTATGAAGCGATGTCGTCACTAAATTAATTTTTATGAAATTCGTTAAAAAATAATTGAGATAAACTACTGAATGTTTATATTTTTTATAGAAAATTAAATTATCTAATTGGAGTGTTTCGGCTTATTTCGATATTTTAAATAACTTTGAAAATATAGGCAGTCAAACACAATTTCATCATAAAAAAATATTTTTCTTAATAAAAAATGTTTGAGAATCTCTGGAACTTTTTGAAAAAATAAAATTTTTAATTTTTAATGTCTATATTCATACCAATTTTCAGCGTTCTAGCTTTTATGGTTTCAGAGATATATGGAAAAATAAATTAAAAATTCAAAAGTTGATAACCCCTGACTTAAACATAAATACTAAATTCTGAGTATAAAAGTTTTGTAAGCCTATAACTATTTATATGTTCTGAAATTTTAGGCTGTGTGAATTGAGCGAATCAAAAGTTATAAGAGGGGGGGGGACACACAGACACACGTAATGTTCTACTCCGAATTCTGAGTAAATCCGTATATAGAACATAAATATATGCTGCGAAGCCTCTAAGTTGGTGTTTTTTTACTTCAAAATTGGAAAAGCCGTGAAAAATGTAGAACCTGCATACAAATCTTGCGTATCCTGGCTTGAAACATTGTCGATATGTTAAGAGAACAAAGTTCTCTAAACATATCGACTACTTAGTTAACATAGTTGGACTACTTAAAAAATATGAAAGAAGGATGGGGAAAAAAATAACTTTGTAAAATTCTCCTATCCACGGTCGCCTGTAGGACAAGTTTGTGAAATAAAATAATAAGATTTTTCAATTTTGTTTATATGAAAATAAAAAAATAGATTTCATTATCATGAACCTCCACAGTGCGAAAATTCATTAAATTATTAGATTAGAAAAGCGTATTCAATTTCCTTATAAGTGACATCCCTAAACAACATACGTAAAATATTTATATTTCTTGATACAATCTCAAATGTATATTTACTTAGATCGTGTATTCTATTCGCCGGGATTGGAATGTGAAGAAAATTGTACATTTTATCAAGATTACAACGACTATACTAGGCTTGTATGTAGTATCAATATATATTAATATGCAACATGGGAGTAGAGGATAATGTTCACTCCTTTACTCGGCTTCTGCCGATCTCCAAAACTAACGTATCCCTCACCCTTCAAAACATAGGAATTCCTAGTCGGTTGGTTCATCTTGTAATTACGAAATTTCAACCATAACATTATTCAACAAATTTTCTTTATCGGAGCACTTAATTCATTTTCAAGATAAATCGATTCTTCACGGGAAATATGTCTGCCGATTTCGCAACAAACAGAAATTATCGTTATATCTTACATTATTTTCAAAGAAAATATGTTTAGTATAATTCTCGCTATCGATATCGATATGACTTAAGTTGATAATTTAATTATTATCTAAAGTATTTTTTATATATTTAAAATTTTTCAATCTTTTATTTTTATCTTTCTTCTGACGGCAGACAAAATGCCACCTGCAAGACTGCCATGTTTGCCCCGCAACCTGCTCAAATTATGAGGATCTACTACGGTATAGCGGTCCATGTTGCCGTGAATTGGTCAATAGTTTAATTGCTGCTGACACGAGAGAAGGAGTCTCTTGTACGTATAATTTGTACACTGATAGACTTATTGTAAGACGGCAAAATTTTATCTCAAAAATCATATACTGAGTAAAATATATCTCTAAGATTCCATGTCAAAAATCACATCCTGTGTAAAGTGCATATCTAAGATTTCATGTCAAAAAAGGTTTTGGTAAATGTAGTTATTAAATTTGAGGTTAATATATAAATGTATATGATATAAACGAGCTTCATAAAATGGACCTCTAATTGAAAAATATCCCATGCAGTAGCTTGTTACTTCACAGCTACTTTTTCCATACACGAAGCTCTCTTTGGGACATGTGCATTGTCTGCAAGGTTTTAAAGTTCTCCGAACTCATCTTCGTGTGTTCTACAAGGAATCTTAATCGGTCTCTATAAGCAGAACAGGTGTTGGTGATAGAAAAACAGATGTCTCACTCGTACAAATATCATCTTTCACGAAAATATAATAATGTTTCCATGTATGTATCTTGAAAGCACTTCTTGATATTTCAATTCTGACTGGGATATTTGTAATACCTTCTATAAATTTAGCAAGTGGAACATACAGTTTATTATAGTTATGTAGATAATATACCATATTATATAATAATATAATGTGTTGGGTTGAAGTGTTTTAGTGATGTTATTTACTGAAATAGGGGACGATGTTTAAGGATACATACAGCATTTCAGCGAAATTTAATATGAAACATCTAGAGTTGTGTAAATATGGCAATATATTCTATACAGTGCACTCGATAGTTTTCAACAATGGACATCAAGCAATTGATTTATTTGTTGAAATGTCCTTCCTTGTTATATATGTAGGTATGAAACAGGTAAATCTTAAAATAAATATTAAATATTATAAATATTATCTTTCTTGTTGAACATTGAATAGGTAAGTCTGGCACCTGGGAGTGGTTGCGTTTACCAGTGCGCATCCTCTTTGTATAAGTGAAAATTGCGGATTTAAGTATCATTTTTGTATCTTTGTATGTCCTTTTTGTGCTCTTATACCATCCATCTGAAAAAAAATAATCTTTTTTACATATTTCAGTAACAGTAGGAATATATTTCCAAACGGACGGATTTTATTGGTACAAATAAAATACAAGTATAAATTATATTGAAATAATGTTAAAAACTGAAATTTTCACATATAAAGAAGATGCGCACTGGTAAACGCAACCTCTCCCATGTGCCAAACTGCCATAACTCTTCTTTCAATATCCTTATCAGGCCGTCCATTCCGTTGGAACATACTACCCAGATAGACATACTCGTCGACTTGTTCAAGCCATTCATTCTCTACTTTTATTTGACACACTGTTCTGCTTTCACTCTTTTCAAATACCAATACCTTTGATTTGCTGGCATTCATTTTAAGTCCGTTTTCTATGCATCCTTCATATACCATACTTACAAGATACTGTAACTCTTCCATACTTTCTGCTAACAATACTTTGTCGTCTGCATACATCAGATCACGTACTGTTACAGTAGGTACTCAGTTTCAGACCCTTACTTTCATACTTAAGGGCTCTTATGCAGAAATCAATGTAGAGATTAAAGAGCCAAGGGGACAACACGCACCCTTGTCTAACGCCATTATTTATAGAGAACCAAGTTGTTGTTGTGTCGTTAACACGAACACATGCTTTGCTGTTCTCATATAATGAAGCGATTGCACGTATCAGCTTACTCTTCACTCCGTACATCGATAGTATATTCCATAGTTTTTCTCTTACAACTTTATCATAGGCCTTTTCAAGGTCTATAAAGGCGCAGAAAAGTTTTTGGTTTTTTCCCAAAACCTTTTCTGTGACCATACGTAAAGAAAAAAATTTGGTCTATACATCCTCTGCCGCCAACAAAAGCCCCTTGAGCATCCCAAATCTTGCTCTCTGTAACCTTTCGTACTCTTTGATCCAGGATCCTTGCATACATCTTACCAACTGAGCTTAGCAAACTTATGGCTCTATAGTTTTTGCAGTCGAGCTTCGATCCTTTACCTTTATACAAAGGTACCACGACTGCATTTCTCCAGTCTGAGGGAGTGTGTCCTTCTTCCCAACATTTGTTGAAAAGAGAGAGACACCACTCCAACGTCTGTTCGCCGCCATATTTTATAAGTTCAGCTAATACACTGTCATACCCGGCAGCTTTCCTCGCTTTCGCGTGTTTTACTGCTTCAAACACTTCTTCTTGCGTTATTTCATCCTTATCATCTTCACTTACTTGCCATGTTCTCTGACTCACGTCCCCTTTTACTCCGCTATCATACAGTTCCTCGAAATATTCTTTCCATCGCTCTTTCACGCCATCTTCGTCCATAATTATTTTTCCATCTTTATCATTTATTCCTTTCGAAGCTTTCACAGTTCCATTTTTTCTTTTCGCTACGCCTTTCCAGAACATTTTCATGTTTCCAGGAAAGTCGTTGGCTATTTTCAGGCTTTCTTTCTCTTTTATACCATCTTTTTCCCTTTTTACTGTGTCTTTGACTACTTTCTTGCATACTTTATAATTCTCTTTTGCTTTTTATTCATTATTCGATCCTTTCGCGGCTAATAATGCCATCCATGCTTTCTTCTTTTCACCCACAACTATCTTAACACTCTCATTCCACCAAGCATCGCCTTTCTTTCCACCTCTTTTAGCAATACCACAGATATTCTTCGATGTCTTACACACGGTCTCTTTCAGCGTAGTCCATACTTCCTCAATATTTCTTCTACTGTGTATTGCTTTAAAGAGTACGTTTCCGGTCTCTTTTGCATACTGATTTCTTACACTCTCATCTTGCATCCTTTCTACCTTGATTCGCTTCGGTGGATCACTTCGGTGTGTTTTAGAGCGCCACCCGGTGAACAAATCAATTCTTGATATTAGCAAGTAGTGGTCTGTCTCCAATTCCGCGCCCCTATACACTCTAGTATCCACTGTCGCTTTCCTTAGTGCGGCGTCAACACATACATATTCAATTATCGACCTTTCATTCCCTCTTTCCCATGTATACTGGTGAATTTTTTTTTGGCTGAATACTGAGTTCGCCACAAACAGATTCCCTTCCGTGCATACTTCCAATAGTCTTTTACCATTGTCATTCACTCTAATATCGCCGTGAGGTCCAAGGACTGACTCAAAATCTTTCCTACGGACACCCATCCATCCATTTAGGTCTCCAGTCAGAATCACTCTTTCATTATCCTTTTTTTCGTTCATTATCTCGGTCACACTGTTCCAGAAATCATCCTTTTCACTCTCACTATCGGAGTTTCCGGGCGCATATCCTATTATTAGGAATACGCTTGTAATTCCGATCTTCAGCCTTACCCACATGAGTCTAGAGTTTTTTAGCAGTTAGTAATATACATACAAACATATTATATTTTAAAATTGTGTTTACCGACAGAAAACAACACAGTCACAGTATAAATACCCTGCATCGATGACGTCAGCGTGAATTTTCCACTCAAAACACTAAATAGGTATTACAATCAATCACATTTGGTCTCCGGCATCGGCAGGAAGACTGATGGCAGAATCGGGGCAGAAGTGATAGCAAATTGCATCAGGCGTATAATTTAAATTTAAACCATCTCGGCCCATTAGTTTTATCTGATGAAGTAGCTTCACTCTCACACACACATACATACTAACTGTGTATTTCTGCTCAATCTCCTCCCATTTCCTCCGTTTCTTCTTCTCTGCTCCGGTGGCAATCTCCTCCCTGTAGGGACTTTTAAATTTCTCAGATCTCAACGCTACCATTATCACGGTAAAGTTGTCGCGAAAAATAAATTGCCATCGGTTTTTTATTCTGGGTCACCCGATACTTGTGCTATTTGTTACTCCCAGTAGACATTATCAACTTGTCGAACGATATCTGTGTGTTTCTGAGCTTTTTGCAGAAAATACATTTAGATTACAATAAAATAAGTTTCACAAAGCAAATGTTTTAAATTTTTAAACACGATTTTTTTTTTATTTCATTTATAGAATAATAAATAGAAAAGTTTTGTAACTTAGAAAGGAGTTTATGTTTGGTAGACAATATTTGTGTGTGCTTTTTGTTTTTTTTTTTTTACTGTAATGTTGTTTATTATTATTGAGGTATACATAGCTATTGTCTTGAGAACACGCCGACAAGTCTAGAAATTTGACTTGGCGTGACTCAGGAACATTATTTTTTTTGTAATATTTTATGTTTTATTATTTTTCAATAAAAAACAACCATATAATAAAATAAAATTATATCTCAACATATACTAAGTAAGAACACATTTTACCGTAAAAGTCGGATAATAGGTCGATGACCGATATGGAGATGATGAAGTAAGATAAGAAAGTATGTATATGTGTGTGTGGGGGAGGGTGTGTGTATATGTGTCTATGATGTGTGAGGGTGTGTATGCAGGTGTGTATGGTATGTGTGTAGGTGAGTACACGAATTGCTGAGGATATTAGTTACTTCTTGTTTTTTGTATGTTTTTTGATTTTATCAATGTTTAAAAGTTCTACTTGAATGTGTTTCTCACTTAACCGGTTGTAGCCTCACATAGCACTCTTTAAAGGGTGAATTGCCTTAAGCAAAAAAAAAAAAACCGGTTGTAGGTTGTCTTAAAATAAATAGTGTAATCATGAAATAAGTGTGCATTTATTTTTTTTTTTTTTGCCCGCAATGAAATAATAAGCAATCGTGTTCATAATATTGTCACACAAATTTTTAGTAAGTCGTTTAAATTTGATTGATTATAAAGTATTTAAAGTTGGCCAACATACTCTTTTATATATGTATAGTGTAACTAAGTGATTTAAAATTTGATTGATTATAAGCATTGTAAAGTAAGTATATAAAGTTTGCAAACACACTCTTTTATCTAAGTAAAGTTTTATCTTTTATCTAAGTGGTTTGAAATTTACTTAAATTTAAGTGTTGTATAGAGATACGTGTTGGCCTCAATTTCATTTGTTTTTTTCGTTTTTATATCTTCGATCATTCCGATCGTTTCTATATGTTTCCTTCAAGTGAGCATAAAGTATATAAAATTTCTGCGCAATTGGACTATGGCAAATGCTTTTAAATATGAATGATTATCAAAAGTATTGAAAGAGTTTAGTTTTGGCAACATAAGTTTGGAAAATCAACCATTTCATGAAAAACTATCATAATGTAACTTTGTTAAAAATTAACAGACTTTTACAGTAAATATTTTTAAACTTACTTACCTTCTTCATGTATCATATTATTATTTCATAATCTCTTAAGTCACATTGGTGAAAACGTTCGGTCGTTATACAAAAATTAAAAAAAATTTGTAAAATGCTTATTTATTTATTTATTAATTTTAAAATGGATTTCCACTCTTTTAACACAAAAACTAGAATCATTTCATAATCTCATTTGTTTCAAAGGTTTTTTTTTAAAAATTTTTTTTTTCTATTGAAAACTTCCAAAATCGCGGTATTGTGTGTATAAAACACTTAATTTTAAAAAAAGTTTGAACATTATTAATATACAAAATAATCGCCATTAAAACGCTAAGTTATACTTGAAAATATTTTTTATTCGTATAAATACTTACTTCTATATTTTACGTAAACACATATTTGTGTTCAAAAATACACCTTTTCATCTGATCTATTATTGAAAATTAAATATGAAAAACTTAATTATTGAAATATATTTAATGATTCTACATTTATATTATTTTTTTATGGCGTGACGTTACGTCAATTATACTGGTACATGCTTGCACATAAATAATATTTTAAGATGCTCTTATATTTCCAGGAGGCGTGAGACAAACACACACTTGCACTATAATTGCTTTATTGCTTTAATTTAAAATATTGTACAGTGAAATTCGAAAAAATAAATTTAAGTTAAAAAAATGCCCGTAATAGTGGATTGTCTGCAAACTCAAGTTTCAATCACATACATCGACTTCGTATAAGGATTGGTAGTCATATCTCGTACAAAAGGATATGTGTTTTGATATTTTATCAACACGAATCGTGGGTTTGGTCTGTCTGCGGACAGTCGGCACCTCCTGCTTAGTATTCTGGTGCTGACGCAGTATTGGTAATATAGTGTGTAAATCTCCAGGGTAGGGGAAAATACAGAACCAGACTGCAACCTGATATATACCAGGAAGTGCACTGGCTACGGAATACCAAAGGAGGTCAGTAACAGCCAAAACTCATACAAACAGATAATACTAAAAACCTAAAAAAACTTAGAGAGAGAAATTATTATAATAATAATTATTAGAGATAGAACCAACCTGCATAATAGACCCGAAATTACCCTGATTGAGATAAATATAAATCGAACCCATTTAAAAGGGCATATAAACCTAAGGGTCGTATAACAAGAGTTATTTGAGAAAATTGTAAGAATAAGGGGACCCGTACTGCAAGAATACTGTTTACGGGACCTCAACATTTTCATACATAATTCTTAAATAACTTATGTAATACAACCCTAAGCATCATATTCTAATATCAAAGTTCTCAAATTTGTTTCAATGTGTTTCTGAAAAAAAAAATACATAAGAATTTTGTCTAGTGAATAAGCGTTATAGAATTTTACACAAGCTGTTACATTGAGCTGTGAGGCACCGGCATAGAATAGTGCTTCAACTCTTTTCTATTATTGTTTTCGAGTGTGCCGTAAGAGCCGGGTAATCGAAAATACAACAGGCAACAATAACATCTCACATAGTACAGCAATGAGGTTCACCACCCATTCTGAATATAGTGCCTTTTTAGGTGAAACGAGACTGGTGTGTGGGTATACACATATATGTTGTGCTCCCTTTTATAAGGCAATGCACACCCGCACACCTTTCGCTGGTTACCCCACATTGTGGGATATGCCGTGATGATATGAATGAATGAAACACTTAAATTTCCCTAAAACGTTTTAAAAACATCCTTTTGTACAGCATTGTAGGTACGTATTAAAATTTTGATATTGGTCTTTTTAAACATAATAAACACTTCCTTGCACGAGAAATTAGTCTGTGGCGCAACCGCCGATTGCGCCGCGTAGCTGAGTTACACCGGCAGGCGCCATCTTGCCCTGCGCCGTATTCACAGCCCGTCTCCTATTTAAGGGGAAGCACAGCGCGCCCAGACCATTCCGTCATCCAGATCTCGAAGCTAGGCATCACGCTGCCCGACCGCTCGTCGTCGTTCAAATCGTCCGAGTTTCAAATTTACATTTATATTCATTAAATAATAACTCGACATTTCTGTACCAAGTAATATTAGTAAGCACCAATTGTAATCATCAACTTGATAAATAAAAGAGTAAGTTCAATTTCCTGTTATATCTTTCAATCTGTCAACCATTCCTACCTGAGTAATATTTGATAATAATATTTAATCTATTGTATACGGTATCGCAGTTGCTTGGTCGATCAATCTGTGGCTCAGCTGTCGGGACTATCCGAACAGACGGCCTCCAGGTTCGAACCAAGCGGTTGAGATATCATTTGGGTTGTATGTAGCTGAAGGCGGACAAACAGGTAATACCTACACGTCCAACTGACCGACCTTACCACCTCAATTACAGGCGTGTATACCAGCTCACGCTGGTATACAATCGCTTCCAACCAAGTGACCACTCTGGCACTTTAGTAAGCTCTACATACTAAAAATACCTTTTTTTAACCCCAAAAGTCCAATTATTGAATATGGCAGTCACCTCTGGAGTGGCGCCCCCCAATACCTACTGAATACCCTCGACGTTGTCCAAAGGCGTGCTATACGTCTGATTGATGATCCATCACTGACTGATGGATTGCAATCACTAGAACACAGACGCAGAGTCGGTATTTTAAGTTTATTCTATAGATACTACCACGGGAATTGCTCAGAAGAACTTGCATCTTTGTCCCTCCTCCACCCACTCGCAACAGAGTCACTCGCTTCACTCAATCGCAGCATCCATTCACAGTGGACCTTCAACATATACGAACAAGTCGCTTCTCGAACTCCTTTATTAATACAGCAGCCCGACTGTGGAACGATCTTCCGAATTCTGTGTTTCCACCTTCGTACAACCCGGGTCTTTTTAAAATCCGAATTAATAAACTCTTTTCTAGATTGCAAACCCCTCCCAACGCTACGTAGTGCGCTTCTTCGGAAGAGTAAAATGGACCCAAATCCTAATAGCTGGCGTCCCCTACGTAGACATGTTAAAGAAAAAAAAAGTTTCTGCTGGGGATCAAACCCAGGACGCCTAAACAGAAGCCAAACGGCTTGCAAACCGTGCTATGGTGGTTTCTTTGTGTGTTCCTTTATTTTATTTATTTTTTATATTTTATAGATTCTTTATGTAGTATTTTATGTAAGTAAAGAGCTGTTGCTTTCCTAAACACAAGCAATGTAATAACTTAAATTAGGTAAGGAAACATTAATTTACATTGATATCATATAATATTGTATGTCATTTTTAAGTCTCTATGTGTATTTAAATACAACAAAAGTAATAAATGGAGCTTTCACTGGTCTATTCTAAAAGTACTGTCAGATGGGCCGGTGGCAGAGCGGTTAGCGCCCTGGGCTAGTAATCCAGTGGTCGCGAGTTCGAATCCTGCCTCGACCGATTTCGTTCACCTATAGCACAAGCATTTATTTGCTTATTTTTAGGGAACGTAGGAAGATGTATATGTACTTGTTTAACAAGGACATATTCATTTTTAATAAAAAAAAAATATATATATATATATATATATATATATATATATATATATATATATATATATATATATATATATATATATATATATATATATATATATATATATATATATATATATATATATATATATATATATATATATATATATATATATATATATATATATATATATATATATATATATATATATATATATATATATATATATATATATATATATATATATATATATATATATATATATATATATATATAAAAAAATAATATATAAATTACTGTAATACTCTTTACCAATAGAATAACATTAATATATTATGTTTTGAATTCTTATTTTGTTTTATTTCGTAAATCATATTTGAGGCAAAATATAACCAATTTGATTGTTTCACCATGTCGGCCTTCGTGGCTCAGTTGGTTAGATATCTGACTGCTAATCCAAAGGTCCCGGGTTCGATTCCCGGAGGAGACACAGTTTTTAATTGTGTTTTCAGTCTGGATCTGTGAGACGATTAATATCGTTAGTCTCCAGAATGTGGCAACTTGTTATTGGGTGCGTGTTAAATTAATATTTGTCATAGTACCTGTTAGTGCCCGAGAAGCAATATTTAATAAATAAATAAAATTAATTATATTAATTTTACACAAAAAAAAAATCATATTTATAGCATTACTTCTTGTTCTTCTGGGTCACAATCCTAGGATTGGTCTGCACCAAATACTCGGTCTTTCCAATTATCTGGTCTATATACCTAGTTGTTTCTGGGGCGGCCTCTACAGTTGCCCCCATCAATGATGAATGACGATGGTAATAGCAGGCCTGGGTGCCGGATGTTGTGGCCTATCCAAGTTGTTCTCTGTTGGGCAATTCTTTTTATAAGTTGCCTTGTCTCTCCAACCCTACTTAGTACCTCTAGCATTACTAGTTGAGGCATTTTAGCTCAAAATTTGGAAAAAAATATGAAAAAAATATTTTTGAACAAAATATGTTCGATTGGTAATGAAGCTAAAAATTTTCAACTCTCCCCCACACCCCCCAAAGGTACCGAATCACGGTTTTTTTTTCAGTTTCAAAGAAAACCGTACATGATACTTAAAAGATGTATAGAAATATTTTTTTGCTAATATTTCCAAACCTACATAAAGATAACGTAATTCGAATATATGAGTTAAGATATGTATTATGTAGAAGAGTTTCCAATATTTTGATATTTGTGAATATGATAGTATTCAATATGCAAATTGTACAAATGACCCTATCGTTTCAACATAGTTAATACTGTGTAGTGTGTAGTGCACGTAATATGATATTAGGGTACATAGTGTAACAGCTCCCTGGAGTGGCATATGATGATGTATCCACATGATTGGCTCTGTAACGGATATTGGCTCTGGCGACCCACAACTGACTATTTTACTCAACTACATATTCATGCGTGCATACATATAATAATAAAACCAATCATGCTCAAATAATAATAATATTTAGTACACACACAAAACGTATTTTTTTATATATTTTTTTTGTTTTAAGTATCTTTGGTTTTGTTGTTTAGATTTTTTCGATCTCTCATACCAGCAGTTTGCTGTCTGAAGTTCATTAAATCAAACTAGTTTCATGTAGCACATGAGATCCAACTGTCGATGGCGATAGTATGCATAATTGAAGAATACGTACCACACTATAAACAGTTAAACACAAATTAATAAATATTTTAAGATATTTTGGTTCTATATAAACATGTATGTCAGGATAGGATAGTATGGAGGTCTTTCTGTTTTTCCTACTCAGGATTTGAAAACTGCATGATGTATGTTTGGAGATTAAGAAGGTATCAAACAATTGAGTGAGATATTGTGTAGTGTTTACTGCCTTACAAATTTTGTGAAACAAAGTCGTACATCTCAAACGTTTTATCAAAATTGTTAAAAAAAAAGTTTTAGTAGTGCTACAATGTTAATATTTTTTTATAGCAAATTAAATTTTATAGTTGGGGTGTTTCGTCATTTTTCGATATTTTTAAAAACTTTGGAAATATAAGCAGTTAAATACATAAATTTATCTTAAAAATATATTTTTCTTAATAAAAAATGTTAAATTTGAAAAATCAAATTAGAGATTTTGTATTTGTGTCTATATTTATACCAATTTTTAGGGTTTTAGATTATATGGACTTTTAAATGAGATATTTGGAAAAATAGAGTAAATATTCAAAACTAAATAACCCCTGACTGAAACAAAAATTCAAAATTCTGACTACAAAAGATTTGTAGGCCTATAACTATCTATATGTTCTGAAATTTTTGGTTCTGTCAATCAAAAGTTATAAGGGGGGGGACACAGACAGACACACAGACACACGAAATGTTCTACTCTGAATTCTGAGTAAATCCGTATATGGAACATATATGCTGTGAAGCCTCTAAGTTGGTGTTTTTTGACTTCAAAGTTGAAAAAACCGTGAAAAATAAAGACCCTGCATATAATCTCGCGTATCCTGGCTTGAAACATTGTCGATATGTTAAGAGAACATAGTTCTCTTGAACAAATCGACAGTTGGAAAAGGTAGGTAGATACCTAGGTATTTACATAATATATGGAAACAAGTTTTTTTTTTCATTGAGAAAGAACAAGATTGTTTAGGTTTATTTATGAACGAATGAAAAATAGAAAAAAATGTTGAATACTTCTTTGAAACGGTGTCAAAAAAGTGAAACGAAAATTGTGTTTTCACCACGAATTGACCTAAGCAATTTACTATTTACGATACCATACCATCACGTCATTTCCATATTTCAAATAGGCAGAGATAAATGAACGTCAGACTCTTCTATCTTGACATATCTCTCGCTCGCTCCATTCACGACCATGCATGTATCGTCTAATTCGCTCTTCTATTATTCTTACTTCTAACGTTTCCATCCTTCAAAATTCTATTTACGTGATCTTGCCAATTTTTCCTTGACCAACCTCTACTTTTCGTTCCTCTTTTATCAGCCTTATATCTTTTTTTGTCAGATGATTGTCACTCATTATTTCTACGTGGCCAAACCACCTTAAGACAACTTATTTATTTATTTATTTATTTTTATTTGGAAAACAAACAGCTTACAATATAAGGGAATAACACTGAAATATTAAGAGGGTGACTGCTGCCAACGTACCTATTTTTTCAATTTGATATACCATCATTATTACTAAACGAATCATTTTGAAAAAAATAACCTAGTTAGTTTGGATATTAATAAAGAGAAATATACCTTAACTTTTTGATTATGTTATGTATATATTCTTGTAGGAAAATAATAAGCATACCCCGATTTTAGCCATTTATCTTAAATTTCTAAAAAAATATAAGGTATAGAGCAATATTTTTTTATAAATTAAAGAAGAACAAAATACCTGAAAAAATATGATATGACGTTGCATTAACGCATCAGTAAATAAACCTAAAAAACTTTTATTACGCAATGGCGCTGAATGGAAAATAAATGTTTTTTAGGTTTATTTACTAAACCTGAAGCATTAATGCAACGTCACCTCATATTTTTTTAGATATTTTTGTCTTCTTTAATTTAAAAAAAAATATATTACTCTACGCCTTATAGTTTATTAAAAATATATGATTAACGTTGAAAATCGGGATATGCCATTGTTTTTCTACAAGAATTCGTACAGAACATTATCAAAAAGTTAAGGTTTATTTTTGTTTATTAATATCCAAACTATCTAAATTATTTTTTTCAAAACGATTTGATAAGAAATAATGATGGTATATCAAATTGAAAAATATGTACGTCGGCAGCAGTCCCCCCCTTAACTACTATGCCAATAATATGTTTCCACAATAAAGTACACAGGTAAAATATATATTATGTAAGAAGTAAGTATTATTGAGGTAGGAAGGAGTTAAGTGGAAATAGGGAGGAAAGAGGGAGTACAGAAGGAGAGGGATAAGGATATATGAATTATTGTAAGAAAAGTTTTGATTTGATATTAATTATTAAGGAGTTGAATAAATCTATTTCGTTTAAGTGCTCATTGAAGAAGTGTGATATCTCTTTCAATCATACATTCTCTTGTGAAAATTTCAATATACCTTATAAACAAGCAAAAGTTAGATATATTTTGAAATACAATGTTCAAATATACAAAGAAATTTCAAAGGTCTTTTATCTCAAAAAAAACGTAAAAATTGTCAAGGTTTAATCGTATATTACGACGGTATCTGGCGGTATTTTTTTTGAATGCGTATGATAAACATGAATGTCAAAAGATATTAGCTGTAAGTTTTCTCTTCACAATGGAGAATAAAAGTATTATATGAAAGAAGAAGAGGATGGTCCATTGAATCCAATATCATCTTCTCCCTCAACATTTCTGAATCACGATGACTAGTATTTTATACACATATATTTTTTTTCCTCTGGCAACTTTGCCTTTTACGTAAGTTTATATCAAATTCCCTTCCAAAGGTTCACCATAATGGATTTTTTTTCAAATAATTTATATCCAATAACAACTTACATACATAGGTTTGATAACAGATGAAAACGAGAAGGTTGTGGCCAACACTTAAAGAGGGCATGTAACTGAAAACATGATATATTAAAACCGCCTAATGCACTATGAAGTTCCGTGTTAGTAAGGGTAACTATAGCGTGCGTTAAAAAGGGTTTATACGTGATTTAAACTATCAGGAACCCAAAATTAACATTTTTTTTAATATTTGAAGAACAAACCTGACTTGAATTTTTAAAAAAATGTCGGTCATTCACTTTGATATCATGCAATCTTTAAAAAATATCGGTCATTCACTTTGATTTCATGAACAAACCTGACTTGAATTGAAAAAAAATGTCGGTGATTCACTTTGATTTCATGCAATCTTTAAAAAATATCGGTCATTCACTTTGATTTCATACAATCCTTAAGCATTCAAAAGATTTATTTCTACACGGCATATAGTTATAGAGAGATTAAAAAAATCTGTAATAAAGGATTTTTTCTTATTTTCCTAAATGCTTCTCGAGTAACTAACAAGACTATATCAAACAAGTTGCCACATTCTGGAGACTTGTGATATTAATTTTGTAATCAAAAATTACATAGTTTACACAATAAAGAAAACATAAAATATATAGAATAAAAAGTATCAAATACATAAATATGTATACATAAAAAACGAATGTACATTTTTTCTTCATATAATGTTGATCATTGACAATCCGATAATGTATTTTTATGAAATTCATTTTGTTATATAAATTTCAAAATTTATATAAACATTACTATTATATAAATATGTGTCAAGAAAGTAGAAAGTGGTGGTCGGATATCTCTGCCTACCCCGTGAGGAAGATTAGATTACTCAACATATTATTTAGGTAATTGTATGATACTTACTATTTTTAATACTTCTTATTATTATTTGATTTTAAAGCTCTAACGAGTTCCATGGACGCAGAAGAGCCTAGCCATTCGAAAAGTTAAGTAAATAATATTATTTGTGTTGAAAATTTTCGCGTTTCTTGTCAACTTTGACAGCTCATCCGACATTGGTAAAATGACCTGTGCGTAGAGACCTGAATTTTTCGCATTTGCGATAAACCCGACTTTATTCGCGCATTTCGCGAATAACGCGAATTTTGACGTTTTTGTAAAATAATACCGATTTTTGTCATTTTTACAAAAAATAAGTTGTGGTTAAAGAAAAATATCAAAGAATTAAAATAACTTACTGCTTTTTTAAACACTTAATAGCCATAAATTTGAAAAAAATGTCTTTGTATTTCTTTATAGTGTCCTTTCTATCTATGATAAACTATCTATGGTTGGCGACGTTTCTATGGTAATCTATCTGTCTGTCATACAGGTATTTCATCTTTCGCTCTGTTCTTTGAGGTTGAGGATTTAGAATAACAACGTTCTATTTGTTTGTAATTATTCAAACAATTTAATTTTAATTATACATTTTTTTTAAATAGCATATTATCTTTTATAATGCAAATAGAACTTGCAATTCTAAATTCTGTGTTGATTTCTTTTGATTTACATATCTTCATAGAAAATGACATCGGTTTCCTTAAAATAACATCACTTTACTTAAAAAAATAACACCGCTTTCTTAAAAAAATAACACCGCTTTTCTAAAAAAATAACACCGCTTTTCTAAAAAAATAACACCGCTTTCTTAAAAAAATAACACTGCTTTTCTAAAAAAATAACACCGCTTTTCTAAAAAAATAACACCGCTTTCTTAAAAAAATAACACCGCTTTTCTAAAAAAATAACACCGCTTTCTTAAAAAAATAACACTGCTTTTCTAAAAAAATAACACCGCTTTTCTTAAAAAATAGCACCGATAAATTCAGGTCTCTACCTGTGCGACAATGCTCTCGTCCCTTGCCCGCCTAAGTGTAAGCCACCTTCTGTATCAATACTCACTTGATGCTGTGCACATATACAAAGTCTTACGTATATTACATACAATTTATGTGAAGAATATTTGAGGAACTAGGGACGAGAAGGAAAAAAGCTAGATAGAGAGAGGACATCTGGCACATAAAGTCCACGTCCTTCAATCTCTTTTACTTCTGCTTTTATCGCACAAGTATTTATATAGACAACTTGTTTGTGAAATTTTTATTTATTTATTTATTTAGCTAATGTATAAACGATTGTCTGATCTCAGAAATTAAGGGTATTTAAGGATGCAGAAGAAATTTCGCATGTGATTTTATTTATCTGATTTATTTCCCAAAATTTGACAAATTGCATCGCATATTTTGCATATAATAAATAAGTATTTGGCTTTATTTATTTTCAAGATTACATATTATCCGAATCCTTCGCCCTAAGTAAACACGATAAGACATATTGCATTTAGAATATCCTACAAGGGTCTTGTAGAGATACCAATAGGGTACAGATATATCTCCACACACCATCTACATATTATGTACATAGCTACAACCTTCATCCTCAATCCGCATCCCTTTTATCTGCACAAGATCTTCACATACAAATACCTTCATACTTCACAATTTGTTCAATGGGTCTGTCCACATAACTTTCTATGTTTGTTAAACACTACAGCATAAATCTGTTTCAGACTATTTCAATAATCCCTCCTTAACTCTCCATTACAATATACGTATGTATGTAACTATGTGTTAAAAGTAGTACATACATACCATCACGCCATGCCCCTAACGAGGTAGGAAAAGAGTCTTCTCTATTTTTGCACACATTCGTGACTTTCTTTACATCCATCCATCGTCTTATATATCATGCTTATCGATTATTTAAACTTATGTTTCCTTATTTCAAAATATCATTCGCATGATCATGTCATTCCTTTTTGGGATGGACCCTATTATTCATTCTCATCTCTTACACCTCTTGTTTATTTTTGTGGTCAGTCGTTCATTATTTCAATATGCCCAAACCGTCACAGGACATTCACTTTCATTTTACTTATTATATCCTTTTTTATCTTGCATTCTCTCGTTATGTCCTCATATTTTATTTTTTCATGTTCTTTTACATACTCTTGTTAATAATCTCATTACATATGTACTACAAAATTGATTCTATTTTCGTATGCCAAGGATGCTAAAATTAATTATTATTAAAAAGAAATGATTCGTACACCTGGGCACAGATTAAGCAAGGTGTCAAAGAGTTTTATATGTATGAGCGTACGACTATACAACAATCTTCCAGAAAATATGAAACCACTGGATTCTTTGGGTTTCAAGAGAAAGAAAAGAAAGAAAAGAAAATTAAAAAGTATCCTATATATTATAAATAAAAAGTATCCTGTTAACAATTCTTTTTACTCTACTGATGAGATACTAAACATCAATCTAACAAATCTGTGATATTTATGAACACTAACATACTAATTAATTAACTATTATTTTATATATGTGTATTTTTTGGTTTGTCGTCCTTGATTTTGTTCTTGTATTCTTTCTGCATTTTCAATGCTATGTACCTTACTTTTATCTTAAATGAATGTTTATTGGACATGGTGCTAGTAGGATCCTTAACATCCTTCTAGCACTGAATTTTCCTTTTCTAAATTTATCTTTTCTTTTTTTTCCAAAATTGCTTATTTTGTATACTTATATTCTTTATTTTTTATTTACTTTTTAATATGCTATATCTGTACCTACTCTGTTAAAACATGATGTCATGTTGTTTATATGTAATTATTGTGACCATAACATTGTGAACCATGTAACGATAAACCCAAGTGTCCTGTAAAGAACATATTAGGGGGAGAAAATACAATTAACAATAAATAAACAATTTAAATGATCAAATTGTAAATAAATTTATAAATCTCCACTCCTCTTCGAGAACAAAACAAAATAAAATAGATTGTTTTTATGATCGCGTATCTCTCTCCTTCCTACATGGTGGTGGGATCAGCTCTCCTCTAACTGGTCGGAAAGTAACCTAAAAATCAATTCCAAAATTCCAGTACAGTAGACAGGTGAAGTATAAAAGGGTGTTGCAGTAAAGGTTTGAACACAAATCACTATTTTCATTATGAAAATACTTTACTGAAGTGAATTGATGAATTGTCACGGGAGAAGTTTTAGTATGGCCGGCAGATTCTCTAAGAGCAGAACATGACAGAGGATGGGACGGAACATGATGTCCATGTCAGGAGACTGCCAGTCAGGGTGAGATATGGCAACATTATTTATTCCAACCCCTAACTTTTCCCTTTTTTATGGCCACTACCCTAATCCTTGGGGTTGCCACTCGATCGGATAAAACTACTATTTACATACGCTGCACTCATTGGTTCGTATATAAAATACATTTACATAATTTATCCCTTTTTATTTGTGCACTTTACTGAATTAATACAAAAAAAGATTAGATTGAACGTGAAAGAGTAAGAAATATGACAGAAATGGAATAATATATGTATATATAATTCCTTTATTTTTTGTGAACTAACAATGAATACAGTTTTTTTTATAAATCAAGATACAATACAATGTTTATAACAATACAGAAAATACTTAAATGAAGAAAGGTAGGTAGGTAAGTACTTCTATTTTTATTATTTTTTTAATAAATAAATAATTATAATTTCATTTTCCCTCCAAATTACAAAGCAGTTTTTTTGGCAGGGCAGATTCTTTATTGCACATAATAACTTTAATACATTACTTCACGAGCAACTAACAGGTACTATGCCAAATGTGAATTTAACACGCACCCAATAACAAGTTGCCACATTCTGGAGAACAAGTTGCCACTCTGGAGACTCACAGATCCAGACTGAAAACACCATTAAAAACTGTCTCTACCGGCAGTCGGACCTGGGACCTTTGGGTCACGAAAGCCACGAAGGTACATCTATACTCATAGGAAGAAATAGCAATGTAAAATACACAAGGAAAATAATGCACATATTATTGGAATATTTTTTATTAAAAATTTAATGTTATGTTATAATTTTTGTGTTGCGAAATGTTCAGATAAGATTAGATCGAAAAATTATAATTATCTGGAAAAATACTGCATTAATCGAGTAATCATTAATCTTATACTAATGAGTAAGTAAAAAATTAACTAAAGTGTTACGTAATATTGTCTCCAATACACACAGCCTTTGGGTTGGTGGAGTGGAGGAATACATGCGATGCCAATATAACTCTTAATATGTTGTAGTAGTGTCTCCAATACACACAGCCTTTGGGTTGGGTATCAACTAGTATCATGCTGAGATTGTATTCTGAAAGTTTCATCACAATGTATCTCTGTGTGTGTGCTATGTACGGCGTGTTCATTTTTTACTTTATCGATTATAGACTAAAGTACTCATTCGATTCTATTCAAATTTAGCAAATATGTATATCTAATATTCGATTAGATCCCATTAGATTTTGAACAATATATGAATAGTGCTTCTCAATTTTTTTAACTGTCAAATATTTCAAAGTGACCCCAAGCTCAGGAAACTTAAAATTTGAAATTTTTGTTTTAAAATTCGTAAAAAGGCACATCACTTTCATAAAATGGCATTGAAGAGTTATCAAGTTTTCATAATAAAATATTTAAATAAAAAATAATTTAACAAACTCATTTCATGAAAATGTTGGAAATTTTCCATACAAAATTTTAATACTTTATAGAATGACTTGTTAGTGAGGAGTTTAGCGTTGGCCACAACCCACTCGTTTTATTGTGTTTTCGAATATTTAATGATATATGTCATATTGTACAGAATTTGTAATAAATAATCGCGGTTGTTTTGTACATGTGGAATTCAGAGAAACTCATTCTTTATAACATGGTGCTATTTTTTAAATAATATCATGTACAAAGCATAAAAAATATGTACCTATGATACAGCATCGATTATTGAATGTATATAGAGAGTGGTAGATATAGGTACGTTAGGGAAATGGAAAAGCGAAGCAATTTTGACAAAAGTCATATATTTCACATATATAATGTAGGTATATAATATATATGTGTGTATTTTGAATGTGAATGAATAATGTAATGGCATTGTGTATTCCTGCGTAAAAAAACAAATCAGCGACAAACATCGCCATTTTGTGTACCTACACAACAACCATACATAGAGTGACAGGTGACATTATTTCATTTATACAAACCAGAGATGGGACATTTTGATAGAAATATTCATTATTTGTATTGTGACATTTTAGTTTTTACCATTTTTAGTTTCATAAAAAAACTAATCCAATATAATATATTATCTCCAACAGAAATGATAAAACTACATTTCACGCCTCCACATCTTGACATCCATCCGTCACCTATTCAAAATTCATGCATCATATCATACATCATCATCATCTTCAGCGTTACAACCCTTGGCAGGTCTTATCTACCTGCAATGAACATCCTGCTCTGTTACAAGCTACCATTTTCCATTTTCTCTGGACAATCCGTCGCGAGACCATCTAATCAACGCTGTTTTGCTTGAAGTGTCCAGAGCGCAGAGTTATGACTACAAAATTTGTTTGACGGTGTTGAATGCTTTGAATAACCTGGCAACACAATACATTCAAGAGCTGTGTCAGAGAAAAGAGCTCTCTGGGAGGCATCTCACACTCAAGTCTTCTGGATCACAGAGTATCAACTCCCTAAAGGAGTTTGACAGATCCAACAAAACCGCTTACTATGATCGATGATTTAGTGTGAGTAATCCTATAAAGTTGAATATTTTGCCTCCACATATACGCAGTGCACAAAGCAAGAGCACTTTCTCTAAATGACTGAAAACAGCTTTTTTTGATAGAGCAACATAAAACAAAATATAAGCGTTGTAGAAGCATATTTCCTTTAAATCCCTTCCATGCCATTGTCCCCTCACCGATGTATGAGAATTGTCACTTGTCAAAATAATTTTGGGTGACAATAAGTGTCAAGTGAAATTAACCAGTACAAGTTTGAAGACCACTGCGTGTGGATGTGTGCACAGAAAAAATAATCAGTGAACCAGGAATATAGAAGCATCGGTGAGATCGTTTAAAAATACAGTCCACTACATAAAACCTTTTATACCCATCACCTGATGTTTTCTACATAATATTTTGGCCCTTCTAACCGAATTTGAAGTGTTTTTTTTGTGTTATTTGTTGCGAATTCTACATGTTGCGGTGGTTTCAAATAGTAATTTGTAGGTACTCAATTTTGTTACAATATTATGGTGATTAATTATCACATAATATTATTTTGTGATTATTGTGAGGTATAATAAGGTACCATATTAATGTTAATAACATTATTGTGAATGCAGTCGGGTAGAATAAAATACCACATTATTATTGATACAGTGAATTTGTGTTTGCATGCAATTATAGTTTATAAGTATAAGTTTAAAGTATTAAAATGGCTGATAACATTAAAGCAAGGATGTTAAATGCTATTTCTAGAATTAGGAATACATATGAATTAAGAGATCTGTGTGAAAAAGGCAATATCGAACGAGATGAAATATTTTTAGCTAGGTGTCAGAGAGTTGATGAATGGTATAAATTGGTCAATGAATTAAGTGACAGCTTGATTGGAATATATACTGATACAAAATGTGATACAGAGTTGAGTGAAATAATTCAGAAATGTGACATTATGTATTTTGAAATAATGAGAATTAAAAATCGTTTATCTAATGGTGTGAAAATAAATTCAACTGATGTATGTAATAAAATTCAGAGAGCTCCTATAATAAATTTACCTGTTTTTGATTCCAACGTCGAAAATTGGAATTCGTTTCATGACATGTTTGTGTCATTGATTCATGATAATATTGGATATACAGACATAGAAAAATTTCATTATTTGCGAACGTCCATAAAGGGATTTGCATCAACATTTGTTAATTTACCACTGATTAGTGATAATTATAATATTGCTTGGAGTACATTGTGTGGACATTATACTAATACAAGATTACAATTTGAATATTACATGAATAAAATGTTTCAATGCAAATCTTTAGTTGGTGAAAATGTAGGACAATTAAGCGAATTATATCATACATTTAATGAAAATATATTAGCTCTGTCAAATATGAAATGTGAAAAAATGTTAGATCAGGTATGGGGATTTATATTTATTAATAAATTGGATGAATCTACACGTCGAATAGTGGAAAGTAGATTAGATATTCAGGAAATTCCTTCAATAAATAGAATATTTGAAATAATTCGAAGTCAATTGCAAGTATTAAAATTTTCACGTCAGAGTAATTCACAAGTAAAGCATAATAATTATAATCATAAATCAGACAAAGGGTTTGTAGGTAATATTCGCCAACTTGAATGCTATATGTGTAAGGGTAGTCATACTGTTCGGTAAATGTGGCAACACTTCCAACCTTTTCCGATCCCTGAAATATTGTTACCTACATAGGAACAAAAACTATCGTCAATACTCTCTCGTCGTGTGTGAACGCATTGCACTGTGACAGAAAGTTATATAGTCGACTCAAGAGAAAATATACATATTTTCTACCTTTTCGCATCAATCATCGAAACTACGCGCCGTGCGCTATTTTGAATTCCTGAACCGTGTTCAGAGGAAGTTTTAAAGTGTAATTCAGTGTTGTGTCATAGAGGTTGGTGTAGTGCCCTCCGTGAAGACACTACACAAGACGAAGGAAGAAGGCTGCCAAGGTAGGTGCAATATTTTCCCTTCTCTCTATACGCAACATCTTTTGGTCCTTTCGATCCGAATTGTCCATCCTATGGTCCATTCCGAGCCTATTATCCTAAATTCCAGCCACATCGGACGTCATCAAATCGTATTTGTATGACAAAACACACGTAAATTGTGTTATTTCGTTATATTTGTAATATTTCAACATATTATTATACATAATATTATTCTGAAATATCAATTTATTATTTGAAGACAATAGCAAACAATAACCTCGTTTTGGTCGGTGTACTACATAATTATGTAGGTAAAATTATATTTATTTTTTTGTGGCTATTCTTATAATTATTTTATTGTGAAACGGCAATAGTTGCTTAGTTCAGAGCAGTGTGAATTATTTTCTATGGTCAAATATCTGTAACTAACTTCACGTTGTTTACTACTGAACTGACAGCCGTACAGTATAATATTATCTAGGTACCTATATCTCGATCTTATGTTGACAAATAACAATAATAAGTGTATATTATATTATTATATTGTATGTATAGTGTAAAGTATTATTTACTCCTTGTGTAGAGTTATATTATCTGTGTTTAAAATGACGAACAAAACAGTTAAGTGTTCACTTGCAGTTTTAAATTTAAAGTGTTTATTCGATTTCGCTATACAGGCGAAATTAAACCCCTCGGAATCGAACATAATAAAATTTAAAGTGCGTTATTCTGACTTAGAGAATATCAAATCCGAGTTTTATGAGAATCATATTCTCATAGAAGCCGCGGCAAAGTCTGATTTCGATTCTGAGACACATAGTGATAGGTATAATCAGTTTATCGAAAACTATTATGAAATCAAACAAATATATTTTGAATTATGTAGTGATAAGCAAGTATCAAAAAATAATGAAAGCAGTAGAATTCAAAATATCAGTCTGCCACATATACCGTTGCCTACCTATAATGGTTCATATGTAGATTTCAACAATTTTATCTCGATATTCAATACATTGATTCACTCGAATAATCAGTTAAATGGCATTCAAAAAATGCATTATCTGTCCTCTTGCTTGAAGGATGATGCCTCACGTGTGATAAAACACTTATCCTTAAGCGAAGAAAACTATGATCTGGCATATAAACTTATTAATGAACGTTTTAATAATGTAAGGTTAATTGCAGATAATCATTTATCGAATTTGCTCGCCGTTAAGCCTGTGGAAAATGTATCACAGTTGCGTAATTTTCTAAATATTGTCAAGGAAAATTCGCAGGCGTTAATTTCTTTGAATATCAATGTTAATGAGTGGGACTTTATTTTGGTTCATATATTAATAAGAAAATTGTGTTCTGATTTACGCTGCCGATTTGAATTAACATTGCCCAAAAATGAGATGCCAAAATTTCCCAAACTGTTACAATTTTTGGAAGATCAATGTCATGTCTTAGATGTTACTTCTGTGCAATTTTCAAAGGGAAAAACACTCAAGAGTACATTCCATTCTGTGCTACCTTCTAATAACATTAAATGTCATTTCTGCAAGAATCAAGCGCATGCAATTTTCGCATGCGAACAATTTAAAAGGCAGGACGTTAAAACACGTCGTGATTTTGTAAAGGAAAATCGACTGTGTTTCTCTTGTATGAAAAATCACGATATTAAAAATTGCAAGAGTTCCGGAAAATGTAAATTGTGTCAGTCACATAAACATAATACTTTGCTACATTTCGAAAACAAACAAATTGTTCAAACAGTTTCAGATCAAAACAAGTTAATTACATCTGCCGAAATTCATTCAGGCACAATTTCTCAAACGAAGCAAGTCATACTTGCTACAGCTCGCATACCTATTAAAGATTCATTTGGGAACTTTCATCTTGTACGGTGTCTGCTAGATAGTGGGTCAATGTCCTCCTTCATAACGGAGAGTTGCATTCAGCGTCTATCATTAAAGCGCAATAAAATTCAGGTTCCAGTGACGTCACTGGGAGGAAATATTACTCAGGTTCGCGGTTCAGTTTTTCTTACTATGAAACAACGCAGTGGTGAATTAATTTCTACTACGGCCCTAGTACTAAATCGCCTAACCAATAATATACCATCAGCCCGTGTCCCTCAAAGGGTTTTTAATGCATATAAAAATTTATCCCTTGCTGATGAATATTTTTATGAACCTGCTCAAATAGACGTTCTATTGGGAGCAGATTTGTATGCAAGTCTTTTGGATGGCTCGTCAGTTCATTTCTCAGAAGGCATACCCACGGCATTAGGAACCATCTTTGGCTATGTTATTAGTGGTCCATATGATGATTCATCTCATCGCACGTTGAGCAATAATCTTGCGATACATTCCTTCCACTCAGAAACTTCGTTAGATAAATTAATTGAAAATTTTTGGCACTCAGAAAATCTTCCTGAGGTAATGCCTTGCAACCCAGAAGATGATCAATGTGAGGAGTTTTTCATGAAAACTCTTCAAAGAATACCTAACGGTAGGTTCATGGCTAGACTGCCATTTAAGAAAATTCACCCTCAACTGGGAAATTCTTACAACGCCGCGCTGCGTAGGTTTTTAAATTTGGAAAAACGATTTTCTCAAAATGAAAACCTAAAATTCGAATATACAAATTTTATGAATGAGTATTTATCATTGGGTCATATGACTCTTTATAAGGGTGTGACTCAACCTGGTAAGCATTATTATATACCTCATCATGCCGTTTTTAAAACAACAAATCAGTCAAAAAAAATTAGGGTAGTATTTGATGCGAGTGCACAGACATCTACTTCAGTTTCTCTCAACGACTGTCTGTATGCTGGCCCCAAATTACACCGCGATATTGCAGACATCATACTTAACTTTCGTATTCATCCCATAGCTTTAATTTGCGATATTAAAATGATGTTCCGTCAGATTCTGATTGATCCCAAGGATCAGCCATATCAGTTGATTCTTTGGAGAGACTCTCCTTCAGATCCTATTAGACATTACGCCTTGTGCACAGTCACATATGGCGTGACGTCATCGCCTTATGCCTCCATGAGGGTGCTCCGTGAGCTCGCAAGGATTGGGGAGTCTCAGTTTCCTATGGCTTCGAAGGTCTTACAGTCTCAAATATTTGTTGATGACATCATCACCACTGCTGCAACACTTCAGGATGCAGTACTACTTAAGCAGGAACTTATTTCACTGCTAAAAATGGGAGGTTTCGAGCTACGTAAATGGTCATCGAATTGCAACCAGTTGCTTGAGGATGTACCAGCTGATCATTGTGAAGTGCCAAGATCTTTCGACGTTGCAGACTCGTCTCCTTGCATTAAGGTCTTAGGGATCCAGTGGGATCCATTAGCTGATGTGTTTAGGTATCGAGTGAATGTGCCCGGAGATGAATGCACCAAGAGAGCGATTTTATCTACTATTGCAAGAATATTCGATCCATTGGGTTGGATCTCTCCTATAACGTTCAAGGCAAAATTAATCATTCAGAAATTATGGTTGTTGCACACTTCTTGGGATGACATACCGCCTCAAGAAATTGTCAAAGAATGGAAGAATTTTGTAGCTGATTTAAGTGTTATTGAGAGATTTAATATTCCAAGACAAGCATTTCACGAGGGTTTAACTGAAGTATCCATACATGGATTTTGCGATGGTTCACTCTGTGGATATGCTGCAGTCGTGTATCTTAGAACCGTGAACAATGAGGGTCAGGTGAATGTCAGCCTCTTGGCGGCTAAGTCAAAGGTAGCCCCTGTGCGCACGAAGATGACTATCCCTAGACTAGAATTAAATGCTGCATTGTTGTTAACACGTTTAATAAATTTTTGCGTTTCGTCATTCCTTGGTAGAATCAAAATTGATAATGTAATTTGTTGGTCAGACTCCACTATTTGCCTGTCGTGGCTCCAAACCCCGCCTCACTTACTACAAATCTACGAAGGAAACCGTGTTTCCCAGATTTTAAGTTCTACGGCCCATATCACATGGAGATATGTACCATCAAAATTAAACTGCGCTGACATTTCATCTAGGGGTGCATATCCCTCCGTATTATTGGATCATGAATTGTGGTGGCATCCACCATGGCTAAAGGACTCTTTCGAAACTTGGCCGTGCCAAAAGAGAGAGTCTTTAGACTCACACAAACTCCCTGGTCTCCGTGAGACCAAGGTGATTGCTCTATGTGCAGACATGGAGGAGTCTTTTGTTATTAAATTTAGTTCCTTGCAACGACTGCAACGAACTACAGCTTACTGCATAAGATTTATCAATAATTGTCGTCACAAATTTAAAAAATGTACCGGTCCTCTTTCTGTAGAGGAGTTAAAATTATCACTCTTCAAACTTATTAAATGGGAACAATTAATTGCGTTCTCTGAACAGATAGCCAAGTTGAGGAATGGCCGTCCCTGCTCCGTGAAACACTTGCAAAAATTATTTCCCTTCCTGGATAGCGAAGGTATGATACGAGTTGGAGGGAGACTGAGACATTCTACTCTTCCATATAATTCTAAATTTCCCATTCTTCTCCCTAAATCTTCTCACTTAACTAATCTGATTGTAGACAACTATCATAAGGTACATTGCCATATCGGTCCCAATGCGCTGAATGCTATTTTACAACAGCAGTTTTGGATTGTTTCTGCTCGGCGTGTAATACGTAGTCGTATTCATAAGTGCGTCACGTGTTTTAAGGTAAACCCCAAGTCGGTGTGCCCTCAGATGGCAGACCTCCCATCGGACCGTGTTCGAGTCGGTCGGGTCTTCGAACGAGTCGCCACAGATTATGGTGGTCCCTTTACTATGCGAGCAAATAAAATAAGAAACTCTAAAACCTTTAAGGCCTATTTATGCATATTTGTTTGTCTGGCCACGAAGGCAGTCCATCTAGAAGTTGTGTCGGACCTCTCAACTGAGGGATTTCTTGCAGCCTTCTCGAGGTTCTCATCCCGTAGAGGACTTCCGACGTTTATTCGATCAGATTGCGGCACAAATTATGTAGGGAGTAGCAGACATCTCAATGAAGTTGATAAGTACCTCTCAAGTTCAGCAGTGCAGGAGGTATTGTCAAACAAAGCCAGCCAGCGTGGTATCACTTGGCATTTTAATGCTCCAAGTTACCCAAACAGCGGAGGATTGTTTGAAGCCGGAATCAAGGTGGCTAAAACCTTACTGAAGAGAGTAATTGGAGAGCAGATATTAACTTTAGAAGAGTTCATGACGGTTTGTGCGGAAGTAGAGGCAGTCATGAATTCAAGACCTTTAACGTCTCTGTCGGAGGACGCCTCAGAGTGGAATGTACTAACTCCAGGCCATTTTTTAATAGGTCAACCTCTTGTAGCCGTTCCTGAAAAACGTATGGATGACGTGCACGTTTCTAGACTTACACGTTACCAATTAATTAAGTCGATTTCCCAATCATTCTGGAACAGGTGGCAGCGAGAGTACCTGCATACTCTCCAGCAGAGATCTAAATGGCTTAAGGCCACGATTCCTCCAAATGTCGGAGATCTTGTTGTCATACGAGAGGACAACATGCCACCCTTGCAGTGGCGATTGGGTAGAATATCGAAGCTTGTCTCCTCTCAGGACGGAGTCACTCGTGTGGTTGAATTAAAGACACCTAGTGGCATCTTGATGAGACCAGTTTCGAAGCTATGCCCACTTCCTTGTCAAAATGACAATGATTTGTAAAGTTTAAGTTTTCCTTTATTTTGTATTAGTGAGGTATACTTTTTTTTACCTTTTTTGTTTATCTTATTTTTTGCTTATCTTATTTTTTTTGCTTGTATGAAGGTCGTACCTTCACATGACCATTAAGTTTGGGGATTTGTTTGCTATATGTCTCCAAATTTATGTATTTTTTTTATATTTCGTTATGTGTTTGTCATATAGTTTTAGAAGAGCCGTGGTATACATACCAGGCCTCTTCGGAGGGGAGGATGTTCGGTAAATGTGGCAACACTTCCAACCTTTTCCGATCCCTGAAATATTGTTACCTACATAGGAACAAAAACTATCGTCAATACTCTCTCGTCGTGTGTGAACGCATTGCACTGTGACAGAAAGTTATATAGTCGACTCAAGAGAAAATATACATATTTTCTACCTTTTCGCATCAATCATCGAAACTACGCGCCGTGCGCTATTTTGAATTCCTGAACCGTGTTCAGAGGAAGTTTTAAAGTGTAATTCAGTGTTGTGTCATAGAGGTTGGTGTAGTGCCCTCCGTGAAGACACTACACAAGACGAAGGAAGAAGGCTGCCAAGGTAGGTGCAATATTTTCCCTTCTCTCTATACGCAACACATACGATACACAATTGTGACACATTTATTAATAAAACTGTATCAGAGAGAAAGGATATTGTCTCTAAATTGAAATTATGTTTTTGTTGTTTTGGAAAACATCTGATAAAGGATTGTAAGTCTAACAAAAAGTGTCAAACTTGTGATAGGAAACATAATGTTTTATTGCATACTGATAATTCATCGGTAGTAGGTATCTGCCATAAAGGGATTCGGGGTAATGAATCTATTGGTCAAGTGATATTAGGAACAATTATAGGATATGTCCAGGGAAAAGATGGGCAATTTTATAAGGCCAAGTGTTTAGTTGATTCTGGAAGTCAGGTTACTTTGATGTCTGGGAAGTTTTGTAAGAATATAGGATTCTATACAAAAGGGCATTCTGTATCATTGACAACGCTGTCTTCTACTAATATTAATGTAAAGGGTTCTATGCAATTATGTTTATTTAATAATAAATATAACAAGTCGCTATTTTTAAAGAGTGTAGTGGTGGATGCGCTTCCATCAAACTTGCCTAGGAGAGATTTATCTCATCAGTGTAGAGTTTTGACTCAAGATTTAGAATTGGCAGATAATGAATTTTGGAAAAACAGTAATATTGATATATTATTAGGTGCTGACATGTATGGAAAATTGTTTACAGGAAATTGTAAAAAATTATCAGAAGATTTATATGCATTTGAGACCATATTTGGGTTTGTAATTTAAGGTCAAGATTTTGTACATGATAACAATGAGTTGTTAACATGTTTTGTATCATCTGATGTGTTAGATGAAAAATTAAAAGGGTTTTGGGAAATAGAAGAGGTAAACACAGTATCAAGTAGTAGGAAAATGTCACATTCGGATGAGGAATGTGTTCAGTTATACAATGATTTACATTATCGTAATGACGACGGTAGATTTGTAGTACCGCTCTTATTAAAAAAAGATATTCACGTACCATGTGTTGGTACTTTTGGTTTTGCTCTTAAAAGATTAACTAATATGGAAAGAAAATTTTGTAATAATTTGGAAATTAAACTTGAATATACAAAGTTCATGAAGGAATATGAGATGTTAGGACACATGAAAGAAGTTCCTTTACAAGGCGATCCAAATGTATATTATATTCCTCATCACTGTGTTCTGAAACCTGATAGTTTATCTACTAAATTGAGAGTTGTTTTTGATGGCAGTTCTAATACGAACGCAACTGGTGCATAAACAAATATTTACATGTAGGTCCAAAGTTGCAAAAGGATATAATCGAATTATTGTTAAAGTTTAGAATCTATAAAATCGGGTTTTCTGCTGACATAACTAAAATGTATAGACAAATATCTATCAGGCATGAAGATAGAAGATATCAGCATGTATTGTGGCGAGAAGATCCGTCACAACCTGTCAAAGAATATGAGTTATGCACTGTGACATATGGTTTAGGAAGCTCACCCTATAATGCAATTCAAACAATAAATCAGTTAGCTTTGGATGAAAGTGATAAATACCCATTAGGTGCTAAAGCTCTTCGTAATAGTACATATGTAGATGATATTATATGCGGTGATCATAATATTGAAGATGCTATTATTTTACGAGATCAGTTGATTTCTATTTTACGAAGTGGTTGTTTTGAATTGTCAAAATGGGCAACTAACTGTCCTGAATTTATTCAAGATTTTAATGAATCTGATAGCAGTGTGATCTGTTTTGCTGAAGACAGTAATCATATTAAATTATTAGGAATTAAATGGGATTTTGTGAATGATGTTTTTAGTTATCAGGTTAAGAAAATTGATATTAAATATACAAAGCGTATGATTCTATCGGTCGTTTCATCTATATATGACCCTGTAGGATGGATCACTCCGTTTACATTTTTATTGAAAAGTTTCATTCAAAATTTGTGGAAAATGAAATTGGGATGGGATGATATTATTCCAGAATCCACGAAAGTGCAGTGGAATAAAATAGTTGATCAAATGTCTTTATTAGAGGAATTTAAATTGAGTAGGTTTTTTGAAACAAGCGTTGATAGTCAGTGTTATTTAGTTGGCTTTTCTGACGCCTCTAATGACGGATATAGCGCTGTTTGTTATTTGGTTACTGAGGATAGTAAACAAATATCTCTGGTGACTGCCAAGTTTAAGGTTGCTCCAATTAAGATGCAAACGATACCACGCTTGGAGCTCTGTGGTGCATTATTATTATCAAAATTAATTAAATATACTTTATCTGTATTTCAAGATGCAATTATTATAAAGGATGTATATATGTACACAGATTCTAGTATTGTTTTGTCGTGGCTTAAAACACCATCATATCTATTAAAATTATTTGTTGCAAATCGAATAGAACGTATTTGGGAAAACGTGCCTCATGGAAAATGGTTTCATGTAAGATCTCAATGTAATCCAGCAGATTGTGCATCTAGAGGATTAGTTGGTCATACGTTGTGGATAAACGGTCCAGAGTGGCTGTTAGAACCTGTTGACAGATGGCCACGGTGCGATGATTATATTGTACCTGCACAATTGCCAGACTATAAAGGGTTAGTTAATCAATCTAATGCTTTAATTTTAGAAGATAAAGATAGATTAGGATTGTATAACATAACTAATAAATATACAAAGTTAACACGTGTAGTAGCTTGGATTTTAAGGTTTAAAAATAATTGTCTGTTGAATGTTAATAATCGCACTAAAGGAGATTTGTGTAATAGGGAAATGGAAATTAGTTTACAAGCAATTATAAAATATGATCAGAGTTTATATTTTATGAAGGATATTAATATGTTAAAATACAAAAATCAATGCGATAATCCTCAACTGCAGAAGTTGAATTGTTTTATAGATAAACAGGGACTTGTCAGAGTGAGCGGAAGAATTAGATATTCTGCACTACCTGATAAAATGAAATTTCCAATATTATTGCATAAGCATAGTGAGTTTGGAAAATTATTGATAAATTATTTTCATATAGCATATTTGCATGTGGGTCCCAGATCACTGCAACATTTAATACAACGGAAATATTGGATTGTTTCAGCGAGAAATAGAATTAAGTCTGTTTTGTCAAAGTGTCTTGTGTGTAAGCGATTTAGTGCTTCACCAGTGCAGCCAGTGGCTGACTTGCCAGCTATTCGGGTTACTCGTCATCGACCATTCATAAACGTATCAATTGACTTAGGCGGGCCGTTTATTTTGAAGGAAAATAAACGTCGCAATTCGAAAACGTATAAGGCATACTTTTGTGTTTTCGTATGTATTCGTACAAAGTACAAAGGCCATACATATTGAAATTGTCAATGAATTATCTACTAGTGCATTTATTGCTTGCTTAGAGAGATTTGTATCTCGACGTGGTTTATGTACTACAGTATATAGCGATTGCGGAACAAATTTGGTTGGCACACGTAAATATTTGACTGGAGTTTTTAAATTTTATAATGACTGTATCCAGGATACAGATTTTCGAAATTTCTGTCTCGAAAAATGCATCGATTGGCATTTGAATCCTCCTAAAGGTCCACATTTTGGTGGTCTACATGAGATCAACGTAAGATCTATAAAGTATCACTTAAAGCGAGTTGTTGGCAACCAAGTGATGACTTATGAGGAATTTAATACAGTATTAATTAAGATCGAGGCGGTAGTGAATTCCAGACCACTTGTTCCAATGTGTAATGATATTGACAGCGTAGATGCCTTAACGCTAGCTCACTTTATTATAAGTGAGGTATTGGTTGGTATTCCAGAGTATGACGTCACAGATATTAAATTGAATAGGTTAGATAGATGGCAGATGATCACAAGAATGTATCAGGATTTTTGGAAACGTTGGAGTGTGGAATACCTCACTTCACTTCAACAGCGTAAAAAGTGGTTCACTTCAGTGCCTAATATACAGGTGGGAGATTTAGTGTTAGTGAAAGAAGAA
Organism: Molanna angustata; assembly: GCA_963576475.1. Taxonomy (NCBI): domain Eukaryota; kingdom Metazoa; phylum Arthropoda; class Insecta; order Trichoptera; family Molannidae; genus Molanna; species Molanna angustata. The sequence goes on along the minus strand of OY754974.1, from coordinate 36,664,766 downwards.
AGGCTACATCCTTTACAATGGAAATTGGGAAGAATTGTGGCTACCATGCCAGGAAAGGATAATATTGTACGGGTGGTAAAAATTAAGACAAAAGAGGGAATATTTGTTCGACCTGTTGTGAAAATATGTCCCTTAGATGTTTAATAGAAATAGTTAAGAATAATGTTAGTCTTATAGTTTTAGTTGGTTATTATAACAATTAAGTTAAATGTGTTTTCGTTATGACAGAAAGGTCTGTCTATTGTTTTCATTGATATAGTCTGTGAACTATCTTTTTGAATTTTTTTTTTAATGTGATTTTGTTGTGGATAGTATGTTATTGAATTTTTTTTGTGTTTGTAATTTCATGAATTGGACAATGTGGAGTTTTATTTTGTGATGGCTGCATTAGTGATATGAGTTTGTTAAAAGTTAATTTTGTTTGTGGCCACCGTGATATGTACAATTCGTCAAATTTTGTTTAAAATTTGAGTGGGCGGTTATGTAGAAGCATATTTCCTTTAAATCCCTTCCATGCCATTGTCTCCTCACCGATGTATGAGAATTGTCACTTGTCAAAATAATTTTGGGTGACAATAAGTGTCAAGTGAAATTAACCAGTACAAGTTTGAAGACCACTGCGTGTGGATGTGTGCACAGAAAAAATAATCAGTGAACCAGGAATATAGAAGCATCGGTGAGATCGTTTAAAAATACAGTCCACTACATAAAACCTTTTATACCCATCACCTGATGTTTTCTACAAGCGTTCTTGGAATGATCCTGAATTATTAAACGGCGATATATAAATTATGTTTTCAAATTGACGTGCAAAAGATAATCTTGGATGTTTCTTTAAGAGATGGAAAAACTAACTTGTGGATGAGAGAGAAAATCAAAGTAACCGACTTTGTCCAAAAGGTTGGCAACCAGAAGTGGAACTGGCAGGGCATGTCGCCCAAACCACAGATTCCAGAAGGACTTAGAAAGTGCTGGAATGGCGACCTGGAACGGGGTAAAGAAGTGTTGGGAGGCCTCAAAATAGGTGCTCTGCCGATATTAGACGATTGGCTGGAGGCGGTATGCTCAGGGTTGTGGAGGTCTCAGGGGGAGGCAAATCAAATAAAAAACATATCAAGGATTTTGAGTTATTTCACACAATGAAAATGACTTTGTACTTAATGTAAAAATAATGAACTCGTCCATAAAAAATAATACTTGTAGGTAGGTACATTTGAAATAATACACAACAAAAGTCCGTAAAATCTCAGAAATAAATGTGATATGACGAAAATATTATGTGGTGCCATCTGCGAGGGTTTTGTGCAACTACTACACAATGTTCACTTAACACTCTGTTTTATCTGGTGTCGATATACACAGATGGCGTGTAGTGTGTCCCATGTATGAGACGCTCGGAGTACAGATGGACACATATCTCCCTCGTCCATTCCACATGGGACGTCGTTTAGTTGAGCCCCAGGGTGGGGGAAGATATGATCTTTGAGGGTTTCTTCGCGAAAGACGAACTTCAGATTTTCTCGCAAATGGTACCAACACAATAACAACAACAATTTCAGCAGTAACTGTCTTTCTCCCTCACTCTTTCCCGGCACAAACACTAATGCCAACATGAGATTTAAATATTTGTGATTTAGATATCTCAAAATGTGGAGACTTGAAGATAATAATAATTGAGAAAGTTGTCTGTTGCTACCAACGTAATGATGTTTGTAAACGATTATTTCTCTTTACTTGAAATGGGATTTTAAACTTTTATCTATGTGAATTCATAGCAAATGATATTTTTTGCTTTATAATATACAAGTTCATAGCTATTAATAGAAAGCGGAATTAAATAAGTCACTGAAATGGATTTAATACAAAACGAATTTTGATACAATAAATAAATGAAAAAAAATTAAATTTTTACATACTTTATTTAATATATACAATATTATTTTAAATATGTTTTTTTAGCATTCGATGAGTTTTTTTTTCTTCTTTTACTTTTTAATATAAAATATTTTTAATAGTTTGCTATTCATATATTCTTGAAGTACACAACATATCTTCTAAATAAAATATCTAATTTAAAATTTGATTGCTTAGATAATGTAGACGAATGACATTGAGTACAATATGTTATATGACTAATGGAGTGAAAATATCCATTAGATACCACTGAATGTTAATGACAGTTTTTTTTTTGTTTCTTTCTCTTCCTTCTTTATTTCCATACACAAAAATAAAATTAATACAATATTTATTTAAAATAGTTCAATGTAATTTATAACCTCACTAGGCGAAACCAGTTTTGAGGCAAAACAAATAAAAATATTTGTTTTTGCAGTTAGGTACTACATATTCACAACACACGTAATTTATGTGGATGTAGCAATTATCAACACGGAAAATTCAAAAATTAATAAGACAAGGCTCATAATTTTTATTTCAATAAATATAATAACCAACCAATTGATGTTAAATATAACATGATTCAAAAAATTCCATCTTCTTCTTCTTCTTTAGCCTTCCACCCTCCACTGCTGGATGTAGGCCTCTTCCATTCTTTTACATTCGTTTCTGTTTCTCCCCCTTTGCATCTAGGTCCTTCCAGCTTGCTGAACTATGTCATCGGACCACCTTTTGGGGGGTCTTCCGACACTTCTAAATTCCATGACTTTCAAAATTTAAATTGATAGGGAACTTACTGAGAAGGCATAATCGGTGAACTTGCACAAGCGCATAAAGTGATCACGTCAGCCAGCCGATTTTTTCGTAACTTCATAAATGGCGATAGTGTTTTCTGCTAATATTCAAACGAGCAAATATTCATGATTGCAATATAATATAGAGCTTTTAAAAATGGTATTGATTGAAACTCAAAAAGAAGGTATAATATAAGGTATTGGTTAACGTAACGCAAGCGCATTAAGTGATCACGTAATCCAGTTGATAACAGGTCGTAAGACCTGTAGATGCCTAGAGTTCCTGGTCCTCCTATAATATTCCAACATTGTCTCTATTGAGATTTTAAAATTTGTATTACAGATAATATTTTTATATTTTTATTGACAAACTTTTTAACATCGCAATAGAGACGAAGTTAGGATATTGTAGAAGAACCAGAAACTCAAGGCACCTACAGGGCTTACGACCTGTCATCGGCTGGTTTACGTGATCACTTAATGCGCTTGCGCAACGTTCACCAATTATGCCTTCTTATTGAGTTCCCCTTATCAATGTAATTTTTGAACAAATAACCTGAAAATAAGACATTATTAGTATTGCCATCTATGAAGTAACAAAGAAACCCTTTTTTAACGCCATCTATTGAGAAATTGGTTTATTTGTACTCAATGTAACTCACCAAACAAATATTAGGTATATATTAATATGTTTTATACAGATTCTGAGAAAAAATGTAAAAAAAAGAATAAATATATAAAAACACTTTTGCTTGGTAGAGGAAAGAAGATCATATGAATAAAAACAATATGTTAGTCTTAGAAAAAAAAGAGAAAAGTCCAAAAAAGCCTAACCTAAACCGATTCTCTTTTGGATTTCTGCAATTTGGTTTTCCTTTCCAAGTTTTATTTTATGCCCTAAGTAGTTGTACTCGTTCACATTTTCAATATATTCATTTACAATATGAAGATCTGTGTAAGAAGATCTCATTATTTTTGTTTTATTGATTCATCTCTAGGGCTGTGTTTAGACAGAACACTCGACGTCGGGCGTCGGATGTACCTGAAGTTGCAGATTATGGCGTTTTTCACACCAATCTCACTAAACGCTTTCGAGCGGCGTTTCAATCTGAACGCAGCATCGGGCATTTTATATGTCAAATGTCATTTATCATGCACGTGTCTTTTTAGGTTATATTTTCATCGAAAGACAATAATTGGGCAGTGGAGTAAATAATGATCTCTGACCTTTTATTGGAAATTTTTGAATGATATTTTTATAAATTAACCTCTCTGTGTATGCATATTGTCATCATAAATAATGTCAACTGACAACTAATACCACAGAAACAAATAAAAGTCATCTTACCACAGATAAAATTCCGACCGCCGTGGCACAGTTGATAAGCCATTCGGTTTCTGTGCGGGCGTCCTGGGTTCGATTCCCAGCAGAGGAGAAATTTATTTAAATTCATTTCAAATATTGCTTCTCTGGGATGGAAACACTGGTTAGTTGGAAGAAATTGCCATACGTCAATAAACTCGCCACTTGCGTAGGGTGCAAGGAAGTGTTCATAAAATAGATGTCAACAGATACTGTTGGTTTATAATTTTCAAGTTGCAAAAATAAAGAACGACAGTAAATATGAAATTTACTTTAAAATGGTATCAAATATTTTATTTATTTCAATAAAAAGGTATAAATGGTGAACGTTGCGCAAGAGTTTTAAGTGATCACGTAAACCAGCCGATGATAAGTAGTAAGCCCCCTATAGGAGCATTATTTCCCAGTCCTGATATATTTTTTTTTAAATTAAATATGAAAATATCCAATTACCTACGAGATATATTAAATTTCCTCAAAATACTAAATCGGTTAGGGTTATAATTTGTGGGGAAAATTAATAAAATAAAAATGATTTGCAAGATTTATTAATTCCATTTCCCTATGAAATTCTCCCAACAATACCTACTGAATTCTCGGAACATTCCCTTCATATTGCTTCAACCGCCCTTCAAAGTCCAGGAACCTTTTTAGGAAAAATCTTTTAATAAATGACGTATTAATAAATTGAAGGGGGTGCCCAGTTAACGTTTTATTTAACGTATTTTTTTTCAATAGAATTTCCAATCGATAAATTACAGGATTATTCACAGGACCGAATCTCCTTTAACAAATAAAAACGTTCGAAAAATCGATGATAAAAACAGAGGGCAAGTCCAGTCAAATGGTGGAATCAAAACCCTCACGATAACCCATACCGTGGATATTATTATCTAATGGAGTGTTCAACATTTTTACTAATTTAGTGACCAGATAGTTTCATACAATTTGTATGGCAGTATTCACAATATCTACGAGATATCTCAAAAGTTTTCTACTTTACATACATACATACCATCAAGCTGTTTACATATTCGGGATAGAACTGAACTCCACACAATCCTATCCTGACATAAATGTTTTGTATTGAAAATGAACTATCTTCAAATATTCAATAATTTGGATTTAAGGATTGCGATAGACCTAAACAAGTCTATTTTTATTTCTAATTAAGTACGTTAGTCTTCCTGAAGAAGAGTACGTTGTTCTCAAAACCGGTCGACTTAGTCCTCATAAGTGGTGTGAAGAAAGTTATTTTGGATATTATCAATATTTTATAACGACGCCACAAAATTACCTTTCAAATATTCACGAAATAAAATTATACCAGGGCTTTAATTTATTTTGTACAATATTTATTTATATGAGAGAAGAGTGCGTGAGAGGGATCTCACTCATGTTTTGAAATGGCGGATCTCACTCATGTCCTAATATCAACCAACACATGTACATACAATACGCACGGACTAAATCATTGACTGATTAAATACTTGCACAGTTACTCATTTTGAATAGGCATTGCCTCGGAATAGGCTTTTGCCCAGTGAGGCAATATATCCAAGTACCTAATTTTTTTTTTATATTTGTATTTTATTTGGTATTTATATTGTTATATAATTATGGCGTATGTATTTCTTTTTTATTTGGAAATAATAAAAAAACATATTTGTTTAACTTGTATTTTTATTCAGTATTTTTGAATAGTTGTTTGATTATTTAATTATTTTTATACTTTTTACTATACTTTTTAGTGTAGTATGTAATATTGCTTGATGTAAAAAGGGTTAATGCAAATATAATTTTAATTTTTATAAATCAATTGTGTAGTATATTAAATAAATTTTCAGTTTCGTTTCTTTCTTTAGTAAATAACAACTTGTTTATTATTGCTTTCAATTTGATATGTGAGTAGGTTCTTATATGAATGGAAATTCAGTTTTATGAAGCACTACACATGCGTGTATCTCACACACCATTCACGTCTCACATATAAAAGCAACATTCAATCAGGTGTTGAACCTCATTGCTGAACTAGGCGATATTTTATTTTGCCTTTTGTATTTTCGATTACTAGATTCTCACGAGACACCCAAAAGCGTTAATAATATAAAAAAGTGTAAGCACTATTCAAAGCCGGTGCATTATAATATTATAATTAGATTTTTTATAATTTGATTCGGTTGGTTCTTGATTTGCAACCAATGCATGTGTACCAATACGAAAAGAAAATTTTTTCAGTAGGTACCTATGTACAACTTCGTTTTTCTATAGGGTCAAAACACCATTTCGTTCTGCATATACGCTTCTTTATCTTTGTATATTTTTTAAAGAATGAATGTGTCCTCATGAAAAGTAAATATAAACCTCATACAATCCAATCCCTTTTAAAGGTATTGGAGAGGTGATTGCCAACATACCCAATCCATCCAATATATATTTGTTAAAATACTATATTGAACTAGACTGAAAAGCATGCGTCAATAAACAACCTACCCAATAAATGTTCTAATTATTGATTGATTGGTAAAAAGCAATATGACTAACTAATATAAAAGGATCTTGCAAATAAACGAAATATTACTTACAGGTTATTTATTACTCACGTATTAAACATATAAAATTTGTACACAATATGAAAACGGATAGATCGACTGTCTACGAAGGAAGGCCAGCACGAATGGCGATCAATTTTTATTTTCTTAGCGGCCAGTGCCTCTAAAATTTGTTGGTACCCCTGTGCATACTCGCACAGACGTACCAACCTAATGTAGGCAATTTAGTTTTATTGAATAAAGCATAAATGCTTGCGCTATAAGCGAACGAAATCGGTCGGGGCAGCTAGTATGGAGTTCGAACTGGCCATCACTAGATTACTATGCTCGTACTGCCATCCATCTCTGTCAAACTTCGCGGACTCCAATAAATATAATATATAAAACTACTTTAAATGATGCACTAACCCGTTGAAGGTTTTAGGTCCTCATTGCGCCCCTGTTCCAAAACCCACCCTCTGAGTAATAAATCAGTTACTACGTTCCAGAATATCCATTTTACGTTGGAATTTGTTGAAATATTTTATTTGAACAGATTGATCTGTCTATGTGCATAAACCATTCACCCTACATACCTACACTTAAATACATACATTCATATACATTGTACTTAGATACCATCTGTGATTTGTAAACGCCGTTATCGTATTTTTGAAACACGCACAAAATATTTTTTTACATTACCATAACTGTACCATTGGACACAGACCAATGTTTGCTTTTGACACAGACCAATATTTGCTTTTGACACACGCCAATATTTGCTTTTGACACAGACCAATATTTGCTTTTGACACAGACCAATATTTTCTTTTGACACAGACCAATAACCTATTGACATGACAAAAGAAAATTTCTCAGTACACACCGCCACCAAAACACGCATTTGAGTATTTTCATCACGCATTTGAGTATTTTCGGAATGGTTCGGAATGAAAATTCAAACAGTACTCAACACAAAAATCAAAAAGTACATGTTTTCAACAAAGGGATTTAAATTTGGAAAAGCAAATACTTTACTTCTTCTTTCACTCCACTGCTGGATATAGGCCTCTTCCTGGGTTTTCCATTTCTCTCTATCCTGGGCACTCTGCTTCCACCCATGTCCCACCAGTTCGACAATATCGTCAGTCCATCTCCTCTGTTGTCTCTCTAGGGAGATACTTTTACTTCTATATTAATGTGTCATTAATATCCGATTTAATTAATTATGTATTTTAATAAATCTATGTATTACAATACATAACCAAATCTATAACTACTTATAAACTAGTTGCATGTAACACATGAGATACAACTGTCGATAGCGATAGTATGTATAGTTGAAGAATAAGTACCAAACTATAATCCCATAAATACAAATTATTTAATATTTTAAGATATTTGATTTTCTATACAACACATGTACCTACATATGTATGTATGTCAAGATAGGATAGAATGTAGGTCAGTCCTTTGATCCTACCCAGAATATGAAAACAGAATGATGGTATGTATGTATGTTTGGAGATTAGTATCAAACAATTAAGTCTTCTAAGATATTGTGTGTAGGCGATTGCCATACAAATTGTATGAAGCAATGTCGTCACTAAATTCAATTTTTATAAAATTTATTAAAAAAAATTTGAGATGTGCTAATACAATGTTAATATTTTTTATATAAAATTAAGTTGTCTAGTTGGGGTGTTTCGGCTTTTTTTTATATTTTTAAAAAATCTGGAAATAAAGGCAGTTAAACTCATAAATTTATCATAAAATGAAACGAGTGGGTTGTGGCCAACACTAAACTCTCCACACCACAAATATTGACAATGAAATATTTTATTCATTCTAAATTTTACTACCAGGAATATAAATTTTCTAACGATAGTATATTTTCATGTTAAGATAGACAAACTATTAATGCAGTATGGTGAAGAATTCTAATGTTGTATGAAATATTTTAATAAAAGCAGATAAATTTTGTTTTAAAGGACGTTAGAGCATTTTGACAATTTTGACACGTGATATCATATGAAGAAATTTTTGTTATTTATGGAAAGCTAATCAGTTCGATGTTCAAGCTCTTTACATTATAACATGAAATCAAATTACTGAACTTTTCCATACAAAAGAAATTTATCTTATTATATACATTTTTTATCATACTAAATTTTACTACCAGGAAAATAAATTTTCAATCGATAGTATATTTTTATGTTAAGATAGACAAACTATTATTGCAGTATGGTGTAGAATGCTTATGTTGTATGAAATATTTTAATAAAAGCAGATAAATTTTGTTTTAAAGGACGCGAAAGCATTTTCAAAATTTTGACACGTGATATCATATGAAGAAATTTTTTGTTATTTATGGAAAGCTAATCAGTTCTATGTTCAAACTCTTTACATTATAACATGAAATCAAATTACTGAACTTTTCCATACATAGATATTTATCTAATTACATTTTTATTCATACTAAATGTTACTACCAGGAATATAAATTTTCTTCCGATAGTATATTTTTATGTTAAGATAGACAAACTATTAATGCCGTATAGTGAAGAATGCTTATGTTGTATGAAATATTATAAAAAAAGCAGATAAATTTTGTTTTAAAGAACGCGAGAGCATTTTCAAAATTTTGACACGTGATATCATATGAAGAAATTTTTTGTTATTTATGGAAAGCTAATCAGTTCTATGTTCAAGCTCTTTACATTATAACATGAAATCAAATTACTGAACGTTTCCATACATAGAAATTTATCTAATTACATTTTTATTCATACTAAATTTTACTATCAGGAATATAAATTTTCTTCCGATAGTATATTTTTATGTTAAGATAGACAAACTATTAATACAGTATAGTGAAGAATGCTTATGTTGTATGAAATATTTTAAAAAAAGCAGATAAATTTTGTTTTAAAGAACGCGAGAGCATTTTCCAAATTTTGACAGGTGATATCATATGAAGAATTTTTTTGTTATTTATGGAAAGCTAATCAGTTCTATGTTCAAGCTCTTTACATTATAACATGAAATCAAATTACTGAACTTTTCCATACATAGAAATTTATCTAATTACATTTTTATTCATACTAAATGTTACTATCAGGAATATAAATTTTCTTCCGATAGTATATTTTTATGTTAAGATAGACAAACTATTAATGCAGTATAGTGAAGACTGCTTATGTTGTATGAAATATTTTAAAACGAGTGGGTTGTGGCCAACACTAAACTCTCCACACCACAAATATTGACAATGAAATATTTTATTCATTCTAAATTTTACTACCAAGAATATAAATTTTCTAACGATAGTATATTTTCATGTTAAGATAGACAAACTATTAATGCAGTATGGTGAAGAATTCTAATGTTGTATGAAATATTTTAATAAAAGCAGATAAATTTTGTTTTAAAGGACGTTAGAGCATTTTGACAATTTTGACACGTAATATCATATGAAGAAATTTTTGTTATTTATGAAAAGCTAATCAGTTCGATGTTCAAGCTCTTTACATTATAACATGAAATCAAATTACTGAACTTTTCCATACATAAGAAATTTATCTTATTATATACATTTTTATTCATACTAAATTTTACTACCAGGAAAATAAATTTTCTATCGACAGTATATTTTTATGTTAAGATAGACAAACTATTATTGCAGTATGGTGTAGAATGCTTATGTTGTATGAAATATTTTAATAAAAGCAGATAAATTTTGTTTTAAAGGACGCGAAAGCATTTTCCAAATTTTGACAGGTGATATCATATGAAGAAATTTTTTGTTATTTATGGAAAGCTAATCAGTTCTATGTTCAAGCTCTTTACATTATAACATGAAATCAAATTACTGAACTTTTCCATACATAGAAATTTATCTAATTACATTTTTATTCATACTAAATGTTACTACCAGGAATATAAATTTTCTTCCGATAGTATATTTTTATGTTAAGATAGACAAACTATTAATGCAGTATAGTGAAGAATGCTTATGTTGTATGAAATATTTTAAAAAAAGCAGATAAATTTTGTTTTAAAGAACGCGAGAGCATTTTTCAAATTTTGGCAGGTGATATCATATGAAGAATTTTTTTGTTATTTATGGAAAGCTAATCAGTTCTATGTTCAAGCTCTTTACATTATATCATGAAATCAAATTACTACACTTTTCCATACATAGAAATTTATCTAATTACATTTTTATTCATACTAAATGTTACTATCAGGAATATAAATTTTCTTCCGATAGTATATTTTTATGTTAAGATAAACAAACTATTAATGCAGTATAGTGAAGAATGCTTATGTTGTATGAAATATTTTAAAAAAAGCAGATTAATTTTGTTTTAAAGAACGCGAGAGCATTTTCAAAATTTTGACACGTGATATTATATGAAGTTTTTTTTTGTTATTTATGGAAAGCTAATCAGTTCTATGTTCAAGCTCTTTACATTATAACATTAAAACCAAATTACTGAACTTTTCCATACATAGAAATTTATCTAATTACATTATTATTCATACTAAATGTTACTATCAGGAATATAAATTTTCTTCCGATAGTATATTTTTATGTTAAGATAAACAAACTATTAATGCAGTATAGTGAAGAATGCTTATGTTGTATGAAATATTTTAAAAAAAGCAGATAAATTTTGTTTTAAAGAACGCGAGAGCATTTTCAAAATTTTGACACGTGATATTATATGAAGATTTTTTTTGTTATTTATGAAAAGCTAATCAGTTCGATGTTCAAGCTCTTTACATTATAACATGAAATCAAATTACTGAACTTTTCCATACATAAGAAATTTATCTTATTATATACATTTTTATTCATACTAAATTTTACTACCAGGAAAATAAATTTTCTATCGACAGTATATTTTTATGTTAAGATAGACAAACTATTATTGCAGTATGGTGTAGAATGCTTATGTTGTATGAAATATTTTAATAAAAGCAGATAAATTTTGTTTTAAAGGACGCGAAAGCATTTTCCAAATTTTGACAGGTGATATCATATGAAGAAATTTTTTGTTATTTATGGAAAGCTAATCAGTTCTATGTTCAAGCTCTTTACATTATAACATGAAATCAAATTACTGAACTTTTCCATACATAGAAATTTATCTAATTACATTTTTATTCATACTAAATGTTACTACCAGGAATATAAATTTTCTTCCGATAGTATATTTTTATGTTAAGATAGACAAACTATTAATGCAGTATAGTGAAGAATGCTTATGTTGTATGAAATATTTTAAAAAAAGCAGATAAATTTTGTTTTAAAGAACGCGAGAGCATTTTTCAAATTTTGGCAGGTGATATCATATGAAGAATTTTTTTGTTATTTATGGAAAGCTAATCAGTTCTATGTTCAAGCTCTTTACATTATATCATGAAATCAAATTACTACACTTTTCCATACATAGAAATTTATCTAATTACATTTTTATTCATACTAAATGTTACTATCAGGAATATAAATTTTCTTCCGATAGTATATTTTTATGTTAAGATAAACAAACTATTAATGCAGTATAGTGAAGAATGCTTATGTTGTATGAAATATTTTAAAAAAAGCAGATAAATTTTGTTTTAAAGAACGCGAGAGCATTTTCAAAATTTTGACACGTGATATTATATGAAGATTTTTTTTGTTATTTATGGAAAGCTAATCAGTTCTATGTTCAAGCTCTTTACATTATAACATTAAAACCAAATTACTGAACTTTTCCATACATAGAAATTTATCTAATTACATTATTATTCATACTAAATGTTACTATCAGGAATATAAATTTTCTTCCGATAGTATATTTTTATGTTAAGATAAACAAACTATTAATGCAGTATAGTGAAGAATGCTTATGTTGTATGAAATATTTTAAAAAAAGCAGATAAATTTTGTTTTAAAGAACGCGAGAGCATTTTCAAAATTTTGACACGTGATATTATATGAAGATTTTTTTTGTTATTTATGGAAAACTAATCAGTTCTATGTTCAAGCTCTTTACATTATAACATGAAATCAAATTACTGAACTTTTCCATACATAGAAATTTATCTAATTACATTATTATTCATACTAAATGTTACTATCAGGAATATAAATTTTCTTCCGATAGTATATTTTTATGATAAGATAGACAAACTTTTAATGCAGTATGGTGTAGAATGCTTATGTTGTATGAAATATTTTAAAAAAAGCAGATAAATTTTGTTCTAAAGAACGCGAGAGCATTTTCCAAATTTTGACAGGTGATATCATATGAAGATTTTTTTTGTTATTTATGGAAAGCTAATCAGTTCTATGTTCAAGCTCTTTACATTATAACATGAAATCAAATTACTGAACTTTTCCATACATAGAAATTTATCTAATTACATTTTTATTCATACTAAATGTTACTACCAGGAATATAAATTTTCTTCCGATAGTATATTTTTATGTTAAGATAGACAAACTATTAATGCAGTATAGTGAAGAATGCTTATGTTGTATGAAATATTTTAAAAAAAGCAGATAAATTTTGTTTTAAAGAACGCGAGAGCATTTTTCAAATTTTGACAGGTGATATCATATGAAGAATTTTTTTGTTATTTATGGAAAGCTAATCAGTTCTATGTTCAAGCTCTTTACATTATATCATGAAATCAAATTACTACACGTTTCCATACATAGAAATTTATCTAATTACATTTTTATTCATACTAAATGTTACTATCAGGAATATAAATTTTCTTCCGATAGTATATTTTTATGTTAAGATAAACAAACTATTAATGCAGTATAGTGAAGAATGCTTATGTTGTATGAAATATTTTAAAAAAAGCAGATAAATTTTGTTTTAAAGAACGCGAGAGCATTTTCAAAATTTTGACACGTGATATTATATGAAGATTTTTTTTGTTATTTATGAAAAGCTAATCAGTTCGATGTTCAAGCTCTTTACATTATAACATGAAATCAAATTACTGAACTTTTCCATACATAAGAAATTTATCTTATTATATACATTTTTATTCATACTAAATTTTACTACCAGGAAAATAAATTTTCTATCGACAGTATATTTTTATGTTAAGATAGACAAACTATTATTGCAGTATGGTGTAGAATGCTTATGTTGTATGAAATATTTTAATAAAAGCAGATAAATTTTGTTTTAAAGGACGCGAAAGCATTTTCCAAATTTTGACAGGTGATATCATATGAAGAAATTATATGATATCTATGAAAAGCTAATCAGTTCTAAGTTCAAGCTATTAATATTCTTCTATCAATATGAAATCAATGAACTGATCATTGCCAAATATAAAAAAATTCTCTTGTTACATATAAGTTTCATACAAATATCCATTAAATAAAATATAATTTTTGAAACCGTTGAATATTTTTCTTTTAACATTGACCAACTTTGAATACAATTTTATGAAGATTCTTGGTGTTGTATAAATAGTTGAAACCAAATTAAAATATCTCTAATTTCCAGGTCGTGAGAGCATTTTTTCAGTTTTAATAGATGAAATCATAAAGAAACATTGGGAAAAAATGAACCGTTGTCTATGGAAAACTAATCAGCTCTAAGTTTATGGACTTAACACATGTGATATCAATATGAAGTCAATCGGACTTATAGTTTGGGCTGCAGAGAGGACACAAAAAAAAAACAACGTAAATGATGAATTCATAGAGAAGAAATCAAAAGTTGTCTATGGAAAACTAATCAGCTCTAGGTCTTTGCACTTTACACATATGATGTTAATATGAAGTCGATCAGACTTATAGTTTGGGCTGTAGAGAGGACACAAAAAAGATAAATGCTACGGCGTACGGCGTACGGCGTACGGCGTACAGCGTATACGCCATACACACAAACACATCACGACGAAACTCATAGTGTGCATTCTCTACATGATACCCATTGAGAAATTGATGTAAAAAAAATACGCTTAAATTTTGCGAAATCATGACTCTCCCCTATTCCATAGTGTGGAGAGTAAAAAGCAGATAAATTTTGTTTCAAAGAGTGTTAGAGCATTTTGACAATGTTGACACGTGATATCATATGAAGAAATTTTATGATATCTATGAAAAGCTAATCAGTTCTAAGTTCAAGCTATTAATATTCTTATATCAATATAAAATCAATGAACTGAACATTGCCAAATATAAAAAAATTCTCTTGTTACATATAAGTTTCATACAAATATCCATTAAATAAAATATAATTTTTGAAACCGTTGAATATTTTTCTTTTAACATTGACCAACTTTGAATACAATTTTATGAAGATTCTTGGTGTTGTATAAATAGTTGAAACCAAATTAAAATATCTCTAATTTCCAGGTCGTGAGAGCATTTTTTCAGATTTAATAGATGAAATCATAAAGAAACATTGGGAAAAAATGAACCGTTGTCTATGGAAAACTAATCAGCTCTAAGTTTATGGACTTAACACATGTGATATCAATATGAAGTCAATCGGACTTATAGTTTGGGCTGCAGAGAGGACACAAAAAAAAAACAACGTAAATGATGAATTCATAGAGAAAAAATCAAAAGTTGTCTATGGAAAACTAATCAGCTCTAGGTCTTTGCACTTTACACATATGATGTTAATATGAAATCGATCAGACTTATAGTTTGGGCTGTAGAGAGGACACAAAAAAGATAAATGCTACGGCGTACGGCGTACGGCGTACAGCGTATACGCCATACACACAAACACATCACGACGAAACTCATAGTGTGCATTCTCTACATGATACCCATTGAGAAATTGATGTAAAAAAATACGCTTAAATTTTGCGAAATCATGACTCTCCCCTATTCCATAGTGTGGAGAGTAAAAAATATTTTTCTTAATAAAAAATGTTTGAAAAACCCTAAATTTAAAAAAAAAAAATTATTTGAGATTTTTTATTTGTCTATGATTATAACAAATTTCAGCGTTCTAGCTTTTATGGTTTCTGAGATATATGGACAAATAAACCAAAATTTCAAAAGTTGATAACCCCTGACTGAAACAAAAATTCACACTTCTGAGTATAAAAGTTTTGTAGGCCTATAACTGTTTATATATTCTGAAAATTTGGGCTGTGTAAATTGAGCGGATCAAAAGTTATAAGGGGACACACACACACACACACCACACACACACACACACACACACACACACACACACACACACACACACACACACACACACACACACACACACACACACACACACACACACACACACACACACACACACACACACACACACACACACACACACACACACACAGTCACACAAAACTCACATAAAATGTTCTACTCCGAATTCTGAGTAAATTCATGTAAGGGAACATATATAGTTCGTGTTATTAGCATGCAAAAAGTCCACTACACCATACAAAATTTTCCTTCGTACACGCATCTTGGCTTAATAATGTCGATTCATTAAGAGAATTGAATTCTCATGAACGAATCGACAGTTGGACAAATATTTCAATTTTTCATAATAAACATAGTTAACACATTTGTTTTAAAATGACCAAAACTTTTTTCCTCTTTTATGTCGCTTATCATACTTTCATATAATTGAAGCATATTATAGGTACATTAGATAATTTTGCGTTGAGACTTTATTTAGTTTGTCTGATCTAATATCTTCTGTGTTTTTTGTGTCATAGAGAGTGATATTCTTTATTATTTTGGTTTTGAGATTTGTTGTATCCATTGAGCTATACACATGTGTATAGCTCAATGTTTGTATCATGCCATGAAGCATTTGATATTTGATGTATAAAAATTAAAACATGAAATTATATATTTTTTTTGATAGACATTTAAAATTTAATGTAGGCATATTTTGTTCTACTATTACAATTGAAAACAATTCTCATAGTTTGGTTGTGTATTATTTGGATTTTTTTTATTTTAGTTTCATTACATAAAAATAATATCTAAGGACAGTAAGAAATGTAAGATTCTATTATCGTTTTATAAATGAGTAGACATATGTCTTCGTTTATGTTCATTAAGATTAAAACGTTCAATGTGTTCCACCTCACTTTGTGTACCAATTCCCTGACCTAAAGTCTTAGCTTTGTCTGCTCTGTAAATTAATTCTATGGTTTTTGGTAAATTTCGGGATAATACAATTAATATTTTTACTTACTTACTTACTTCCGATGGCCATACAACTCCGGTAGAGTTTTAGAGCTTTAGCCTCCTGAACAATAGCTTTCCAAGCCTTCCTGTCAGCTGCAGTGGACTCCCAGTCATCACAAGCATTCAGCACATTTAGATCTCGGGTAACATTGTCCATCAATCTCTGCCTTGGTCTTCCCAGGGGTCTCTTGCCCACAGGGTTATTTTGCAGGATAAGTTTTGTGGCTCTTTCTTCCCACAATATTTTTACTGTCGGTAAAATAAATTATTTGTTTATTTCTTTAACATCACTAGTAAAAATTGTAGAATGAATGAGGATAGCCTGACGAAGAAAATATACATTGCGGACAGGAATGGAATGAGAGGTCGGGGCCGCCCAAGGGCAAGGGAAGGGATGGCACGTCCATGTGAACGGTATTTTGAAAGACGGAAATGTTAGAAGCGTGAACAACAGACGAACATGTATAAGACGATGTATGAATGTTGTCGAGGCGATGAATGTATGTCAAGATAGAAGTAAGTGGCGTTCGGTTCTCTCTGTCTACCCTGTAAGGGACATGGCGTGATGGTATGTATGTATGTATGTATAAAATCGTTGTAGGTGTACATTTTTCATAAATTTATCCTCTGTTAGGTGCAAAAGTAATTGTACTCCATTTATCAGGCCTCATGTATCTCAATCCATATAAGGTTACTTTGAGATGGGCGGTCCATATATGTACAAAGAATACCGGAAAGACGGGTCCCCAGAAGGATTCTATATGGACATCCGGGTGGAAAAAGGAGGGTTGGAAGACCAAGGCTCAGGTGGGAGGATAGTGTGAGGAGGGATGCAGAACAGCTTCTCCGGGTGTCCAACTGGAGGACGGCAACTGATGACAGGGGACGTTGGAGGCGCTTGCTGAGGGAGGCCAAGGCTCAATTTGGGCTGTAGCGCCATCGAAAGAGAAGAAGAAGGTGCAAAGGTTATATGTATATATGTTAATGGGGTACAATTATTAATCCACCGTATTTTTTCTATAACTCTTAAGTACAAAGGCATGGCGTCCAAATTCTACATATTTTTTTTATAAATATTTTTGAAAGACGGCACTTAAAATTATGAAATTGTTGCAAAGTTGGGTAGTCAGGTAGGCATTTGAATCTATATTATTACATAACATTGCATAATGAATTTAATCGTGTGTATTTGGTTGATGAGTATATTTGTTTTTAATTAGCTATAAAGTTAATACGTAACACGTTTCTCATCTTAAATAATCTGATTAAATGTAATTCTGTTCATAATTCCAAATAGAATTAATTAAACGCATATAAACAAATACTGATTAAACAAATCATCATCATACATAATGAAACAAATTCACATACATTTCCATACAGAGCAGCGTTGGTTGGTATATGGAAATATATGCGAATTACATACAATGATTTAGTTTATTTATTATGTGAATTCTTAGATTTATTATTAATCAATTAGCTGTTTCAGCTCAATACGACTGTATTTCACCTACCTACATACGTCTTGCTGCTCTCAGGCACCGGCTTAGAATAATGCTTCCACTCGAAATACAACAGGCAAAATAACATCTTGCATAGTTCACCTCACATGTAGCGCTTTTTAAGGTGAGACGTAACTGGTATGTGTGAATACACACATGTGGGTGTTCCCACATACCAATGGCGCATCCGCACACCTGTCGCTGGTTACCTCATATAATGGTATATGCTGTGATGGACGTGATGGTATGTATGGACATACCTACATCTTAAATTTTAAAATAAAACATACTTGGGCCTTCGCGGCTCAGTTGATTAGGAATCTGACTGGTGATCCAAGGGTCCCGGGTTCGATTCCTGGTGGAGACACAGTTTTGAATTGTGTTTTCAGTCGGGATCTGTGAGACGATTAATATCGCAAGTCTCCAGAATGTGACAACTTGTTATTTGGTGTGTGCCGACCCATCTCGACCCAATTGTGATGGTATAACTCACTAGGAAAACCTGTGTCGAGGTATTCATTAGTTACGTAGTTTTACGTAGAAAGTTCAAAGTTTTATGCATATGTAATTTTCAAGCTTAAAAAATCATTAGAGTCTGTTTTATATAATCTCATTCCAAACTATTTGACGCAATATTTATTGGAATAAATATCTAATAAATTTACTTGTACCAAAAAGTTAAGGAATTTGTGTGATAAACAAAAATATGGTTGAAAGTACCAATTACATATAATTTATTCAATAAATAGAGACGTCTAACGAGAATATTATGTAGGTGGGTACTTCCCATCCCACAACCATCCCTAAAACAGACGCACCCCTGTCCCAGAGGGGGTAGGCACATAAAAAGTTTGAGCCACAATTGATCTTAGAGAAAAGACTTAGGATTTACTTTGAAGGACCAACTTTACCAATATCCGATTCTTCGAATTACTTGACATTTTTTGTAGGGTGACGCCACGTTTTTATTATTGAAAATAAAAATAGTTTTTCAATTCCGTGAAACGTTTTTAAATTAATTGAACAACTTATTTTTAAAAATAGGTTTATCCCAATTGCGCAATAACGAGTACAATAATAATATATTGATTTTATGCTATTTTTTAAAACTATAAATTGAACAAGACATGATAAAGAAATCGAATTACAAAAAAATACACTTCAACGCACCCTGCGCAAATGGCGAAATTATTGCCGTATAGCAATTTTTTCCAAATAACCAGTGTTTTCAGCCCAGAAAAGCAATATTGTGTGAGAAATGATTTTAAATAAATTTCTTCTCTGCTGGGGATCGAACCCAGGACACCCGCATAGAAGCCAAAGGGCTTACCAACTGTGCCACGGCTACTCTTTGTGACCTGAATTAACTTCAAACCAATCAAATATTAATTGTTTGAGGTTTCTATGTAGGTTTTTTTTTTATTTTAATGATTTTATAGTTAGTATATATTTCTTTTTTTTCTATTTATCTGTATAAATTTATCATGTTTTATAAGTTATGTGTAAAAGGCTATCAATCAGAAAACTATGATAAATAAATAAATCAACTAAGTACATGATATTATATGAAAGCAATAAAAAATCATGAAGTATAAGAGGTATACTTATTTAATTGTAGGTAGAAGGAAGAAAAATTGTGGAAGAAAGGAACACAAAGACGTATGTGTTTGATATAAATTGACATTTCATACTTCGAGATATTTCATCGCTTCCATAAACACCTTGCAAAAAATAGTTTCTTTTATCAAGAAAAATTAATACAGCTAGAGACCTCGACCGCCAGACTATTTTTCGCGGTTATTTTCAAATTTCGCAATTATGTACCTATATCTAATACTCGCTTAGACCCCATTAGATTTTGAAGGATGTCTGAATAGTGCTTCTCAAATTTTTTAATTGTCAAATGTTTCAATGTGACCCCAAGCTCAGGAAACTTTAAATTTGTAATTCTTATTTTCATTGGTAAAACGGCACATCACTTCCATAAAATGGCATTGAAGAGTTATCAAAGTTTTATAATAAAATATTGAAATAAAAAATAATTTAACAAACTTTTTCATTTCATGAAAATGCAGGATATTTTGCATGCAAAATTTGAATATTTGAATGACTTGTTAGTAAGGGGTTTCGCGTTGATCACAACCCACTAATTTTATGATAAATTTATGTGTTTAACTGCCTATATTTCCAAAGTTTTTAAAACTATCGAAAAAAGCCGAATCACACACAATATCTAAGGTAAGATAGTTTGATACTTAATCTCCAAACATACACACCATCATGGTGTTTTCATATTCTGGGTACGAAAAAAGACTGACCTCCATACTATCCTATCCTGACATACATACCTTCATGTTTTATATAGAAAACAAAATATCTTACAATATTCATTAATTTGTATTTATAGTACTATCGCCATCGACAGTTACATCGCATGTGTTACATGCAACTAGTTTTACCATCATCGATGCATATCGCTTCTTCGCCAACAATTCATAAAATATAATTGTGTATTTTTCTATCCTCTTCTGCAAACCGCCTATATATTTTTCAATCAATTAGTGTGTTTTGTGCAAAAACTTTAATTTGTGAATAAACGGAGACTTGTACATCGACATCCCGCTAAAGAATTGGATTCAAAACATACTGCTCGATCACACCCAGAGACCATTGCTAAGTCGCTTTAATTTGCTCTGTGGGCGATATAATGTGAGTGCGTTATGTGTTCACCAAAAAAAGTGTCCCACAAAATAAATATTGTATAGTGATCGCATGGTCACAAAACATTTTTATTTGTCGCAAAGAGCCATCTGTTATTTGCTTCAGGAATAACTGTAGTCCTCTCCCAGTTTCTGCTTCAGAATCCAGGATAAAAGTTGAGCAATTGAAGAACTCCATTGAATATCTTGGAGTGGAGTCAATGTCAGACATTTCTGCTGTCTTCTATATTCTCATTCTTACTTGGATCCCATTCCACTCCACCCACCATCCATTGTGGAGGGATTTGTAACAACACAGATGCCTTGTCGACTTTATTTCAATAAAATTTGACACCATTACAGACAAAAGGTAACAAGGATATGCAAATCATATAAGTATAACATAAGCAGTTGATCTAAAACTTAATTTACCAAATGGACCCATATTGATCGAATCAAATGTATTTTTTTCAAAATTTTAAGGCACCGACTAAAAGTTACTGCACACCCGCATGCCTGTCGCTGGTCACCCCACATTGTGGTTTATGCCGTAATGGTATTTACTCTCCATTCGAAACTTTAATAGACTGTCAATTTATATTTTTAATAAATAAAAATAAAAACACTTGATTAAAATTAATTCCACTATTTATTTGAGGACTACAACCTACGACCGATTTCGTGCTAAGCTCATTTTCAAGTAGTAAATATACATAAGTTTAACAGAGTATTTATACAAAGACAAGTTAGATTTTTTCATAAATAGTCTTTCTTTGTATAAATACTCTGTTAGACTTATGTATATTTACTACTTGAAAATGTGCTTAGCACGAAACCGGTCGTAGGTTGTAGTCCTCAAATAAATAGTGGAATTAATTTTAAACAAGTGTTTTTATTTTTATTTATTAAAAATATAAATTAATTTAAATGGAATTCCATCAAGAACTGACGATCAAAAAGTTAAATCTAATTAATAGACTGTGTTTTATGTGTTAGTGCCTTGTGTACATTGTGTTTGTATTAGTACCAAATTTACTAATTAATTGGTTAACAGCGTTACCAATTTGTGGGGAATTCCCGAAATTGCGGGGAATCTCAAATCGATTGGGGATTTTGTGGGATTGGCTTTTTGTGGGGAAAATGTCACTCGTGGACTGTCAATGACTTCAGATCTTTTTAAATAAGAAACATCAGGAGTATGACCAAGATCTCTGTAAAATATTAATCTACTGGGAATCTAACAATAGTCAGACGCCATAACTATGACAAAACTTCTTAAAGGGTTTAAAATTGTTCTTAGAAATCACAAAAACCGCGTGACCAATGGGACCTTGAAGAGGCCCACGGACAGCAATGAGGAGCTCCGATCTATAAGAGGACACCATTGGGTGGCAACAATCCCACAGGATATGTTCCGAAGTTTGGTCCGGAGACAATTTTAAATCGGTGAATATAACTCTTAAAATTTCCGTGTCCTGTGAAGAATTGAGAAGTTCAAAAGTCGGAGACAACCCAGGAAGATTTAAGTCGAATCCTTACGTCAGGAAAAAATAAAAATGATATTATACCCATTGAGCAAGCCGTCCAACGAGACTGCCAGATATTCTGTAAATTTTGCATACAAACACTGCATGACACTCGGCCCTCTGGAGGGAAAAGAAGAACATTTCCAATTACAGAAGAACGGCCCCGCATAAAAAAAGCGAATACACAACTATTATGCACAAATTGTGTTTACAGTGTGAGAATTAATTTCCTTGTCTTATGAAACTATACAGTGCAAAAACACTATTGATGTGTGCTGGCCATTTATACTCTCTAAAGTTACGGTGTGGGTAGGAGGCAGACGTCTTGGCTACGAAACAACAGAGAATGGGTTTAAGGAGTGGATGTCAAGCAACCTATAATTGAAGAAAACCTAGTTTAAAAGGGCACATAACTACGTAAACTAAAGTATGTTGAGTTCATGAACTTCCCTTCTTATATGATATGCAGTTAGAAGATAGGAAGTAATATATTAAGTATAAAGTTCTATCCAGTCTTCACATTATCTAACTTTATATACTTGGTACTTATTTATAGTATTACCATATCCTCGCTACTAGACTCGAAAAAACAAACTTCATATCCATATATGTATGTATGTAAGTACCTATATTCTTATTCACTATCGTATGGTTTGTCTCAAAGGATATTTACATTTTGATGGTTATGTGCAGTGGCGTCGAATAGTTGACTAAAAACATTATTTTTATTTAAATTTAGAACAAAACAGTTCAGTTGAAGTTGTAGGTACGATCTGTAATTGATTTTATATATTTTATATTAATAAAAATTTGAGATGTACAATGTTCATTTTTTTTATAGAATATTAAACTTTCTAACTGGGGTGTTTCGGCTTTATATTATGCAGTTAAAAACATAAATTTATCCTAAAAAATGTTTTTCTTAATAAAATTTTTGAGAAATTCTGAAACTTTTTTGAAAATAACAAATTTGGGATTTTGTATTTGTCTATTTTTATACCAATTTTCAACGTTCTTGCTATATATGGAAAAATAAAGTAGAATTCAAAAGTTGATAACCCCTGACTGAAAGGAAAATTCAAAATCTGTGTATAAAAGTTATGTATGGCTATAACTATTTATATATTCTGAAATTTTGGGCTCTGTATTAATAACCCCATTCGTGGGCTTATCATCCTGCTCCTCTCCGCAATCGCAGCACGTATCTTTTCCCTCCAGGAATCCCCACCTCTGCTGGTTCTTTTTACATCTAGTCATCCCCACTATCAGTCTGTTAAGGGTCCTCCATGTTGGAAATTCCAGACCAAATGCAGTGTTCACATCCTCAGATGGCGCCATCCAGGTCTGCTACCTCCATAGATCCTCTCTGTACTGTTTTGTGGAAGTTCCTAATTCGGTAGTAGAAACAAGATAGTTCTTTCTCGACCACAGTCTTGGTGCAGCCATCTGGTGGTTGTGAAGGAGGTGTCTAGGGTCATGGATCTGTTTGTGTCTTTCCACATCAGCCGTCGCCTTTCTTTTAATGTTAGGTGGTGCAATTCCAATAGTTGAGTAGAGTTTATATGCACTGGGGTAGGTTTGAGGCATCAGGAAACCAGGCGGGCCATGTCGTTTACTGCAATTTCCACCTGTTGACATTAATTTGCCAAACGAGTTAATCATAATAACAACAATTTATTTCAGTTTCACTTTTTTCATATTAAAATAGAGCCTCTTTGTGAAGACATAAGCAATACTTGCCTACAGTTAACAAAAAAATATTGTAATACGTATGTCTGTTACAAGTATTTAAAAAATAATCAATCAGTTTATACATGAACAATCGAACATTAATAATATTAAAACAGCTAACCCAAGTGATTATCTATTGTAATTTTTTATTGTTTGTTTTATACAGTATTTGTGTTGTTGCAACCTGTTTGTATCTTTTAGTATTTATTATTTTTGTTTTACTTTTTTTATTCTGTTGCATTTTTTTAATGTGTAAATATCTTCATAATGAGACGGTATATAAAAATGTATAAAGGCATCAAAGAAACGAACCACAGTTATAGAATTGGTATCGGCTAGTATTTAGTTTAACCGCGCGACTTGTGTTTTTTTTATGTACAGGCTACTTAAACATGCAACATTTGAAAGAGTATGTTTTTTATTTTTAATGTTTATGTTTAATTTCTGGTATTGTCTATTTTATGTTTTATTAAAAACTAGCTTTTATGTCCCGCCGTTGGCCAAGAATGTAATATTGTAAAGGAAAAAGCAATCGTTTTTATAATAAAAATAAAATAAAACAAATAACTTTGTTTACTTCTACTACTGTAAACACCTTTAATTTAAGAAAGGGGTTATAACGTTTTCGAGCGTGTGCTCATCCTCAGTAACCACTTATTACGTAATAAGTGGTTACTGAGGATGAGCACACGCTCGAAAACGTTATAACCCCTTTCTTAAATTAAAGGTGTTTACAGTAGTAGAAGTAAACAAAGTTATTTGTTTTATTTTATTTTTATTTAAAATGAACTTCTACAAAGTTTCTCACGAAAAATTCGAAGAATTGTTTTTATAATATTGTCACCAAATTATTTTGCAAAATCGGACTATGAAAAGTGGTTTGAAATATGATTGAATTTGATTGTAAAATGTTCAAGTGATGGCCACAACCCATTATTTTTTAAAAGTGTGAATGAAGTATAATATACAAAATTTCTGAACGCATGGACTATGCGAAATGGTTTTGAATATGACTGTTTATCAACGTTGTAAAGAGATTGGTTTGGCCACAACCCCCATTTTTAAATATTATCATCGAAATAAATTTTAATATGTACCTATTGAAAATTTAGTAATTTTGGATGTTGGGATGTGGTTAAAATTTGATTAAACAAATGTACTGAATAGATCTAGTGTTGGTCACATCATAATTTTCGTTTTTATATTTTTGCATCGAGTGTGCATTATATTTTTGCACAATAAGACTAATAGACTTAAAATTGACACAAAAGTCTACATTAACGAAGAAGAAGAAGACTTAAACTATGGTAAGTAGTTTTTAATTTGAATATAAACGTTGTGAAGAGTTCAGTAATGGCCACAACCCCCATTATTTAAATATTGTCAACTAAATCAAATGCGTAGGTGTTGAAAATTATTCAAAATAGAAAGATATAAATGGTTTAAATTTGATTAAACAAAAGTATTGAAAAGATTCTAGTGCAGGTTACATCGTCACATCCCACAATCCATTCGTTTTTACATATGTATTTTCATCAAGTATGCATATCGTTAAAAATATTTCTGCACAATAGACTATTAGACTTAAAACTAACCCAAAAGTCTAAATAAAAAAGAGAAGGATAAGTATAAGACTATACGAAATAGTTTGTATAAAAAACTATCCCAATGGTCTACGTAAAATAAGTTAAAATACATAAAATAGAAGAATAAGACTATTGGAAATAGATTGTATGAAAACAAACCAAAAGGTCTTCATAAAAGAAGAAGAAGATGAATCTATAGGAAATAGTTTGTATAAAATTCACCCAAGTTCTACATAAAATAAGAAAATGAAGAAAAAGACTAAAGGAAATAGTTTGTGTAAAAACTGACTACATAAGTAAGATCTACATAAAAAAAAGATGAATTAGACAATGGGAAATAGTATGTATAAAAGCTCACCCAAAGGTCTACAAAAAAGAAGAAGAAGTAGAATTAGACTATTGGAAATAGTTTGCATAAAAACTGACCAAAGGTCTACATAAAAGAAGATGAATTAGACTATAGGAAATAGTTAATATAAAAACTGATTCAAAGGTCTATATAAAAGAATAATAATTAAACTATAGAAAAAGTTTGTATAATTCGAAAAGGACAAAGGACGAGTTGCTGGCAGCAATAAAGAAGAATAAAGGCGTCAGTACTTCTTCACTGGGTCTTTCAGGAGAAAACGTCAAAATATTTGTAAACGATCATCTTACAACGAGGAACTTAAGAGGGCGGCCAAGGAATTAAAAAAGACAAATAACTATAATTTTTTGTGGGTACGCAACTCCAAAATCTATTTGCGAAAAAACGAGCTTTCCGGACCAGTTTGTATCTCCAGTATGAATCAACTAGCGAATCTTACTTGAATGATATTGCTTATTTTTTATTTCTGTTTGATTACTTCTATTTTCTTATTTTTCAAATCTATGTATATCTGTTGCTATTATATTGTATTATCTTATCGCTGCCAAATTTTAATTTCTATGAACATATTAATCACATAAACGTAATATCAAATACATTACATATATACACACATTACAACATCAACACCACAACCCATACTTACACAGGCGAACTTATGTTGAATTTGATTAGGCGTGCTGAAGGTGGACCTCTGACAAGCGTTTTCATTTATGTTATTCTTTTTAAATTTATTTCGATACATATATTTATATTTACGTTCAAAAATGACTGAAACAATTAGTATTTATTATCAAAATGTCCGAGGCCTGCGAACTAAAACTCATGATTTTCTACAAAGTGTACTACTAAATGATTATGACATAATTTGTATTACAGAGTCATGGTTGATAGAAAGTATTACCGACGACGAGATATTTGACAAACGTTACAATGTGTACAGACGAGACCGAAACATTACCCTTAATAATAGTTGTAATCACAATAATAATGGCAAATTAACCGGAGGAGGAGTTGCTATAGCAGTCGATAGAAAATACACCGCAAAACTTGAAAAAACGTGGCTTTCTAATGCCGAGGATATTTGGATAAGTCTTAAACTACATCTCTCAAAAAAGCGAAATTTTTCAATTCATTTATGTTGCACCTACATATATACCGGGAGTTGGACCGAAACTATCGGCTTCAGATAGATTGGCACTCGTCGCAAACCATACTGATAATATTTGTAAAATGACTACACTATTCCCAGACGATATTTTTATCGTATTAGGAGATTATAATATGCCTAGCATAACCTGGAATTCTTCCTTATACGTGTCCCCACAACCAAATAATAATGATCAGTGTTCTTCCTTGTTCTGTAACTCTATATCGTTGTCGAATCTAACTCAATATAACAATATTACCAATCATAATGGACGAGTTCTTGATATAGTGTTGTCAAATTTACCCCTTACCGTTTCCAAATCTTGTCATTCTTTGGTAATTGAAGACCTGCATCATCCTTCCCTCTTAATAGATTTCCAAATCCCTTTTCCCAAGACCGCTTTGAAAAATCCTCAGACTATACGCTTATTCCATAAAGCCAACTACGACATTATCAACGACTTCATGACAAAAACTAATTGGTCTTCAGTAATAAACACTTCTGACATTAACACAGCACTTGACAATTTTTATTGTATACTGACAAACACTATAGAAACCCATGTACCAAAAAGAACAAAGAAGTCTGACAAATACCCAGTGTGGTATACCTTACCACTGAAAAAAATTATTAAAGAAAAAATATACTACCACAACAAATGGAAACGTGACAGAAACCCTCTTGATTATCAGACGTTCTCTCTTCTGCGAAAAAGACAAAAGAAAACTGCTGATCTCATCTTCAAAAATTACATTAACTTGATTGAAAACGGAATACGACAAAACGTAAAAACTTTATGGAATTATGTAAAATCATTCAAAAAGACACCAGACATTCCTGAGACCATGTTCTTCGGCAATGCCACCTCATCTAATGGAGTAGGCATAGCCAATCTTTTTTCCGACTTCTTCAGCTCAGTGTACATCACACCTAATAGTGTCACTAACGAAAACAACAGCATCGATAACCCTTATCTTATTAATTCCATCTCCATCGACTATAACAGTACGCTAAAATATCTTCTTAACATAGATATATCAAAGGGTGCAGGAAACGATAATATTCCTGGAGTTTTTTTGAAAAAATGCGCTCGGGTCCTGGCACACCCGTTGTGTTATATATTCAAATTGTCACTTATTAACGGCACATTCCCTGAAATATGGAAAACCGCTCTTGTTCATCCCATACTGAAAAACGGTGATAAACACGATGTCACTAACTATAGGCCCATCTCCAAACTCCCAATTATCAGCAAAGTGTTTGAAAAAATAGTGTATGATCAGGTTTATAGTAAAATATCTTCATATATCACCACTGATCAACACGGTTTTATGAGAAAACGTTCTACCACCACTAATTTAGCCCAATTTACTAGTTATCTTCATGATAAAATGGATCAGAGACTGCAAATAGATGCTATATATACTGACTATGCCAAAGCATTTGACCGCGTAAATCACCCAACTCTCTTGCAAAAATTGTCATTGATAGGTATACATGGTGACCTATTTAGGTGGCTTAAATCATATATTGATAATAGACACCAAATAACCTCGGTTAACGGACATTCTTCTAAATGTATTAGCGTGACATCTGGAGTCCCCCAGGGATCTCATTTAGGTCCCCTTCTCTTTAATATTTATATAAATGACATCGGAAAATGCTTTTACAGTAGTCAAGTATTATTATTTGCCGATGACATGAAAATTTTCAAAACAATCTCAAATTGCTCTGATTGTGCCGATCTACAGAAGGATTTGGAACGTTTATCCGTTTATTGCAATGAAAATTATCTTTCCTTAAATATATCTAAGTGTTTTTCTATATCTTTCACTAGGAAGATAAAAGTTGTAAAATACAATTATAAACTGAACAATGTAGTTTTACCGACGAAAACAGACTGCAAAGATCTTGGCGTACACCTTGATTCAAAACTTCTCTTCGACAAACATATTGAAATTATAGTAAACAAATCTTATAAAATGTTAGGCTTTATATTTAGAATCAGTAAATACTTTAAAAACCCCAATACATTAAAACAATTATATTGCTCTCTTGTCAGAGGTCAACTTGAGTACGCATCAACTATATGGAATCCCCAGTACAAGGTTTACATTCACTCGTTGGATCAAATTCAGAATAAATTCATTAAATATTCAAACTACCGTTGTAACAATACTTACCAACCTACTATACTAACTTCTTTGACCACGCGACGCACAATTTCAGACCTTATGTTCCTTCACAGTATACTAAATGGAAACATAGAATGCCATGAAATTCTTACCAATATCAAATTTAATACTTCTACTCGCCGGACAAGACATACGTCACTTTTCTTCTCCAATATTTGTAAAACAAATGCTTCCAAAAACGCTCCGATTAACAGAATGATAAACTTATTTAACTCTTATGAAAAGCATGCCGACTTAGACATATTTTTTGATTCACATATAACCTTCAAAAATAAACTTATATCTAACGTCGTGACATTATAACAATTATTTACAGATTAATTTATTTTTCCCAACCACCCTCAGCAATATATTTTCTTATTCTTCTCAACTCATGAATCTGTCAATATATGTTCGTCTATCATGTATACACATGCACACCCTCTCTCTCACACACACATACGCACCCACACACTCACACTCTTTCTAGATATCTCTTTCACACACACATGTATTACTCTTCTCTCATACGCGCACCCCACTAATTCACACTTTTTTGATGTATTATTTTGATATTAGGTATAGTACGTAAGAGGTACATGTTATTTCTGTATTTTTATTTATTTAATTTTAATAATTGTATGCATGTACTGTGTGCTGTCCTTTGTAAAATAAAATAAAATAAATAAAAAAAAATAAAAAAATAAAAACTCACTTTTGGTCTACATAAAAGAAGAAGAAAATGAATAAGACTATTGGAAATAGTTTGTATTAAAACTCTCCCAAAAGTCTACGTACTTAAATGAAGAAGAAGAATAATTAGACTAAAGGAAATAATTTTTATAAAAAAATGACCCAAATGTATACATAAAAGAAGAAGAAGATGAATTAGACTATAGGAAATAGTTTGTATAAAAACTGCCCTAAAGGTCTACATAAAATTAAGAAGAAAAAGAATTAGACTCCAGGACCCGCCGCTTCAGACCCTTCAGTACCTCTCGTCCCTTCAGGCCCTTCAGTACCTCCCGTCCCTTCAATCCCTCATTACGTCCCTTCCCATCAGGCCCTTCAGTACCTTCCGTCCCTTCAGGCAGTTTTATACCTCCCGTCCCTTCAGGCCCTTTAGTGCCTCCCTTCCCTTCATTACATCCCGTCCCATCAGTCGGTTAAGAAAAGTTTAAATCCAGAAACCATCCTGGAAGAACCACGAAGAGATGAAAGAACCTTCTTTTCCCAGGATGCTCTACCTTAATAGGTAAAATGACTAAATACACGTAGAAGAAGAAGAAAAAAGTTTAAACCCAGATACCTGCGAAGATATGGAAGGAAAATTGGACCTTCTTCTCCCAGGATATTCCACCTTCATAGGTTAAATGACCAAATGCACGATGAAGAAGAAGAAGAAGAAGAAAAAGGTTTATATCCAGAAACCGTCTTGGAAGACCTGCGAAGAGATGGAAGGACAGTTGGACCTTCTTCTCCCAGGATTCTCCAACTTCATAGGTAAAATGACCAAAAATACACGATGAAGAAGAAGAAGAAGAAGAAAAAAATTTTAATCCAGAAACCTGTGAAGAGATGGAAGGAAAATTGGACCTTCTTCTCCCAGGTTAGTCCACCTTCATAGGTAAAATGACTAAATAGACGATGAAGAAGAAAATAGTTTAAATCCAGAAACCTGCGAAGAGATGGAAGGAAAATTGGACCTTCATCTCCCAGGATAGTTCATCTTCATAGGTAAGATGACCAAATATATGATGAAGAAAAAAAAGAAAAAAGTTTAAACCCAGAAACCTATGAAGAGATGGTCGGAAAATGGGACCTTCTTCTCCCAGGATAGTCCACCTTCATAGGTAATATAACCAAATACACGATGAAGAAGAAGAAGAAAAAAGTTAAAATCCACAAACCGTCCTGGAAGACCTGCGAAGAGATGGAGGGACAGTCGGACCTTCTTTTCCCAGGATACTCCCCCTTTATAGGTAAAATGACCAAATACACGAAGAAGAAGAAGAATAAGAAAAAAGTTTAAATCCAGAAACCATCCCGGGCACACGCTCGATAATTCACCAAAGTTTCATTGTAATCGGACAAACGGTTTAGGAGCACATCGCATTCAATTTTCCGATAGGAAATCAGTATATTGTTGATTTGTAAGTAAATAGTATTAGGTAGGTACCTACCTACAACAATATTCTAAATAAATTCTATTCATAACAAATTTTATTTGAATATCAGAATCTTTCCGTTACCATAGTAACCATTCCAATACGTTAAAAATATCAAATGGTTTGAGACTTTTTTTGAATATGTAGGTACCTACATTGGTTTGTTCGATGCCATAAAAATGAAAATTGTCAGAAAAATCAAATATTATTTACAAATTATGCAATTTTATTATGCCTATATCTTTACTAATAATAAGCACATTTTTACAATATATGTCTTAAAACTTGCTGTAATGTCTTGTGTTTCATTTTATTATTTCATAATTACATTTATTTCAAAGGTTTATTATTTTCAAGAACATATTCATTCGGTAGGAAAATGAAATATTGTATGAAAAGATATTAAAATGGCGGCGTTTATGTACAAAACGCTTACTTTAAAAATAAGTTATACATTATAATTATACAAAATATTCACCATGTTTTTCACTTAAAAGCTAAGTTATACTTGAAAATATATTTTTTTCGTGTAAATACGTACTTCTAACTTTTAAACTAACAGATATTTGCGTGCAAAATGTACACTTTTTTGACAGATATGACTTGGAAAATTTTGTATGAAAAAAATAATTATTGAAATATCTTTAAAATTCAGCATTTTAATCGCATTATTTTTAGCGTGACACTGCATCAGGTATACTGGTACACGTTCGCACATAAATTAGATTTATAGATGCTCTTGGTTTTTCAAAAGGCGTGAGACAAACACACACATACACACACACTAACATATTTATTTATTTATTTAATTTCAATTTACGGTTTGATAACCTTTTACACATACAAGTATACATAATATATTAAAAACAACAGAATTTAAAAAAAAACAAATAAAAACAAACAAATATACAAAACGAAAATAAAAAATGAATAACAATATAAAAAAGGTGAAAACATGTAAAAATATGTAAAAAATAATGAAAAACATTTAAAAAAAAAATATGTAAAAAATAATGAAAAACATTTAAAAAAAATATGTAAAAAAAAAAAAACATGCGAGAAACATTCAAAAATATGTAAAAAAATAAACAAAAAACATGTAAAAATATGTAAAAAAATAAACAAAATACATGTAAAAAATAATGAAAATCATGTAACAAATATGTAAAAAATATGTAAAAAATAAACAAAAAAAACGCAAACAAAAAAAAAATATATATATATATGTAAAAAATATGTAAAAAACATGTAAAAAAACAATGCAAAAACACGTAAAAAAAAATAAACAAAAAATATGAAAAAACTAAACAAAAATCATGCAAAAAATATGTAAAAAAAAAAAAATATGTGAAAAACATTGATTGCTTTATTACTTTAGATTAATTAACTATGCACTGTAGATTGTAGATATATCTCATTTTTTATCATTTTGTAATACCCACAAACAGGTGTTGCCTGGTGGGATTTCTCTTGTTTATATATATTATATCTTCTAATTATCATGTTATACTATGTAAGTTTTTATAAGTTATATATTTCTGTAAACTCCTTTATGTTACTATATTTTTGTCTTCTTATGCATATAACGTTTTCTTAAAAGAGAAATAAAGTGTCCTTTATAATTTATTATTATTAAAGAATCCTTTATTATTAATAATAGACTATTGAAAGGACTATTTTGTTCAGGACACTGAAGTTAAATATCATTTCATTTTTAGGGAGACTTTTTATCAATTGAATTGACAAATACTCAAGTTGACTACGCCAGTGGTCTCTCCCTCTCAAACGATCCAGTGGTTGACAGAATACAAAGTTACTTTAGTAGTTAGGTACCTTACATCTTTATCTTACACATATTAGTATCTATCTGCTAACTTACCTTTATATATTCCTAGTTTACCTCCATCATTACACCTCATTAACTCCACATATACTCACATCCTCTTAACACACACACATACTAATATATCCTTTATTTTCCTACCAAACAACTTATTTGAACTCTTAAAAAACCATAAAAAAACGATTAGTTATATTTCAAAACGTACCCTCAAAGTTGTTTCCCCATATGATTACTTACATCTCAATAGAGATGAAACTAAAAATTACACTTTCAATCGATGAAACAAAGGAATCGATCATCCACATGACTCCACCTGATCACTCGTTTTTAATTCTCACTACCACAAGGGGATATAGTGGGGAGTTGAATATTTTTTTTTTATTATTGCATATGCGCAAACATTGGATTTTTTCCCTGTCGGGAGTCAAAGGTATTTTTTAACAGATTATTAATTATCTCAATAGAGACGAATTTGGAATATTTACCGTAGGAGAACCGGGAAATCAAGGCACCTACAGGGCTTACGACCTGTCTCGTAAACCAGCCGATGACAGGTCCTGTAGGTGCCTTGATTTCCCGGTTCTCCTACAGTAAATATTCCAAATTCGTCTCTATTGAGATAATTAAAAATCTGTTAAAAAATAGTGGGGAGTTATTATAAGGATAGTAATAATTCTGTATATATGTTTTTATAGTAGGGAGTTTTTTTTATTGCAGATTATCAACTGGTAGGTATCATGCTGAAATTGTATTC
The DNA here is from genome assembly GCA_963576475.1 of Molanna angustata. Taxonomy (NCBI): domain Eukaryota; kingdom Metazoa; phylum Arthropoda; class Insecta; order Trichoptera; family Molannidae; genus Molanna; species Molanna angustata. The sequence continues at coordinate 36,630,484 of OY754974.1, read as the reverse complement.
TGAAAGTTTCATCACAATTTATCTGTGTGTACTGTGAACTCAGAGGCGATCGGAAGACCTTCGGACCACGCAATCCTGGACAAAAAAAGGAAATATGTTAAAGAAACGTCAAAATCTATTATTTGGTCAGTATAAAAACTTAATAAATGTGATTAAACATAATCAAAATGTTTGCTTTGAATATCATTTGCGAATAAAATGAACCACTAAAAATATAATAATATATTTTTTATATACAGCAGAATTTTATTTAAATTGGATAAGTACTTAATATTTTCTTTCACATTATTTGCGAAATACAACGAAACACTAGAAAACACAGTGTTACAATAAGTGCCTTTTCACACGACCCGGTTGTATGGTAGCCGGCGCCGAGTATGCGCTGGGTAACTGGCAGCGAAGTGTATGGGCACGCATGGTAGCTTTCACACGCACCGGCATGCATGCCCATACAATTACCCGGCGCCGGCTACCCGGCAACCGGGTCGTGTGAAAAGGCACTAAGACATTTATTTTAAACAGACAAAATTGATTCAATTTGTTGTGTACCAAAATAATGAAATGAGACTAAAGAATTCTATTGATTTTTATTACATAAATTGGTGATGTTTTATAGAATTCGAAAAAATTCTGTACAATTCCAAAAGGTTCGTTAGAAAAAATGGAAAATTCATAAGTAGGACAACCCAATTGATTTTATAAACAGGGGGGGGCAAGTCTAGTTAACCGGTGGAAAGCAGAGCACGCCAAGCGACCAGGTTAAATACCTTGCAGTTATAATTGACAAGGGATTAAACTGGAAACAACACGTGGGTCACATAACAAATAAAGCTAGCAGAGTTTTTTGGGCATGCAGAAGGACCTTTGGTAAATCATGGGGACTCAAACCCAAAACCCTGTACTGGGTCTACACCAGATAAATTAAACCAATCATCACATTATGCTGCACTGGTATGGTGGCCAAGAACCAAATTTATATCCTGCAAGATCCAACTAAGTCGGTTACAGAGACTTACATGTATGGGAATCACAGGTGCAATAAGAACAGCACCAACAGCTGCTCTTCTTGGCCTCCCATCGCTTCAAATAGTGATTGAGGCAGAAGCAAGGCTTGGACTATACAATATACATATAACTTTGTAATGGCCTATGGAGCCATAGATATTATATTTAGGCTATGGCCACACAAATTTTAGTGGGGACATAGAACTGGATTCATTACTGCATTTGAATTCTGACAAAATGTTGCCAAAATACCACTACCAAAAACCATTCACAGTCAGCTAACCCCACGTACGAAGAATTGGATGGGAAAAAGGAATACAAACCAAATAAGCAGGGATTAATCTGGTATACTGATAGATCAAATTAAGATGGGTCGATGGCAGAGCGGTTTGCAGGCTGGGCTAGTAATCCAGTGGTCGCGAGTTCGAATCCTGCCTCGACTGATTTCGTTCACCTATTGCACAAGCATTTATTTGCTTATTTTATAGAAAGTAGGAAGATGTATATTATGTGCTTGTTTAACAAGGACATATTCATTTTTTATTAAAAAAAAAAGACCAGTGAGGGCACTGGAGCAGGGGAGCATTGCTGGAGAACCAAGATTCATTTCTCATGTAGTCTTGAACAATGCCCAACTGTATTTCAGGCAGAAGTATATGCTATCATAGAATGTGCATGTGAGAATATAAATAGAAACTACAAAAACGGGAACATTTATAACATGTATATTTTATCAGACAGCCAAGCAGCCCTTAAGGCTCTAGAATCATACCAGGTTACATCAAAACTGGTATGAGACTGTCTTATGTGCCTTAAAAGATTAGAGGAACACAGTAAAATACATCTAGTATGGGTACCTGGTCATAAAAGTATAGGGGAAACGAGAGAGAAGATAAGCTAGCCAAAAAGGGATCAGGGCAACCTTTCTATGGACCCGAACCTGCAATTGGCCTATCTGCAACCACGATTAAATGATCAATGAAAGACTGGATTACAGCTCAGCGTAGTGAATTCTGGATGGTCAGTTGTGGACAACGACAGGCGAAGGACTTCACCGAAGGGCCTTCTAAAAAAAGGAAAAGAAAGCTAATAAATCTTAGCAGGGAACAATTAAAGTCGTCACTTAATTCAATTTTTATAAAAATTGTTAAAATATTTTGAAATGTTAATATTTTTATAGCAAATTAAACTATTTAGTTGGGGTGTTTCGGCATTTTCAATATTTTAAAAAACTTTGGAAATATAAGCAGTTAAACACATAAATTTATCATAAAAAATGTTTTTCTTAATAAAAAATCTTTTAAAAACTTTTTTTTTGAAAAACTAATTTCAGATTTTTTTTATTTGCCTATATTTATACCAATTTTCTGGGATATATGGAAAAATAACGTAAAAATTCAAAAGTTGATAACCCCTGACTGAAACAAAAATTCAAAATTCTGAGTATAAATGTTTTTTAGGCCTATAACTATGTATATATTCTGAAATTTTGGCTCTGTAAATTGAGCGGATCAAAAGTTATAAGGGGGGACGGAAACACAGACACACTAATTAAAGAGCGTTTTTATAAATCATATCATGGAACTTGTAAACCTTTTTAATTTTAATTTATATTGATTTGTTTAATAATAAAAAAGCATGGTTTGTGACATTTCATTTGTAAATTATTTTGACTATCAATATTAAATATCATATCCAGATATTTGAACTAAAATAATAATAAGATAATAATGTACTCTTTTAATATATGATATTCTTGATTTTAGTTTATCATTTAACATATTTATATGTAAATTTCTTGTATGTAAATTTATGCAAGATAAAATGTAGAGTTTGTCAACTGAAACCAACAAGCCCATCTTCTGATTTACATACCTTTTTCTATTGTTTGCCACACTGGACTAGCCGAGCTACTGCTTATTTTATATTTTAAAGAATAATATTGTTAGCTGCGATAATTGTTTACCTTTTAGCAGAATTCACCGGAGTTGGCCGGTGAAGAAATGGAATTAACCTATTAATAATTTAATTTATAATACATTTTTTTTATTCTTTACTACATCTCATTACGCTTATCATACTACACAAAGCTTCCCACACTGTGCATCCTACAATTTAATAAAATCCATTTAACACAAAAAAGATAACTTATTAACCCTTTAAACTGAACAACCTTCTCACCACTTTCTATCCTCCATTTATCACGTTACATATGTACAATGTACATACCACCAAGATGTTATACATATTCCTTGTTTAGAACGCGAGCTGATAGTGGTGTTGCGGGGATTTGCTGATTCATTGTAAAATTGACCTATTTGGTATAGGTAATTTGATTTATAAGCGATTTTTATGCACTGCAGTTCGATAAACATGACACCTCGTATACAAGCCAAAAGGAAACAATGCACTAACCTTTTAATTGGCTGGCTGATCCTTGGGCAGAGGACACTCTTCTCCTGCAGTGATAACGGGCGTTTTATTATTGACTAGCTTTTATGTCCCGCCGTTGGCCAAGAATGTAAAATTGTGAAAGAAAAAGCAATCGTTTTTATAATATTGTCACCCAATTATTTGGCAATATCAGACTATGAAAAGTGGTTTGAAATTTGATTTAGTTTAAGTATTGTAAAATGTTCAAGTGATGGCCACAACCCATTATTTTTTATATATTGCTATAAAGTGTGAATGAAGTATAATATTTTTACAATTTCTGCACGCATGGACTATGCGTAATGGTTTTAAATATGACTGTTTATCAACGTTGTAAAGAGATTGGTTTGGCCACAACCCCCATTTTTAAATATTATCATCGAAAACAAATTGTAATGTGTACCTATTGAAAATTTAGTCTTTTTGGATGTTGGGATGTGGTTAAAATTTGATTAAACAAACGTAGGTACTGAAAAGATCTAGTATTGGTCACATCCCATTCGTTTTTATATTTTTTCATCAAGTGTGCATTATATTTTTGCACAATTAGACTGAAAGTCTACATTAACGAAAAAGAAGAAGACTTAAACTATAGTAAATAGTTTTTAATTTGAATATAAACGTTGTGAAGAGTTCAGTAATGGCCACAAACCCCATTCTTTAAATATTTGGTGTTGAAAATTATTCAAAATAGGATGATATAAATGGTTTAAATTTGATTAAACAAAAGCACTGAAAAGATTCTAGTGCATTTTATATCGTCACATCCCATATCCCATTCATTTCATATGTATTTTCATCAAGTGTGCATATCGTTAATAATATTTCTGCACAATAGACTTTTAGACTTAAAACTAACCCAAAAGACAAAATAAAAAAGAGAAAAATAAGTATAAGACTATAAGAAATAGTTTGTATAAAAAACTATTCCAATGGTCTACATAAAATAAGTAAAAATACATATACCTAATAGAAGAATTAGACTATTGGAAATAGATTGTATAAAAGCTCACCCAAAGGTCTACAAAAAAGAAGAAGAAGAATAATTAGACTTTTGGAAATAGTTTGTATAAATACTGACCAAAAGGTCTACATAAAAGAAAATGAAAAAGACTATTGGAAATAGTTTGTATTAAAACTCTCCCAAAAGTCTACGTACTTAAATGAAGAAGAATAATAATTAGACTAAAGGAAATAATTTTTATAAAAAAATGACCCAAATGTATACATAAAAGGAGAAGAAGATGAATTAGACAATAGGAAATAGTTTGTATAAAAACTGCCCTAAAGGTCTACATAAAATTAAGAAGAAAAAGAATTAGACTCCAGGACCCGCCGCTTCAGACCCTTCAGTATCTCCCGTCCCTTCAGGCCCTTCAGTACCTCCCGTCCCTTTAATCCCTCATTACGTCCCTTCCCATCAGGCCCTTCAGTACCTTCCGTCCCTTCAGGCCCTTTAGTGCCTCCCTTACCTTCATTACATCCCGTCCCATCAGTCGGTTAAGAAAAGTTTAAATCCAGAAACCATCCTGGAAGAACCGCGAAGAGATGAAAGAACCTTCTTTTCCCAGGATGCTCTACCTTAAAAGGTAAAATGACTAAATACACGAAGAAGAAGAAAAAAGTTTAAACCCAGATACCTGCGAAGATATGGAAGGAAAATTGGACCTTCTTCTCCCAGGATATTCCACCTTCATAAGTTAAATGACCAAATGCACGATGAAGAAGAAAAAGAAGAAGAAAAAAGTTAATATCCAGAAACCGTCCTGGAAGACCTGCGAAGAGATGGAAGGACAGTTGGACCTTCTTCTCCCACGATTCTCCAACTTCATAGGTAAAATGACCAAAAATACACGATGAAGAAGAAGAAGAAAAAGTTTAAATCCAGAAACTCTTTTCCCAGGATACTCCCCCTTCATAGGTAAAACGACCAAATACACGAAGAAGAAGAAGAATAAGAAAAAAGTTTAAATCCAAAAACCATTCTGGGCATACGCTCGACAATTCACCAAAGTTTCATTTTAATCGGACAAACGGTTGATAAATAAATAAATTAAATAATTTTCATACAAACCATCACGCCATGTCCCTTGAGGGGTAGGCAGAGAGAACCGAACGCCACATTTTCCTATCCTGGCACGCATCCCTCGCTTCGTCCACATTCATGCATCGTCTCATACATGCTCGTCTATTGCTCACACTTCTAACATTTCCGTCTTTCAAAATTTCGTTCACATGGTCGTGCCATCCCTTTTTTGGGCGTCCCCGACCTCTCAATCCATTCCTTTCCGCTCTGTATATTTTCTTCGTCAGGCGCTCCTCATTCATTCTCCCCATGTGACCAAACCATCTCAATGTGTTCACTTTCATTCTAGTAATGACATCTTTCTTCATCTTACATTCTTTCCTTATGTCTTCATTTCTTACCCGGTCATACATCGTTCTATTACAAATCCTTCTTAACGATCTCATTTCAACTGCATTTATTCTACTTTCATGCGTCTTCTGCCATGTCCAGGTTTCACTTGCATACGTCAAGGTTGGCACTACGACGGCGTTATGAATGGCAACTTTGGCATCCTTTGATATGTTGCGATCATTCATAATTGGTCTTAGTGCTCCATTCACTCTGTTTCCTGCCATAACTCTTCTTTCGATCTCTTTATCGAGTCGTCCATTCCGTTGAAATATGCTTCCCAAGTACACATATTCGTCGACTTGCTCGAGCCATTCGTTCTCTACTCTTATTTTACACGCTGTTCTGCTTTCACTCTTTTCAAAGACCATTGTCTTTGATTTGCTGGCATTCATCCTAAGTCCATTCTCTATACATCCTTCATATACCAGACTTACAAGATACTGTAACTCTTCCATACTTTCTGCTAATAGAACTTTATCGTCTGCATACATCAAATCTCGCACCATTACAGTACTCAATTTCAGACCCTTGCTTTCATCCTTAAGGGCTCTTATGCAGAAATCAATGTACAAGTTAAAGAGCCATGGAGATAGCACGCACCCTTGTCTAACGCCATTATTTATAGAGAACCACGTTGTCACTTTGTCGTTGACACGAACACATGCTTCGCTGTTCTCATATAATGACGCGATTGCGCGTATCAGTTTGCTCTTCACTCCATACACTGCTAGTATATCCCATAATTTTTCTCTAACAACTTTATCATACGCCTTTTCTAGGTCTATGAAGGAACAGAAAATTTTCTGATTTTTTTCCAGAACCTTTTCTGTGACCGTGCGCAGAGAAAAAATTTGGTCTATACATCATCTGCCGCCCACAAACGCACCTTGGACATCCCATATATTGCGTTCTGTAATCTTTCGCACTCTTTGATCCAGGATCCTTGCATACATCTTACCAACTGAGCTTAATAAACTTATGGCTCTATAGTTTTTGCAGTCGAGCTTCGATCCTTTACCTTTATACAAAGGTACAACGACTGCATTTCTCCAGTGTGAGGGAGTGTGTCCTTCTTCCCAACATTTGTTGAAAAGAGAGAGACACCACTCCAACGTCTGTTCGCCGCCATATTTTATAAGTTCAGCTAATACACTGTCATAACTGGCAGCTTTCCCCGCTTTCGCGTGTTTTACTGCTTCAAACACTTCTTCTTGCGTTATTTCATCCTTATCACTTTCGCTTACTTGCCATGTTCTCTGACTCACGTCCCCACTTACTCCGCTTTCATACAGTTCCTTGAAATATTTAAATAATTTTAATAGTTAAATAATTTTCGTATAGGAAATCAGTATAGGTATATTATTGTTGATTTGTAAGTAAATAGTATTAGGTAGGTACCTACCTACAACAACATTCTAAATAAATTCGATTCCTAACAAATTTTATTTGAATATCACATTCTTTCTGTAGCCATGGAAACGATTCGAACACGTAAGTAATATCGAATGGTTCGGATACATTTTTTGAATATGTAGGTACCTACATTGGTTTGTTCGATGCCATAAAAATGAAAATTGTCAGAAAAATCAAATATTATTTACAAATTATGCAATTTTATTATGCCTATATCTTTACTAATAAAAAACACATTTTTACAATATATGTCTTAAAACTTGCCGTAATGTCTTGTGTTTCATTTTATTATTTCATAATTACATTTATTTCAAAGGTTTATTATTTTCAAGAACATATTCATTCGGTGGGAAAATGAAATATTGTATGAAAAGATCTACCATCTAATACCCATCACCTGATGTTTTCTACAGTATGAAAAGATATTAAAATGGCGGCGTTTATGTACAAAAGGCTTACTTTAAAAATAAGTTGAACATTATAATTATACCAAATATTCACCATGTTTTTCACTTAAACGCTAAGTTATACTTCAAAATATATTTTTTTTGTGTAAATACGTACTTCTAACTTTTCAACTAACAGATATTTGCGTGCAAAATGTACACTTTTTTGACAGATATGACTTGGAAAATTTTGTATGAAAAAAATAATTATTTAAATATTTTTAAAATTCAGCATTTTTATCGCATTATTTTTAGCGTGACACTGCATCAGGTATACTGGTACATGTTCGCACTTAAATTAGATTTTTAGATGCTCTTGGTTTTTCAGAAGGCGTGAGACAAACACACACACACACACACACACACACACACACACACACACACACACACACACACACACACACACACACACACACACACATACACACACACACACACACATACACACACACACACACAGACACTAACATGATTGCTTTATTACTTTAGATGTAGCGGGTAAAAACTGTTGAATCTGCGATGTTATTGTACAAAATAGCGATGAAGAAAGCGAAGATAATGCGGTGAAAAGTAGCGGTTGAAAGTAAGCGGGTTTTTAAATTTATCGGCGAAAAGCTGCGTTCACACAGACACGAACAAAAAATATGGATCCGTACTCTGCGAATGACAAGCGGGAAGACGAAGTTTTTAGTGTTGCCAACAAAGAGAATATAACGTTGCCAACACAAAGGCGTGAATATTTGCAATATGTTGTAAGTAGGCGGTTTATTTTATAAAGCGGTAGTTGAAGCGGTGATGAGTGCAGATGAAGACGATGAATCCCAGAAGAAGCCTCTTGATTGCCAATGGCCATTGGCTTAGTGCATTACTTCTTCTGGCGATACACAAAGACATCAAATTCATCGAATACAGTGCATTTTATTTCATTTTATTTTATTTTCTGACAATTAAAGTAAACAGATAGGGATATCTATTTGAATAATCTCCTTATCTTATCTTATCTAATCAATATTCTCATTGTAAACACAGCAATATATAAAAATGAAAGTCAGGCGCTCTTTTAATCGCAAAAAGTATACGAAGTGTTGGCTTGTGTCATTAGATTGTTTAAATAATTAAAATCTAAATTTGCAATGTCGACTGCTACAGCTTAGCATATTGTCACTAACACAAGTGGCAGTCATCGTCCCTTAGAATCTGATATAAACATACTGTGTATAGATATATATTCCTTCAAGTAGATTTGCTGCAAAAAAAGATTAGGTGAGTTTTTATTATTTTTACTATATTTCTTTGTTCTCTATGTACACCATTTGACGACATTTGTATAAACAAATAAATACATATTTATAAATCCTTAGATAATAAAGAAAAATGTTAAGGAATATTTATCTAAAGTAATAAAGCAATCAATATGTTAGTGTGTGTGTGTATGTGTGTGTGTGTGTGTTTGTCTCACGCCTTTTGAAAAACCAAGAGCATCTAAAAATCTAATTTATGTGCGAACGTGTACCAGTATACCTGATGCAGTGTCACGCTAAAAATAATGCGATTAAAATGCTGAATATTAAAGATATTCCAATAATTATTTTTTTCATACAAAATTTTCCAAGTCATATCTGTCAAAAAAGTGTACATTTTGCACGCAAATATCTGTTAGTTTAAAAGTTAGAAGTACGTATTTACACGAAAAAAATATATTTTCAAGTATAACTTAGCTTTTATGTGAAAAACATGGTGAATATTTTGTCTAATTAAGTTTTGTCCATAGCGAAAATAACCCCAAAACACAACAATAATAATATAAATGTCACAACTAAAATTAACAATAAATCACAACACAAAAATAATGCTTAATTTTTTTTTCCAACGAACACGACAGCAGGTGGGCGTGTCACAAGGAGCCAATCACGTCGCGCTAACAATATTTGACATAAGCGGCCATCTTGTACGCTACGAGTCACTTGACGGTGAGCTTTCAGTGTGAGTAGACGTGTGTCGCGCGCGTGCTTTTCGTTAAGTCCTTGAAAATGCCTGGTGATATTCAGGCGAAACGTCGGAAGACAAATGGTCTTAGTCAAGACCTACTGACACGGGAAAACCGAGATAAAAATATTATAACATATATATATATATATATATATATATATATATATATATATATATATATATATATATATATATATATATATATATATATATATATATATATATGTATATATATATATATATATATATATATATATATATATATATATATATATATATATATATATATATATATATATATATATATATATATATATATATATATATATATATATATATATATATATATATATATATATATATATATATATATATATATATATATATATATATATATATATATAATTAATATCATGAATATATATATATATATATATATATATATATATATATATATATATATATATATATATATATATATATATATATATATATATATATATATATATATATATATATATATATATATATATATATATATATATATATATATATATATATATATATATATATATATATATATATATATATATATATATATATATATATATATATATATATATATATATATATATATATATATATATATATATATATATATATATATATATATATATATATATATATATATATATATATATATATATATATATATATATATATATATATATATATATATATATATATATATACATATATTGGAAATCGAAGAAAATTAATAAATTGGAAACATACCTATTACTATTAAATATCCCATATAATTTTATATCTACGGAGTGGAATTATGTCTCCTATTTTAACCAGAAGCCGCAAAATGAGAAGCAATACTGCTTACATTACAATGTATGACACGTCTCAGGGACAAATTACCTCAGATAATGAGCCTGATCTTAGAGAAGATTATTTAAATAAAATAATGAAATTGGAAACAGAGAGACAGAGGGTTAATAACGAATTAGCGTCGAGAAAAATAGAACTAAAAATAAAGAATAAAGAAACTCTACTTCTAAAAAAGAAAATAACATCGTTGACAAAATTTCAAAATGAATTGAACCGCTATAAAAAGATTAATAATATCATGAAGCGTGAATTGATAGATAAAGATCTCAAATTATCTGAGGCTGTGAAAGAACTAGAGAAAATGAATGACACGCAGAAGAAGGAAATAGGAGAATTTATTCAAAATGAAAAGAGAATATTAAAAAAATTGGAAGAAGCACACCGTACTTGCGAGACACTGAGAGGGGCGTATGACATTCTATACGAGCGATACGAGAACAATTGTCTAGTATCTAAGGACCAACAAAATCGCAATGTCAGTAATCATAATATAAATAATACAACATATAATTTAAAGCCTAAAATTAATAAGGAGAGATGTATGGCACGTAAACGATGTTTATTTATCGTTGGCGACGAACACGCTAAGGGTTTGGGAATGAAATTACACCAAACAATGGGATATGGTGCAACAGGACTAGGAACAAATCTACACGAACATGTTAAATACGAAGTGAGCTGTATTTCAAAACCAGGAGCAATGCTGCATAATCTGTCTGAAAATCTAAACAATGCTCTGAAAAGAGCGACTTGTAATGACGTCATTGTGCTGGCAGCGGCGGAGGCTGTGAATGTGGAAAGCTCCAGGCAGTATAGTGAAACTGTCGAAAAAACTATTGACAAATGTGAAAAAATGGGAATCACTCTATATATAACTACATTAAAGTATTACAGAAATGACTCATTTAATAGGAACACATCAATACACAGAGTGAATTGCCACATATATAACCTCATCAGAATGTGTAATAATAGTTTTATAATAGAATCAAATCAAGATAGACTGAATCTTTCGGAATATATCAAATTTAGCTTGCAATGTATTGGACATAAAATAAAAAATTCTATTCAAGTGCAAATACATAATACCAACACAAACGAACTTATGCAGACACCAGGGACAAGCAAGTCTTTTTTATACGAGACAGCCTCATCACCACGGATCAACTATTACAATGATTTAAAATCAGTCTTCAGTATCGGTCACCAGAATGCACAAGGACTTCGTGGGAAGCTCCACGAGCTGTCTACCTCATCTGCAGTTGCTCAAATGGATATATAGTGTTTTACTGAGACGTGGTTGAATGAATTAGAAATAATGAACTATAGTTTGCATCAGTTTAATATTGTTAGTTATTTCTGTAGAGAAAAAGCAATCAGAGGAGGATCATTGATTATGGTTAAAGATAATTATAAATCAAAGAATAGACCAGATATTGTCAAATTATCCGCGGAGAAGCATTGTGAAATTAGCTGCGTTGAAACCAATAGCATTATAGTTTTATCAGTATACAGAACTCCATCTGGGTGCTTTGACATTTTCTTCAACATTATGGAGAATGCCTTAAATTGAGCAACTTACAAAAATAACAAACATATTGCAGTGTGTGGAGACTTCAATATTAATTTTAACAATACCTCAAAAGAGTGTAGCACTCTAATTGATCTAATGAATTCTTTCTTATTGACACGTTGCATCAAAAATGCAACACGAATAACGAAAAAATCATCCTCTTGTATCGATAACATATTTACTGATATTGAAGCCAAACAAACTGACCTCTTAAACCTTGTAGGGTCCGACCATTTAGGACAAGTAATTAAAATCAATCTAAAAAACAAAATAATCACCAAAAGCATAAACCAAAAATATATCACTAAGAGATTATACAGTGAAGACTCATTGAAAATTTTTCTAAAGTCCATTGGCAATTCCTTTCCGAACACATGTATGCCTTCGAGTTGTTGTGCAAACACTCAATTTAATGAACTATTTTAAACCCTAGTACTAGAAACTAATAGTCATTTTCCAATCAAACAAATAAAAATTAAAAAGGACCACAAGTCATTTGATAACTGGGCAACTCCTGGTATTGTAATATCTAGAAAAAAAATGTTTGAATTGTATAGCAGGAAAACATTTGACAACTCTGAGGCTTTGAAAAATAATATTAGGACTTACAGTGCAGTGTTCAGAAAGGTCTGTAGTGAAGCTAAGAAAAAATATTTAGCAGATAAAATAAGAAATTCCAAAAATCCCATTAAAACCACATGGGATGTAATAAAACATGAAACTGGTAGAAATAAAGAATCTAACGACTATAACGACGATGAATTTAATAAATTGAAAACTGCCAACCACTTCAATGATTTCTTTGTAAATATAGCTTCTTCAATTACCCATAACACATCAATAGAAAAAGCAATGAAACACTTGGTTCCATCGCGTAAACCCAATTGTATTTTTAATTTTAGAAATGTCACAGAATGGGAAATAATAAAATTATGTAAAAAAATTAAGACGAAGAATTCAAACGATCTATGGCATATGTCCACACATTTCTTAAAATTAATTACTAACGGACTTGCCCCCTGCATCACCAACATTATCAACCAATGTCTGGTACAAGGTGTATTTCCGGAAAAACTTAAAATGTCAAGAGCTATTCCATTATACAAGAAGGGTGACAGAGCAGACCCCAGTAACTATAGGCCGATCTCAATACTGCCTGTATTAAGCAAAATATTCGAGAGGATTGTCGCCGAGCAGCTCACCCACTATTTAGTTGAAAATAATATACTACACCCCCAACAATTTGGTTTTCAAAGGGGCAAGAGCACATCAGATGGTGTAGCATCTCTCGTTCAAACGGTCCTTGAGTCACTGGATAATAGGTCGGATGCTTATGGAATATTCTGCGATCTTTCCAAGGCTTTCGACTGCGTTAACCATGACATCCTTGTCAATAAACTCAATTACTACGGAATATGCAATGATGAAAATAGATTTTTTTAAATCGTACCTCGAAAACCGTCAACAAGTAACTGAGATTGATGGTGCTAGGTCCAACGGAGCTCTAGTAAATCGTGGGGTTCCGCAGGGGTCCATACTAGAGCCAGTACTATTCCTAATATATATAAATGACCTACCAAACTGTATCTCTAAAGACCAGGCAATAATAATGTTTGCTGATGATACATCTATAGTACTAAAGGAACGCAAAAACAAGGAAACTACCCTTGGCAATGCTTTAGAGATACTAGATGGGATGGGTGAGTGGTTCGGAGATAACGGACTCGCGTTAAATGTGACAAAAACGGGTGCAATTCACTTCTCCTTGAAAAGACACGTTGAAAATGATTCGGTTATGTCTGGCCTTTCCCAACGAAAACTGGTAGTGGCAGACAACATAAAATTCCTCGGAGTCATACTTGACGCAAAGTTGCAGTGGACACCTCACATTGAGACAATATCTAAGAAGCTGTGCTCAGCAATTTATGCAATAAAAAAAATTAAGGAAACTTGTGGCGAAGTGGCAGCTAGATCTGTATACTTTGCTTACTTCCAGAGTATTATGTCATATGGAATTTTATTTTGGGGCAGAGGGGCTGATTGGAGCCGAATTTTTATACTTCAGAAACGTGCAATTAGAGCATTGAAAAGCATGAGGTCAAGGGAGTCGTGCAAAGATTATTTTAAAGAATTAGACATACTCACACTTCCTGGCATGTATATTTATGAATGCCTACTATATGCACGCAAAAACATGCCCAACACCCCTCGGAACTCGGAATATCACGATTATAACACTCTCTCAAAGGGAAGTATCCGACCCGTGGAGCACAGATTAGCAAAATTATCTAAAAGCTTTATTTGTCTCAGTGTGCGTCTATTCAACAAGCTGCCGGAAGGAATCAAGTCTCTGAATGTTGATAAATTTCGAGGAGCAGTGAAGACGTACCTCGTTGATAAATCTTTTTATTCTGTGGACGAAATGCTGGAGTGAACCATTTACATTCACTTCAGCATTGAATTGACTATAAAAAATTGTCCATTATATTTTTATATATTTTATAAAACTATGAGTGTAAAATTGACGAGTCCAAGTACCCGAGCTAGGGTCTACGGACGATAAACAACAATAAACAATAAACAATTATTAGTAAAGATATAGGCGTAATAAAATTGCATAATTTGTTTAAAATATTTGATTTTTCTGACAATTTTCATTTTTATGGCATCGAACAAACCAATGTAGGTACCTACATATTCAAAAAATGTCTCCATAACATTTGATATTTTTCACATGTTGGAACATGGTTACTATGGTAACGGACACATTCTGATATTCAAATAAAATTTGTTATAAATCGAATTCGAATTAATTTAGAACATCATTGTAGGTAGGTACCTACATACCTAATACTTACTACTTAAAAACCAAGAATATACTGGGGGGATCGAAAATGAACGTTGCTAGTGAACGGTTGTGCAGTTGTGCTTCGTACGAATATTTGATCTACCTACGTTAACTACACAGCGAACAGATAAGATTTTATTGCTGTTATTTTTGTTTATCTATTTCAAGTTTATTCTTTCATATTTTATTTTGATTTTATTATTATTTTGACCGCAATATGATGAATTGCTATTGATTTTTAGGTTATTTCTGTTTTGCATTTGATTTGTTTGACAGCTATTTGACAGCTGCAGTTTTTGTTTTGTTTTTTTAATTTTGTCAATTACATAGTACCTACATAGGTACCTTTATTATTTTATTTAAGTGCTGAATCGCGAAAATGGAGGTGGACGAGACTAAGCCTCCTGATCCGAGGGCCTTGAAACGTATGGCTGATGATGCTTTACTTGTGCAGGGTTCCTCGGATCCGGTAATAGGTCGTTCCTCTCCTCAGCCTTCCCCGCCCAAAAAAGATTATATTAAGAAATTTTACCCTGCTTACTCTACAGGGCCTTTTATAGTGTACGTCCAAAATATAGAAAATAAAAATATTAATACTATGTCTTTTGGAAGGAAATTATTTAATAACAAAATCAAAGATATTGCTATCGGTGGAGTTAAGGGAGAAGGGAGGAACAAAATTGTACTAACATTTACCTCTGCACTCAGTGCAAACAACTTCATTACAAGCGATTTTGTTGCTAAAAATGATATAAAAGCGTACATACCTACTTTTAAAATAACTAAAATGGGTTTAGTGAGGTCCGTAGATTTAGACTTAAGTGAAGAAGAAATTATAGAATTTACGAGTGTACCAGATTCTTGTGGTAAAATAATAAAAGCCAGGAGACTGAACAGGAGGGATACGTCATCAGGTTCCACGAAGTGGGTTCCATCCCAAACGGTGGTACTTACATTTGAGGGACAGTCCCTTCCCAGGAACGTATTCCTGTTCCACAACTCGCTACCCGTTGAACTGTATACCTACCCCACTTCTCAATGCTATATTTGCTGTAAGTTTGGCCATATTATGAAAGATTGCAAATCTAAGAACAACCCGAGATGTCTAAAATGTGCCGACCACCACCTAGCATCGGAATGCCCTGTCCCAGCAGGCTCAGAAAAATGTGTTAATTGCAATGGTCAGCACCCGGCAAATAGTTTTACATGTTCCTTTGTGACTAGAGAAAGAGAAGTCAAGTACATAATGGCCAAAGACAGTGTTTCATACAAAGAAGCAAGTAGTAAAATCCCCGCTCCTCGGAAGAGTTATACTGAGGCAATTAAAACTGTAAATACTATACCATCTCTACACCGCTCAAACAGTATATCTAAGTCTTCTCGAAATCCACAAAACACCCAAATATTCGATCAAAAAGGCCATGATGCCTGTTTACTTTATAATAATGGCCAATTAAATGACCCTCAAAACGGGTCCGCATTAAATAACCCGCACAAAACGATAATAAATAATAAATCAGTTGATGTGAGTTATGGTGAAACCTTACAAGTCATTGCAAAAATATTAATATCGTTGATATCTGATACTCCTAACCTACCGTCCCACGTTGCCTCTGCCATGCCATTTTTACTTGACTTACTGAGCCAAAAAAAAGTAGATAATCATAATGGCTTTGAATAATTGTAATACTCTCTCCATTTTACAATTTAATTGTCGAAGCGCAATTGCTAATAGATGCGATATAATTCATTTATTACAAAAATATGAAATTAAAATTTGTGCATTAAATGAAACCTGGCTGCAAAGTGGCCAGTATTATAACATTCCGGGCTATGATTGTGTTCGGGATGATCGTTTATATTCTAGAGGTGGAGGCACTGCCTTTTTAATACATAGATCGCTTTCTTGGAAACGAATCTCCTTACCACCAAATCAAGAAGTTCAAGTAGTTGCTATCTCGGTTTCAAATATTACATATATCTCTACATACATTCCTCCCCATAAATCTTTCGATGAACATTATTGGAACTCAATAATGGATCTCGTTCCTCCACCTTATGTAATTCTTGGAGATTTCAATAGCCATTCAGTGAGTTGGGGATCAGCATGGACAGATAGTTCAGGAAGATGTATACTATCATTTGTAGACTTGCATAATTTATGCATACTGAACGATGGTTCTCCAACCAGATTTTCCCCTCCTTCTCAAAACCCTAGCGCAGTGGATTTATCAATAGTATCTTCTTCATTAGCCTGCCAGTCCTTATGGCAGGTAATGAGAGATCCATTGTCTAGTGATCACTATCCCATTATATTGAATTTGCACATTAGATTTTCCCTCACATCGAGATTTCCTAGGCAGGGAAAAAATTTCAACAAGGCCAATTGGCAGGAATATAATGATTCCATCCAAGTTAAATTTGATAGTGAATGTGGCAGTTTATTTTTTTCTCCAGATGTAGAGGAATGCTATAAAACTCTGAAGGGTATCATACACGACTCAATTGACTGTTCTGTACCCAAATATTCTGAACACCAAAATAAAACCCGTCCTTCTCCACCTTGGTGGGACAGAGAATGTACTGAAATGGTTAAAAAGCGTAAATTTGCAGTAAAATCTTTTCAAAATAATATGACCATGGAAAATTTTCTGTATGCCAAACAAATCCAAGCGCAAACAAAAAAAATGTTACGCCAAAAAAAAAGAAGAGGATGGTATAATTTCTGCAGTTCTTTGTCGCCTAGAACCCCCACTTCAGTGGTTTGGAACTCTATAAGACGTTTCAGAGGCTCAGTCGTCTCCCCAAAAAACTCAACAAGAATTGATTCATGTCTTGAAGAGTTTTGCGACAAATTGGCACCTCCTTTTGTTCCCAATTATAGTGAACTGAAGATGCAGACTATTATTCCTCAACCTAGGCTGTCAATGCTAGACTCTCCTTTCTCGCTGAGTGAGTTGATCATCCCTTTGAAAGCTGTCAGGAATACATCTCCAGGGTTAGACGACATCCCTTACCCTGCTTTAAAATTCCTTCCAGATGACTTCAAAACTCATCTCCTTTCATTTTTTAACTTATGTCTATCTACAGGTTACATACCTGAGGAATGGCATTCCCAAAAAATAATCCCCATCTTGAAACCTGGAAAGGATCCTACTTACAGTAATTCATATCGGCCAATTGCCCTATCTTCTTGCGTTTTAAAGATACTTGAACACATGATTAAGAATAGGTTGGATTGGTACATGGAACATAACAAACTCATACCTGCTCATCAGTTTGGATTTCGAAAAACTAAGTCGTGTTTGGATAATTTAAGCATACTTGTTACAGATATTCGTATTGCATTTAATAAAAAAGGAGCGGTTATTGCCAGTTTTTTGGATATCGTTTCTGCATTCGACAACGTCTTATTAGAGAGATTGAGTGAGATTCTATTGGGCTTGGGAGTACCGCGTCTTTTGACGAACTTGATCCATAATATTCTCTCTGAGCGCAGTATAGTTATTGAGACTACCGATTCCCGAGTAGTTAGAAAAATATATAAAGGATTGCCTCAGGGATCTGTCTTGAGCCCCATACTTTTTAATCTTTATTGTGCACAAATACATTTCGTTGTTACAAAAGATTGTAAAATCCTACAATATGCGGACGATATCGTAATATACTCGTTTAGTAGAGATATAGAGACTGCAAAAGAAAACCTGATAACGAATCTTCAAAACTTAAATGGCAAGCTTAATTCACTGAATCTGCATCTGGCCCCTTCCAAGTGTCAGACTGTTATATTTACAAAAAAACGTAAGCTCCCAAATATCGTTGTAACTATTGACAGTATGACAGTCTCCTGTGTTAAATCGGTCAGATTCCTAGGTATGATCATTGACTCAAAGCTTTCATGGAAACGACACATTGATACTGTGGTTTCCTCATGTGAGAAAAATTTTAATATTTTACGTGCTGTGAGTAGAGTATGGTGGGGAAGTCACCCGACCACAATGAAACTCATGTACAATGCTTTAATCCGCAGCCATCTGGATTATGGAAGTTTCATTCTCGACCCTCTCCCCAAATATCTCCAAAAGAGACTCGATGTAGTCCAATCAAAATCCCTTAGACTGGTGCTCGGAGCTATGGGATCATCACCTGTAAATGTCCTTCAAGTGGAGAGTGTAGACCCTCCTTTGATTCTCCGAAGACAATTTCTATCAGACAGTTTCCTTCTTAGAAGATTTTCAACCCCAAACAAATTGCTAACAGACCCATTAAAAATCCTTGTGTCTCTGCTGAAGGAACATATAAGGAGGGGCAAACAAATTCCATGTCTTTGCAAGAGTTATATATATTTCTCTCAATCTCACTACCTTCCCCCAGAATCTACTGTTCCTCCTTACTACAATATCCCTTACGAGGCAATTATCCACATACCAGAGATACATAAAGACATTGGTATTCTCAAATCTTCTTTTAACCCTTCTGAGAACCGTTCAATTTTCCAGGATTTTATTTCATCCTATCCCTCCCATATTCACATATTTACTGATGGTTCTAAAATGTCAAATGATTCTGTTCTGGGAGTCGGGGTATTCATTCCTAGTCTTAAAATTGAGAGCAAATATAAACTTTCATTCCAAACTTCTATATTCTCTGCGGAATGTGTGGCAATCAAAATAGCACTCGACTCCATACACAGTCTAAATCTTCAAAGGGCAATCATTTTTACCGATTCACTCAGCTGTGTCTCTGCAATCGCTTCTAATTTAAATACAAGACCTAATGACATAAATCTCTGTGAAATACGTAAAAATTTCTACAATCTGAGTTCCGTAGGTAAGGATATAAAGATTGCTTGGATTCCCTCACACCGAGGAATCGAGGGCAACGAAATTGCGGACAGGTTGACCAAATCCGCCATTGAGTCGGGCGAAAATTTAAATAATTTCTTTCCTACATTCGACGACGTAATCCTATCGCTCAAGTCTCGAACTTGGAACGAGTGGGAGAAGGAATGGAACTCTCCGACTTCGAACAAAGGCAGATTTTATAAAGATATTCAACCTACGATTCCAAGAAAGCCTTGGTATACAGCTTATCAGTTGAACAAATGTGTCGTCTCAACTATATGTAGAATGCGGATCGGACATTGCTCAATAGCCCCTCATCTATTCAGAATAGGAGTTGTTAACAGCCCATACTGCGAGTGCGGTCAGGATCTCGAGACACTGAACCATGTGTTCTTTGCCTGCCCGTTGGTCTCGGATAGAGGTATGTACGGAGAAGTGGTGAAAATAGAAAGACCCTTTAATATGGAGCATCTGTTGGCGATTGGCTCACGACATGTAATATTAGAAATCGCTAAATTCATCTCCACCACCGGTATAAAGATATAGCTGATTGTAGGAAGCCTTTCACTCGACCATTAGAAGGTGACTGACGCATTTAATGTTTTATTGTAAATTCTTTAATTGCTTGTACATATGCTTCCCTTTTGCAATCATTTAATGTAAACCCCTATTTCTCTGAGATCTAATGGAATTCTGTTTTTACTCTTCTTTTATGATCTAAATTGTACAGCACAAATCCGCCTCTATTGGTGGCTGTGCCTTATTAATAAAAAAAAAAAAAAAAAGAATATACTGATTTTGTATTTGAAAATTATTAAACTATTTTAGGTTAACTACAATACACATTCAATATACCTACAAACCATTTCCTTGTGAAATTCTTCTTTTTTCTATGTAGACCTTTGGGTGATTTTTTCTACAAACTATTTCTTGGGGTTTAAATCTTCTTCCTCTTCTTTTGTGAAGTCATTTGGGACAGTTCATAAATAAACTATTTCCTATAGTCTAATTTTTCTTTTTCTTAATTTATGTAGACCTTGGGTGAGTTTTTATACAAACTATTTCCTATAGTCTATTTCGTCTTCTTCTTCCTTTATGTAGACCTTTTGGTTAGTTTTTAAACAAACTATTTTTAAACAAACTATCCTTTAGTCTAATTCTTCGTTTTCTTATTTTATGTAGATGTTGGGTGAATTTTATATAAAATATTTCCTATAGTTCAATTCATCTTCTTCTTCTTTTATGAAGACATTTTGGTCAGTTTTTTATATAATACATTTCCTAATGTGTAATTCTTCTATTTCATCTTCTATGTAGACCATTGGGTCAGTTTTTATTACAAACTATTTGTTATAGTTTTATACTTCTACTTCTTTTTTTATTTAGTCTTTTGGATTAGTTTTATGTCTAATAGTCTATTGTAACGAAATATTATAAACAACATGCATATTTGATGAAAATACATAAAAACGAATGGGATGTGACCAACACTAGAATCTTCTCTTTACTTTTGTTCAATCAAATTTACACCATTTATTATATCATCATATATTGCTTAATTTTCAATAACTACACATTTCATTTTGATGACAATATACATATAAAAAATCGGGGTGGTGGCCATTGCTGGATCTTCACAACGTTTATATTCATATTAAAAACTATTTAACATAGCTTAAGTCTTCTTCTTCTGTAATGTAGACTTATGTGTCAGTTTTAAGTCTATCAGTTTTATTGTGCAAAACTATAATAAACTATATGCACACTTGACGAAAAATATAAAAACGAATGGGATGGGACCAACACTAGAATATTTTCAGTACTTTTGTTTAATCAATTTTTAAACCATTTCCCATCATCCAAAATTACTAAATATTTAAAACACATTATTTGCGTTCGATGACAATATATAAAAATAGGGGTTGTGGCCAAATCCAAACTCTTTACGACGTTGTCTTTTTATAATAAGTCATATTTAAGATCATTTCCCATAGTCCATGCGTGCAGAAATTGTATGTGCTTATATATAAAAGCAAATGGATTGTGGCCATCACTTTAAGATTTTACACCGCTTAAACTCAATTAAATTTCAAACTATTTTTCATACTACGGTTAAAAAAAATTATGTGTGACAATATTATGTAGGTATATAAACGATTGCTTATTCCTTCACTAATTTACATTCTTGGCCAACGGCGGGACATAAAAGCTAGTTTTGAATATTTATTAGGAATATTTTTTATTGAATATGGAATTTTAGCATGGGGTTCAGCATTTAAAACCAACATAAAACCTGTTAAAACTGCTCAAAATTTAAACATAAAAATTATTAAAAAAAACCAAGAGACTACCCAACACAGCAACTATATAAAGAATTTGGAGTATTAAAACTAGATAGCTGGATAACTTGATGAACAATCTCGAAATAAAGGGAGTGCCAATAAAAAAAGAAGACCGACGCCTCCAAGGAGTGCATGATGAATCATGGAACCTAACAACAGAGGATATTTGGGTTTCTGTAGACATTAAATCTGTATCCAAGATTAAACTGTACATTGGTAACGTATATATACCACCTGGTAGAGACCAAAGTGCTCAAATATTAAAATTTTCTGAAGCAATATACCTGAAGCGATTAGAACACCCTAATGATCTCATAATAATTCTCGGAGACTTTAACCTCCCCGATATTGACTGGACCACTGAGAATAACAATCTTTACCTAACTCCATGCAATCATAACACAAATGCCAGTGTACAATTTGTTGATAACATAAATGCAACCGATCTAAACCAATTTAATTGGTTGAAGAATATGAATGATAGAATTCTGGATTTAGTGTTGAGCAATATAGAATCAAAGATTACCTTAAGCGACATTAAACTTGTGCCAGAAGATAATCTTCATAAATCAATCATAATCAATATATCAACTAATACCATTCAACCTCTAACCGAAAACATCAAACGAAAACGTATATATAGTAAGGGTAATTTTGATGAAATCAACAGAAAACTATCTCAAATAGATTGGAATATATTAACTCTAGAGACAGACATAAACTCTGCTGTTGCCAAATTTTATGAAATACTTACATAATTACAATAATAATGATGTAAATATGTACTTTGCTAAATACCACTTATTGAGTATAATTAAACACTACTAGTTTCGGAAGAGCACTCCTCCCATCGACGGGTGTATTATAATGTTATAATACACCCGTCGATGGGAGGAGTGCTCTTCCGAAACTAGTAGTGTTTAATTATACTCAATAAGTGGTATTTAGCAAAGTACATATTTACATCATTATTATTGTAATCATGGACTACCACAAAGTTACCGTCAAATCCATCAATCTTACTTACATAATAGTCTAATTAATGAGTTTATACCTACAATTGATGTTAAAGATCGAAACTATCCCACTTGGTATACATCCTCGCTAATCAAAGTTATGAAAGAAAAACTAAAATACCATAGAAAATATAAAATATTTAGAAACTCCATCGATTATGCAACATTTTCCTTACTGAGATCGAGACAAAAAAAATGACAAGAGAATCCTACAATCGTTATATATTTAATACCGAATATAATATAAGATGTAACCCTAAATCCTTTTGGCAATATTGTCACGTTACGTTATAAATCCTGGTTAGGAATTAGATAAAATTAAATAATTTATATTTTTTTTAAAAAACTGACACACTGAGTTATTTTGCAAACTAGCAACATTTATCGTTTGACCGCTTAAATAGGATTGTCATTCCGAAAAGGCGCTTTTTCTTAATAAAATTGTTGTGTTAACGAGTCACAGCCATTTATAAAATGGCGGGTGACGTTATTTAATTAAAAATAGTGAAACGGGGAAATGGGTAAGTCCTTTCGATATTTTAATGCATACAATATTTGTGGTAGATCGTGAATTGATACAGTTTATAAGCGTAAATCATTCTTCTTTTCATAGGAAAGTCTAAAGTCAGATTTCCCATTATTCCTACCCGTTTTATTTTTTGTCCTGTCCTACGTCGTTTCAAGTCAATTTGATTAACGTACCACGTTTATTTCGTCCTGTTTCGTTCATGTTTTGTATTGGTACTTGACATCTTGTTTGAACATCTATAATTTATCATGAGACGACTCATATTGATTGTATATCAATTTTTATCGACGAGAATGTGACCATGGGAAGTAAAACTTATGAAAAAATCTATTAAAGATGACTGTGAAAGGAAAATTATAAATTTGGATTTTAACTGAGGATTTACTTGAGGGATGACATTGAGAAGAACAATTTCATGCTAATCTATCCAAAAAGGAAATATTTAGAAGATTCGACGTGATATTGAAGTTTGGATTGTTCATATGATGATGCCATTCACTATGAAGAAACTCTGTACTAATTGATTACCACAATATGGATTTCAGAATATTAAAAACTCATTCACAATTCATTCATCTCTGAAGGGGTGAATTTTGATGTATAAAGTTCACCGTATGAAGAGTGATGATGACGTCCTTAACTCATCCTGGATTTCTTTATTTGTTGTATTTGAAATTAATAAATTATAACATTTAGTAGAATTTAGATTGAGACGAGCGTAGGTAGAATGATTTTATTTTTTTATAGTTTATCGGTGAATTTTCAATTTGTGATAAACTTAATATCAATTCTCATACTTATTATTAGTTCGGTTTATTTAACATTCCAATATAAAGAGAATTCTCTTTTGACGATTTAAATCTTTTGATGTTTTATATTTTCAAGTAATTTACATTCTTAATTTTACTTATATTATTTAAGAGTTAACAGCCTTTATATTTTAGTTAGTCTTCATATCTTTTATTTAAATTATAATAAATATTCATGAGATTGAAACTAGTAAACTTGTACAATACTTAATATTAAAAATAAATGTTAATTTGTTCTTAAAAACTTTGTCTTTATCTCAAGAATCCTTGCAACAAATCTATTTCTTTAAATTTGATCTTAATTATTAATATAATATTTTTTTTATAAAATTATTTTATTTCTTATTTGGTCTCATTCAAGTTTATGATGAGATAGAACCCCTGAGAGTCATTGTAAGCACTAGTTATGACAGCAGAGACTTTTGCTTTTCTATCACTGAGCTACTGGTGAACGATGACAGTGGAGTTGGATCCTGTAATAGATCAGGCTCTCCAAAACCACTGCCTCGCAATATGTAAAATAAAAAAAAACTATTAACTTCATTCCAAGCACAATGAAATTAGGTAGTGATACTGTGAATACTGGACAAGACATAGCGGATTTATTTTCGAAACACTTTGCTTCGGTATTCGTTTCAAATAATAATTCAAATAATTACTCGCCCTATAGTCCATTATCGAATAGTAGCGAACCAAATTTAAATCGGCTTCAGCTTGATGAAAATCTTGTATTTAAATATATCTGTCAGTTGGAGCCTAGCAAAGGTCCAGGATTAGATGGTATTCCTACTATATTCATTACTAAATGTGCAAAAAATATTGTATTCCCTTTGTATTTGCTATTTCGAAGGTCCTTAGTCGAAAGAGTTTTTCCCAATTAATGGAAAAAGGCATTATAACGCCAATATTTAAATCTGGTCAAAAACAGGAAATTAGTAACTATCGGCCAATATCAAAACTACCCCTGTTCTCGAAAATTTTCGAAAAAAATATTTCAGATCATCTTCACTTTAGTCTAAAACCATTCCTAATCCCAGAACAACATGGATTTTTAGCGGTATGTGCGTTGGGAGGAAGCTGTATATTTAATTAGATTATTAATATGATATCAGAAAAGGTTGCGAGTTTATTGCGTGTTCTTAATTCATCTCCCAAAACACATACAACTATTTTTAGATATTGCAATTGTTTAAATAATAGAATGATGATAGGTTTCATAATAAAAGAAAACTTACTCAGATTAATTATATTTTCAGATTAAAACAGTTAACAAATTTAATTCAAATTGCTCCGCGATACTAGGGTCGGGATAAAATATTATAATTATTGAACACTGTGCTTGAACGCTGGGCTGACGAGCGAATGATTCGCCACGTTGGTTAATCGAAATACGATGCGCTGTCTCTCGGTCGTCTTCGGCAATCTTCGTGAGAAGCGAGATCGTCCGAGCGAGATGGCATCGATGATGGGGAGGTACCTACATCCTCGCCACAGATTCGTAAAGGGTAAGCTAATGAAAAAATTACAATCTATAGGTATACACGGAAACCTTTTAAGATGGCTCTGTTCATACTTAAAAAATAGGTCGCAAATGGTGGTGATCGGCGGATTTATGTCAGACTGGGTCAATGTCACATCGGGTGTTCCGCAAGGATCTATATTAGGACCATTGCTGTTTAACATTTTTGTTAGTGACATTATCAACTGTTTTCTTTTTGCGCGCGTTTTACTTTACGCTGACGATATGAAAATATTTATGGCGGTCCGTAGCATTGACGATTGTTTTAAACTACAAGAAGATTTAAATCGGCTCAAGAAGATTTAATTTTAAATGTATCCAAATGTCTCTGTATTTCATTCACTAGAAATCGTAATATAATTAATTTCAAATATAGCTTCAATTATATTTTTTTGATAAGAAAATTGTCTATAAGAGATCTTGGTGTTGCATTTGACACTAAATTAATGTACAATGAACATTTTGATAATATTATCTCGAAGGCTTCTAGCATGTTGGGTTTCATCCTCAGATTATCTAAATCTTTTCGCAATCTTTATACATAAATATTATTATATTATACATATGTTAGACCCCACCTCGAATTTGCCTCCGAAATATGGAATCCTATCCACGTGACTAAGTCACACCGATTGGAAAGAGTGCAGCATAAATTTTTAAATTACCTCAACTTTCGTTCATACCACAGATTTGCATCTAAATCAGATATTTTAACAGCCTTCAACATTGAGACATTGGAACTTAGACGTACCGTTACTGACCAAATGACACTGTACAAAATTCTAAATAACATAATTGACTCACCCGACATAATAAAATTAATTCCTTTTCATGTCCCGATGCGAAGTGGCAGACGTAACACCTTATTCTACACAGACCGAGCGCGTACCACTACAGGGCAGAACGCATTCATTGTGCGGGATTGCAATAGTTACAACAATAACTTTGCAGGCCTGGACATGTTTGATTGTACCCAATCGACATACAGAAATCGGTTGATTAATGTTTTGCAAGTGAATGATAATTGATTAAATAAATATATTTACGCATTCCTCCTCACCCATCCTTATCATCCACATCCTTCCCACATTTCATTACTTTTTCAAAACTTTTTCTTTTTTTAAGATCTAATTTTGAAAAGTATTTAGCATTACTTAACCTCATTAATAAATCACTTATTAATGGTAACGGCACGATAGGTGACGCAAATCTCGAGAAAGTTACCTTCTCAATAATGTCATCCGCCAATAATTTATTTAATTCAATTTCAACCTTAGTTTTATAGACAATGGCAGTGGTCTCGGATTACAAAATTTCGGTTTGAAATCATTTTTCATATTCAACTCAACTTTAAATTTATTGAATTTACCCAATTTCTCTGAAAAAACTTGATTCAATTCTCTTTTAATATCATCAACACTATAATTATTGTTATTACCTATTTCATTCATATACAATACATCTGAAATTTTTATTTTAAATTTTTGAATGAAATCCCGACCCACGATAATTGATACACCATTTTTAATAACAATAAATTGAAAATTCTTATGCAACACATTTTTAAACTTAACATCGACAGAAATTTCTCCCAAAACATCTAGTTTTTGTTGAGCATACCCACAAACCACTTAATTTGATTTTTTTTAATTTTAATGAACTATATTTTTCTCTATATACATACATTGTCTGGTAAAATCGAAATACCCGCTCCGGTGTCAAAAACGGCTTTTTCTAAATTATTATTCACTTTTATATTCACCATAAAAGGCTGAATCATATTTACATTTTCCATTAAATATATTGACTTGTTACTCAGAACAAAATTATACCTACACACTTTCCCGATATGACCCATTTTTTTACATTTAAAACATGTACTATTTTTAAATTTGCAAACGTCCTTCTTGTGATCTACACTACCACAAGCATAACATTTACATTTATTTGGCGATTTCGAAAATTTTCTTCTGCTCAATGATCTATTTGCTCTGTTTGTATTTCGACTATAATTCTCCCTAGATTTATGACTCTTTTATAATCATTTCCTTTATCATTCTGAGTACAATAAACCTGTCCACTATTTTTCGCAGTAATGGTGTTTTCAACACAACACGCTATAGATAATATTTTCTCAAAAGAAACATTTATCTCCTCTGTTTTTAACCTGTCCAATATCTTTTCATTTCTCATTTTACATATAAAAATATCTTTTAGCATATCCTCAAGTCTATCCCCAAATTTACATTTCGAACTTAAATTCTTGAGTCTTACAGCGAACTCCTTAACATTTTCGCCCACTTCCTGCTTGGCATTATAAAAATTTACCCTTTCGTCATAAACGACGATTACTTTTTCACAAAATGATTCTAATTTATCTAATAGTTTTCCATACTTTATGTCTTTGATCTTGTCCGGAGAACACAGATCAACCAAAAGCCCAAATGTTTCGTTCTCTAACGAGCTCAACAGGACAGCGCGAATTTTCTCAGCGCTCAACTCATCATTTAAGACTATGAACTGTTCAAAGCGTTCTCTGAAAACGGACCAATTGTCCCGCTCGTGATGAAAGGAAGGTATTTGCCCTAGCAACGCCATTACCTTCAGTTCACAATATTATTTCTCTTTTAAAAAAAATTACAACAAAAAAAAAATTTAAAAAAAATTACAATTATAAACCAATTACAATAAAAAAATAACAACTCAACTTGAAATTCCTCGTTGGTGTTCCCTTCTTTATATTAGTCTTTAAAAATCTCCCGTCGAATTGTGCCCTTCTTCCTCCTGGATAGTCTCCTTCGACGTCTTTTCTCCCCTCAACACGGCCCTTGATCTCCAAGATTCTGGCTCCTTGTGCTGTGGTCCTGTGACTCCACCCCTGGCTTTCGACTCCGACTCAATATTCTTGATATTTTGTCCCTGGTCTTCAGCTTCGGCAAAGTCCTGATTCTTCCAGTCCAAACCACTGTCCCAAATCGAACTCCGGTTTGACTGGTGCCCTAGGTCCTATGTTCTGATTGCCCCTGCAACCAGATGCTGACCAAAACTAAAAGGTCTATATTTCGCCGTTGAAAAATAACTTTTTTCACACGCGCGAAAATATCACCGTACCCATATAAAACACCCGTGCAACGTATTATTTTTTCCACACAAAAAACACTTTTATCTCGTCGCCACTTGTTGTGTATGTGAGTAATTAAGTCGAGAATATGATTCAAATGACTTTATTCACATACAATAATAAAATTACAATATAATAATATTTAAATACGATACTCGTAAATATGCACGCTTACAACAAATAATAAAACTACACGCGATGTTTGTGGTGTCGGCCTAGGCAGCAGAATGACGCGCTCATTCAATATATCGAATGCACACGACGAATGCATTCGGGTATCTCCGACGACACGAAGATATCACACCTGCCTTCATGCAAAAGATAACTTTACAAATATTTTTTTTTTTTTTGTTTTGATTTGTTTTTGTTTGATCTTATTACTAAAGTTTAATACCTCTGAGTCGCCACTGTCGACACCGATTACAAACTAAACTAGCATATCTTCATTCAAAAGTTAACTTTGCAATTATTTTTTACATTGATTTGTTTTTGTTTTATTTTATTATTAAAGGTTTAATAACCCTAATGCCTCCTCTGCACATCGACAGATACGTCGGCAGATGTGGATACAGTAGCGGCCGCTTACTTATTTAGCAGGCACTTATAATTACTACTTAAGTGTGAACCGCAACAGATTTATTAAGAAAAAATGTTACAAAAGAAGGTGGTAGATGGTGGCTATACACAGAAACAGAGCAAAGTGAAAATATATTCGGAATAAATATTTTGACAATATTAACTACTAGCGTCTACTGCAGATATTTACTTTTCATCATGACATATATATTTCTCAAAATCTTTCGGTTAGGATAGGTTTGTTTGTAATAATAATAGCGACACAGTCGCTCATAAATTAAATGTTTCTTCAGTGGTCATAACAGCAACCATTTCGACGAGAAAACTAAGCATGCACGCGTGTACTCTCACTGAGTTTCCGTCCAATACTGATTCATTCGCAGATGTGTGGACAGTCGCCTTGCGTACGCGCTGCCGCTCTTTGATCCGTGTCGAAAAAACCGACACCAAACGGATATGTGGCAGATGCGTCGGCCGACGTCAAATTCCTACCACAGACGAGCAAAACACCCCCTCTACACATCGACAGATGCATCCGCAGATTTCGATAACAAACTTAAATCAACCGACCAACATGCTATGGATATTAAATCGCTTCCAGACAGAATCATAAAATTAGAAGAAAAAAAAGATGAACTGGAAAACAGATCTAACTCTCGCGATCAGTGGGACAGAATTCAAAACATACAAATACTTGGAATACCACAGAAAAAAAATGAAAACGTCGCCCAAATCATCAAAAAAATCGGCAACCTTATGGGAGTGTCGATGGAGGAAGATGACTTACAAGAATAAAGCCTAATGATACAACTTCTGAACTTCCTAAACCAATAATCGCCAAATTCAAAAAACGACAGTTAAAATTTGATTTTCTAGCCGTAAAAAGAAAAATAGAACTTACAACAGCAGACTTCCAACCTACAAATGAACCAAAACCAATTTATATAAACGAACATCTTACCACTCATACAAAGGAACTATTGAAAAAAACCAAGTACCAAGCAAACTCAATGGGGGAAGAACGACAAACCCCCCCGCATCGCCATCACGAAGACTACAGACCTTCAAAAAATAGTTTAACTCTTTTACCTATTCTAAAAATCCCACAACATCATTGTTTTCAAATGTTCTTTCATCATTCTTATCTTAATCCCGTTTCCTACTATTATTTTTCTTCTCTTGATCCCCTTTCCTACTATAATTACACATCCCGTATCACCTCCGTAATATGTTCGGTAAATCTATATATAATAATATTTTTACACTTGATCTGATATTTGAGTTGATTTGTTTTCCTCAAGTTAGTTACACTCCATTGTCATTTCTGACAGTTATGGTTCCTTATTATATTTTATTTTTTTATTGTACACACCGGAGTTTTGAATTTTGTCAATTCAAACAACTATCTGAAACTGTATCATTTACTAATACACAAATTTACTATTTTTTTTTGTATTTTTAACAACGCAGTTAGTGAATATTCGTATTATAGTGTACACAACCTGATATTATTTTTTTTTCTAACTACTACTGGTAAGACACAGATCGTTAACATAATATTATGTATACTGAAATTGAATGCTCATATTTTAAATCTCATTTATCCTATATTAAATTTATGAAATTGACATCTGCAAATATGAATAATTACTTTAGTACTAAGTTATGTTTTGCTAACTATTCATGCCATATGCGTGGACATTCGTCATTTACTTTGTTTACATTACCTGTATCATTGAACTTATATTATTTAAATTTATATATTCATACACGTAGATATATTACATTGGTTAACACTCATCATGATTTCATTATTCTATCTAAATTGCAGAGGTCTTCGTACAAAGACAAATTTATTTTATAATAATATCCTATTGAACGATAAGTATCAACTGTTTGGTATTACTGAAACGTGGTTAATTGATTATAGGTATTTCAGATTCGGAAATTGCGCCTACAACTCATTCAGACGCGATAGGGTTATCACCTCTTCTTCTCAAACACATTGCCATCATCCCCGTGGTGGCATCTTGCAGAAATTTACAAGCATATACCAGAGAGGACCCTGGCTGTGACGCCGAGTGCATTTGGGTAGCCATTCCCTCATCTAATGTCACATCAAATCGCATCATTCACGTTGCTTGCGTATATTTACCCCAAGGACGTGAGTATGACACTGCTATTAACTCTTTTCTCTTAAAAACTTGTTATTTCGTGTGCGCGATCAAAACCCCGATGACGTCATAATAAAAAATCGGTGATTTTAACATGTCTAATATTACGTGGAGTAGGCAATCGAATGACATCTTTCTCACACCAGTCAATACACCACTTAATAATTCTTGTTTTGTTGACACTATTTTATAAACTGAAAGAAATTTTATATTCGAGGGAAGTTTTCAACTATCCCTCGAATTTGTCGACAATATAATGAAAGTTTTAATGATATAGACATATTTTTCCTTTCTTATAATCAATTCCGGGAGAGGGTTAGGTGCGAGTGCGGACGGATATCATAATGACGAAAGGTGTTGTGATATACCATAGTTTCTCTAGCTCTCACATTCCTCCACTTTTCTATTTCTATTCCTATAGTTCCTCCCCCATCTCCGTCATAATCCTTGTTGCTTTTGTCATGTATATATTTTTTTTCGTTTTTAATATATAATATTAATATTTTTTCAAAATCAACTGTAAATACGTACTTTGTGGACAATTTTTTTGGCCTTGATTAATTACTCATTGTTTTATATTCATATTAGTTAATAATGCTGTGTTATTGTCCCAAATAAACCAAATAAATAAATAAATAAATATACTGAACTACATCAATATAGTAATATATTAAATACGAACAATAGAATATTGGATCTAATTTTGAGCAATATTGTATGTGATGTATCCCGGGCTCACAGTCCACTGGTGTGAGAAGATTTACATCATCCTGCTATCTCAATTAATGTTCATCTTAAACCTGTCTTAAAAATTAAGCTTTTTCACAAAGCGGACTACTCAGTTATAAACAATCATTTCTCCACAATAGATTGGTCATTCTTAAAAGATATTTAAATAAATAAATAAATAAAACATTTATTGAGACAAAAAAGAAGTTTGCATACAAAAACACAGACATATAAAAATTAATATACAGAAAAACAACCTTTCTGACTCAAAAGTACCATGCTCAGCTATGTTGCTGGAAGTCAAGCCCCCCAGCAGCTGATTTTCAGCATGATCCTATTGCTTATGTAGGTATAATATTTTATTATCTATACAAGGTCTACTTTATTTATATGCAAAATAAATACAAAAAATACAAAAAAATGCTCCTAAAATACACATATATAAATATTCACAAATACATAAATGTACATGCACGCACATACATATATACACACATTTATTTATACACACCAACACACATAAATACACATTAATTCATACATACTTCACACTATGATTGCGAGGCCAGAAGCATTGCTCGACAATTCTCTTTGAAATAATAGAATTTTTCCGCTTCTTTTAGCGGTGGAGGCAAGTCATTCCAACATTTTGTTGCAGCGTATTTGAAACTGCCTTCAAACGCTGCCCCTCTATGCCTAGGAATAAGCAATAAGAAGCCCCTGGCCCTCGTACCATAGTTGTGAACACTTTCAGACCATTCCAATCTTTCAAGCAAGTATTTGGGTTTTTTATTTTGGACCACTTTATACATCTGACAAGAAAGGTGTAGTTTCCGTCGGTTTGCCATGTTCAACATTCCATTTTCAACCAAATATGGTGAGACATGTGCCCTGCGAGGAATTGAGAAGCAAAATCTGGCGCAAGCGTTTTGGACTCTTTGGACTATCCGTTGATGTTTGGTCAACAAACATGGTCCATACACTGTATCACAGTAATCAAGAATTGGCAGAACAATGGATTCAATCAACAACTTTCTCAGATTCACATCAAGGTATTTGCGAATTCTATATAAAATTTTTAGTCTGAAATAGCAATGTTTGGCCTTCGAACGAATATGATCTTCAAAACGAAGGTTTGCATCAAAAATTAGACCGAGGTTCTTGACATTCATTTGTCTTTCCAATACAGTGCCATTGATAAGAAGTTTGAAGGATCTTTCATTAAAATTATTAACCCTCTGCTTAGTGCCAAATATCGAGTACTGTGACTTTGCAGCGTTTAATACTAAAGAATGATTTTTTGACCATTTGTATATGTTTTCTAAGTCATAATTTACTTTTTGGGCAGCGTCAGCAGCATCATTTGGAGGAAATGAAATATATAACTGCGTGTCATCGGCATATAAATGAAAATTACAGAATTTGATTGAAGTGGATATGTCCGCGGTGTAGATAATGAATAACAGAGGTCCTAAAATGGATCCTTGCGGAACACCACGATATACATTTTTTGTGTCAGATTCTATTTTAGAGCCGTCCATTTGGGTACAGTTAGTTCTCTGTGAACGATTAGCAAGGTAGTCACTAAACCATTTGCAAGCTTTAGCATTGAACCCGTAATATTTTAGCTTCGAAACAAGTAAATTTATATTCAAGCAATCAAACGCACGAGAAAAATCCAAGAGGACCAGGGCTTTACATTGACCTTTGTCGGATTGAGTGAGTATGTCATCGGTTACTAATTGTAATGCTGTAGATGTACTGTGTAAGGGGCGGAAACCTGACTGAAGGGCTGGGATTATATTAAACATGTTTGCATACTCGACCACCTGTTGATGAACAACTTTTTCAAGAATTTTTGAAAATGCAGGGAGAATACTGATGGGTCGCAAGTCTTTAAGACTGGAAATATTACAGGTATGGGGCAAACCAAAGACTTTTTCGAGGCGGTGGGAAATACAGAGTCTGAGAGTGATCTATTGACAATTTTAGTAATTACGTCTAGACTGTGTGGCAAAGTAAGTTTGAGCATACGAATTGATATATTGTCACTGCCAGTAGCCATAGACTGTATATTTTGAATAATCCTTAGTATTTCCAGATATGAAACATGATGAAAACTGAAATTAATGCTATCAGAAAATTTGTTATTACTGTAAAACTCAATCAGTTCGCCTGCATCAAATTCCTCGCTGGGTAATTTCAAAAAGTGATCATTAATTTTATTTGGATCACAGAGGTATTGTGGGATAGAATTACTGTCGTTATTTAATTCAATAGATCTTTTGAGGTTCTTCCACAATAACCTAGAGTTCTGCAAATTACTATTAACGTTAGTAGAGAAATATTCCCTTTTTTCACGTTTAATTGAAGTATTTGTAATATTTCTAATCACTTTATATGAGTTGATGTCTTCAATTTGTTTGGTTCTCTTAGCCTTACTCGCAGCTCGATCGCGTTTTTTAATCATTTGTTTAAGATTTTCAGTGAACCACGGCTTATACTTAGTTTTCACAAAACGTTTACGCTCAGGCGCATGTTTGTCAAACACTTCCAAAATGCTTGAATTAAACATGTCAACCAAAGCGTCCACATTTGGTTGGTGTTCGATATTTATCCAGCTGATATGATCAAGGGCTATTTTTAAGTATTCTATATTTATATCGTCTAAGGCTCTATATTTAACTTCGTGAGGTTTACGTTTAGGTTTATTAATTTCAAAATTTGCAATTACTAAGCCATGGTCACTGAGTTTCGAGTTATGCACAACAGTTACGTTCTTTAATTGACTCGATGCATTAGTACAAATTATATCAATGAGAGACTGGGATGAGTCCGTAATACGCGTCGGTTCGGTTACTATCTGTTTTAAGTTAAAACTATCCAGATGCTGTAATAATTTAGTGACTGAAGAGACATTTGGTTTCAATAAATCAATCTTTAAATCTCCAAGGAAGAATAAGAGATCGGATGTGCAATTTAGGTCGGATAAAACATTTTCCAGGCATTCCATTGAATTTTCTATGCTCATTGAAGGAGGTCTATAAGCTGTCCCTAGTACAATGCTTGTTTTAGAAAATTTCATGTTGAGCCAAATCTGCTCTAAACTATCGCCAGAATTTCGTACAGTGCGGCAGTTGAAATGATTCCGTATGAACATACCTACACCCCCACCCCTAGTTGCTCTCGCCCTATGATACAATTTGTAACCAGGTATTTGGTAAGCTGTTAGTTTGTCATCTGGACGCAGCCATGTTTCATTTAGTGCTAAAATATCTATTTCGTATGAATTTAATGCATAAAAAAGCTCGTAAATACTTGTATTCAATGAACGAACATTTATCAGTGCTAAAGTAAGATCATTTCCTCTTGCCATTTGGAAGGAAATGAAACATTAAGAAAAAAACAATAGTACCAAGGAAGACTCCTTACGAGTAGTGCACAGAGAATAACTGCAACGTGCAGAGATAATATGTAATATAATATTCAACAGTTGGTTTTTCTCATTCAAAATATTATAATACAATAGAATATTTACCAGTGATATTTTTGACATTAAATTATATCTAATATATACATGAACTTTCTCACGATTTTGTTTTATGATATAATATATAAGTGTTAATACAATTTCATTTAATATCACCTGAAAATATGATACTATACATTTGAAGGATAAAAATTTATACACGAATACCAATAACAAATAAGAACATACTAATATTGAGTATTGAACAGTGATATTATGAAAAATTTTCTCTGCATATATTACATTGTCATTTCCCTTAAAATGCATAGGAATTAAATTTATGATTGGTGATTTATGTAGTAGGCCAAACTCAAGATATAATCTACTCACCATGGTGTTTAAGTAAATACAATAATACAATATAATAAGGCAATTTGTACAGTAACATAATATACTCCAGTAATACATCATATGGCAATTTGCAAAGTAACATACATTATTTATTTTAAACTTTACATAAACCAATATTGACATAAAATTAAATCTCACACATAATATAAATACTGCATAACATACATGAACCTTTTTACGAATTTTACTTTTTATGATATAATATATTATATAAGTGTTATTACAGCTTTAATAAATTTTACCTCAAAAAATAAACTTCTCAGGAATATCAATTTGTACATGAATAAGAATAATTAGTATGTACGTTCTGACATCTGTGTAAAAAATATGCAAAAAAAGACAATTAAAGATTTGATTATCAATAACATTAAACTATCAGCAATTATTTTTAATATTCTTACTGAATATATGATATCAAAATAGTGACATCTGTGAATACATATTAAAACCTTTACCAAATACGTAATTTGTCCCTTTACAAGTAAGTTCAGGCAGTGGTAGGATAGGAACGGAATGGGACACTTGACTGCGGCCACTTGGGTGCGGGACACTTGGGTGCGGGACACTTGGCTGCGAGACACTTGGCTGCGGGGGACATTTGGCTGCGGGACACTTGGGTGCGACGGACACTTGGGTGCGAGCCCACTTGGTTGCGAGTCCATTTGGTCGCGACGGACACTTGGGTGCGAGCCCACTTGGTCGCGAAATCAAAAATATTTTTTTCTGCTTAGGAATGAAATATTTCGTACTGATTTTTGTAATGCTCTTTATATTTATTTATTTATTTTTATTTAAAGAACCACTTACAGCTTTACAGTTACTATACATCGTTGTTCCATCAAATAAGGGCAAGCTACTACAAAACTGGGCAGCCAATTACAAGTGCCAGTTGATCACTTAATTTTCCCTTACAGAAGTTATTTTACTATTTTACTGTTATATACATTTTTCATACAAATATGAAATTTGTTTCACATCGATATGGCAAACCATAGATTTTTTTCTTTAAATTTTGACAGTTCTTGAACGCATTTTTAATGAGTGTATTTTTGTTTAATCAAAATTTTATCAGTTTACAAAAAACTCGAATTTCCATAACGTGAGAGCATTTTGAAAATTTCGACAGATGAAATCATAGAGAAGAAATTAACGGATATCTATGGAAAACTAATCAGCTCTAGGTCTATCCACTATACACATATGATGTAAATATGAAGTCGATCGGACTTATAGTTTGGGCTGTAGAGAGGATACATTAAAATAATTCCTTACGCCGAACGCCATACGCCATACATACAAACACATCACGACGAAACTCACAGTGTGCACTCTCTACATGATACTCGTTGAGAAATTGATGGAAAAAAATTACACTTAAAAATTGTGAAATCATGACTCCACTATTCCATAGTGTGGAGAGTAAAAACTGTTTAGATCACATAAATTAGGGATACGGCGTGATGGTATGTATGAATTGATGTTTAACTAGATAAGTTATCTTTCTAATTCGTTATATTTTTTGTTTTGTCGCCTATACACAATATGTAAGAAGACTCAATAGTTTGATACTTAATCTCTAAACATACATACCTACATACTATCATGCTGTTTTCATATTCCGGGTAGGAAAAAAGGACTAACCTCCATACTATCCTATCTTGACATACATAATAATAATAAACACTTCCTTGCACCATGCGCAAGTGGCGAGTTTATTGCCGTATGGCAATTTCTTCCAACTAACCAGTGTTTCCAGCCCAGAGAAGCAATATTTGCGTGAGAAATGAATTTAAATATATTTCTCCTCTACTGGGAATCGAACCCAGGACGCCCGCACAGAAACCGAACGGCTTACCAACAGTGCCACGGCGGTCGACATACATACCTACATGTTTTGTGTAGAAAACAAAATATCTTAAAAAAAATCAATAATTTCGATTTATTGGTTTATAGTTTGGTACTTACTTATTCTTCAACTATACATACTATCGCTATCGACAGTTGGATCTCATGTGTTACATGCAACTAGTGTGTATGAAAAATTCTCATATTTTTATAGTGTAAAAAATAATTTGGCTTAATAACCTTGTTTTTACTTTACAATTTCAAACATAAGTAGAAATTGGAAGAAATTGCCACTAGGCAATAAGCCCGCCAGTGTACTAATTATAATTTCAAGAAGATCAAATAAATAAATAAAATAAATATATTTTTTTATATTTTTAATGTCTGTATATACCTACTTGTATATCAACTACTTATATGATAAAGAGCATTACAAAAATCAGCACGAAAAACTTCAGCCCTAGACAGAAAAAAATATTTTTGAATTCGCGACCAAGTGGGCTCACACCCAAGTGTCCGTCGCGACCAAATGGACTCGCAACCAAGTGGGCTCGCACCCAAGTGTCCGTCGCACCCAAGTGTCCCGCAGCCAAATGTCCGCCGCAGCCAAGTGTCTCGCAGCCAAGTGTCCCGCACCCAAGTGTCCCGCAGCCAAGTGGCCACAGCCAAGTGTCCTAGACCGGTTTTTGGTAGTGTTAACGTTTTCGTTATATAATCAATATTTACTGTAGATGTTTTATTATATAATAATATGTTTTTTGCGACGGAAATATATGCAGTATTTAGTATTAGTTCATATAGAAGGTAAAAAAGTGATATTTTAAGATGCTCTGTATCAAAATATATATAATAATATAACAGTTTGTGCTACAAAGTGTGTTCGGTGTTCGAAATTATTAAATTTTAACCCTAAATACAATAACAATAAATCCACACACGTATACACATTAAAGTTTATACAATAATTTATGACAAAAACTAACAAAATATCGCTTGGTATTAAATTGTAATGGAAGTAGGGAACAATGTGTAATATATAGTTATTAAAGTTTAGATAAATCTGCTTCGTTTTTAATTCGAAATAATCTATCATTTTCAATTTTTCTTGTGCATAAAGAGCCATCTTGTATCCAAACATATTTAATATTTTTATCTATAGCAATTTTCCTAGTTTTTGCTAACAAAAATTTAGTTTTAGGGGTAATATGCTCTGATATAAACAGTGGAGCTGATTTTTCTGTGTTCTTGAAGTGAGATGTATTTAACTTCTGCGTTGGATTTGATTTATTAAATATTTTTACCTGTTTTAAGATGGCATCGCGAGATAATTTATTAGCAAATTTAATAATTATTGAACGAGGTGTAGTTTTGGAGTGGTGTTGCTTTGCCCTCATTATAGAAAGAATATCCGTTGACTTGACATCATTGTAGTTGATTGTAGAGATAAGTTTGACAGTATCGTTTATTAAATCCTGGGTAGTTTCATTTAAATCTTCCGGACATCCACGAATTTCTATTTCATTTGCAATCTTCTGGTATTCCAGGTCTTGAATTTTACTCTCTAGTTTATCCAGTTTGTTTATTATTTCCTCCTTCTCAAGCTTCTCCGATTCAAGTTTTTTACATCTAACTTCAATGTCATGTACTTTATTTAGAATATCTTCATACTGTGCATTTATAAAGTTGATACTATTTATAATAGTGGTGTTTTGATCAGAAATTTCATGCCATTTTTTGTTGGTTTCCTCCAGTTTAATATTTATAAGTGTTGTTTTCAAGTTCTCAAGTTCATTAGAGTACTTTGATGCTGCATTATAATCAATAGTTATCAGTGATTTATCATGACTTAAATCGTCGAATTTGGTGCAATGCTGTGTTAGCGGGGATTTGCCTTGAGGTTTGTTAGTTTTCATTTTTTTACAATTAATACACTTCCATGATTTAATATAATCAGTAGACATTTTTTATAGTTGTCAACTGTCATGCCCAAGCAATCAGCGTGAAAGTCATGTTCGCAATTATTGCAATGCAGAAAGGCTGCATTTTTGTTTGATTTGCAAATATAGCAGTTTGCCATCACGTGAAGATAATTTTTGAGCAAAATTTTAATTTTATAATGTATTTCACTCTTACCAAAAACTGTCAGATGGAAGTATTGGCGCCTTTTTGACAGATATGAAAGACAATGAAAAAAGAACGTTTTCATTCACAATACACTTGATTTTAATAATTCTGATATGAATTATTTATTTTTCACTTAATCTTTCATGAATTTGATACCAGAAATTGTCAGAAATATTGTCTTTTTTGAATTTTTGTAAGTGCTGCAAATTTCAGTGTAAGTTAAGACCGGACGTGACGTATATGATATTCATAATATAGACTTCGCCACCGATCATTTTTATAAAATATTATATAAAACAATCTTGGATTTCGTACCTACTATACCAATAAAAAATAAGAAATATCCTTCATGGTATTCTCTTTCTCTCATAAAAATAATAAAATAAAAACATAAAATGCACAGCAAATGGAAAAAAACACGGTAATTACTATGCCGAATTTTCGTTACTACGTACCAGACAAAAGAAAATACAAGGTGAATGTAACAAGCAATATATTTATTCTGCCGAAAATAACATCTAAATAAATAGTAAAAAACTTTGGTCTTTTACAAAAAATTAAAAAAAAAATTCTGATATACCTCAAACGATGTATTTAAAAAAAAATCATGTACTGGTGGTGAAGACATTAGTCAACTATTTAGCGAATACTTTCAAACAACTTACGATTACTATAAACTCCATTCCACCAATCGCCACTGACAACCCATCAGATTATTTTTCTGAAGGGTTAGGTAGTATCATTATTATAAATCCTTTAGTTTCAAAAAATTTACGCGAACTGGATATCAAAAAAGGGGCAGGTAGCGATAACATACCACCAATTTTCATAAAACAGTATGCAGATACACTCTCTAACCCACTGAACATATTATATGACAGATCAATTTCAGAAGGAATATTTCCTAAAAAATTCAAAGAAGCTCTTATCATACCAATTCACAAATCTGGTTCAAAAAATGATGTACAAAACTATCGTCCGATATCGATTCTACCGGTGTTTAGTAAGGTGTTCGAGAGAATTGTTTATGACCAAATCTATCACACTATCAAACTAAGCATTCAAAATAATCACCACGGATTCCTACGCCGTCGTTCTATCCTTTCAAATCTAACTACCCTTACCGAATACGTCACAAGCAACATGGATAAAAGATGCCAAGTGGATGTGATATACACCGATTATGCAAAGGCATTTGACAAGGTAAACCACGATATACTAATATCGAAATTACTTAACATAGGTATACATGGAGACTTATACAGGTGGCTTGTGTCATATGTTCGGAACAGAATGCAGTCAGTGATGGTCGAGGGATTTAAATCCAGCTTCTTTATTCCTCCTTCGGGCGTTCCTCAAGGTTCACACCTAGGTCCACTTCTATTCAATATCTATACTTATGACATTCACAAATGTTTTAATAATTAATTATATCTTACATTTGCCGATGACATGAAAATTTACCTTGCTATTAACTCATTGGCCGATTGTATTAAACTACAAGAGGACCTTGACAGGTTATACACTTACTGTGCATTAAATAAACTAATACTTAACATATCGAAATGTAACAAAATAGCATTTAGTCTCAATTTAAACAAAATAAATTTCACATATACCTTTAACCACTCTGACATAAAGGAAGTCAATTATATAAGAGACCTAGGTGTGATACTTGACTCTAAATTAAATTACATAAACAATATTGATAATATCATAAGTAAAGCAAATAATATGTTAGGATTTATTATTTGCACATGCCGGCCATTCAGTAACATTAAAACCTTATACACTTTATACACCGCATACATACGCCCTCAACTAGAATTCTGTACTCAAATTTGGTCTTCTTTCTACGCAGTTCACATCACAAGAATCGAGAAAGTACAGCAAATATTCATAAACTATATAAATCATAAATTTCACCTTAACTTCAATGATTACCGACAGTCACTGAAA
This sequence comes from Molanna angustata, assembly GCA_963576475.1. NCBI lineage: Eukaryota > Metazoa > Arthropoda > Insecta > Trichoptera > Molannidae > Molanna > Molanna angustata. The sequence continues at coordinate 36,587,991 of OY754974.1, read as the reverse complement.
TATCATAATTTTGATACGCTTGAATGTAGGAGAGTATTACACGACCAATCGCTGCTGCATCCATGTTCCAGGTAGAATGGTTCGCAGACCTCAATTACATCAAGTAGAACGAATATCAGGAAAAATTCAACAATTACACGCATATGCAGCCAATAAACAATACATTCTCAGCTGAGATAGACATATTCAACGCGAAATATTATAGATTTAGACGTGATGTGTGTGTGTGAGGGTGTGTATGAAGGTGTGTGTATGAATATTTTTGGCTTGTAAACTGTTATTTGTTTTTATATAATGTTGATGGAATGCTTTTTTTGGCTCTAACACTGTAAAAATAATATTATATCATTAAACTGTAAATGAGCTGTAGCTTCCCAAAGAAAATAAATAAATAAATTACTGCTATTTTACAATAGGATGTTGTTCAAAATACACTTTAAAGTTTTTTCTCGCTTACACAGATGGCAAATTTTGATATGTTTCCCGGAAAGATGTAAATTCAGTCTCATTTATTAATTCAAGATCACGTAATTCTTCATACAAATTGTGATATCCCCCATAAATCTGCCTCTCTTAGTACACAATAGTTAGTTTCACTTCTCTGCCGTTCATACTTCTTGAGTATTTTATATTTAAGAAATGCATTGTCAAATAATATTCGCTTACGTACATCCATGACAGTAGCTGGCGGCAGAGGGAACGATTCGCGCACACGTAGGACAGAGCCGCCGCGTCGCACCGCATCGCATTGAATTCGCTTACGCGACGTCCTACGTAGGCGATTCAAAGCGAATGCGAAGCGGCGCGGCGCGGCGCGAAAATAACAAACAGTCGGTAACTATGGTAGTGTCCTACGTTAGCGACCGCGAGTTGGTTTCGATGCGGCGCGGCGCGATGCGAAGCAAACGCGATCAGTTGGTTTGATATTTTCGCGCGAATTGATAGCGGCGCCATTGTTTTTTGACATGTCAGAAACAGAAATTTTAATTTCTGTCCATGTACGTCCCATATTATGGGACAAATTATTATCGAACCGCGAATTTTAGGATTTGGCAAAAATAAATGGGACTACAAGTATAGGATGTTGTTCAAAACACACAAAGTTTTCTCTCTCTTGCACGAATGTCAAATTTTGATATGTTTCCCGGAAAGATGTAAATTCAGTCTCATTTATTAATTCAAGATCACGTAATTCTTCATACAAATCGTGATATCCCCCATAAATATGCCTCTCTAAGTACACAATAATAGTTTCACTTCTCTGTCGTACATACTTCTTGAGTATTTTATACGTACATTATATTATTTACGTACATCCATGACAGTAGCTGGCGGCAGAGGGAACGATTCGCGCACACGTAGGACAGAGCCGCCGCGTCGCCCCGCATCGCATTGATTTCGCTTGTATCCGCACCGCATCGCTTCGCAATCGCGTTCGCTTTGAATCGCCTACGTAGGACGTAGCGTTATATCCGCATCACATCACTTCGCAATCGCGTTCGCTTTGAATCGCCTACGTAGGACGATCGCCTCGTTTACAATAAATACCTATCTCGAGCAATATATTATTATCTCTCTCTTGCACATTATTATCAATATATCACATAATTAGTAGGCAGTATGTAGGCAGTTCACACCATTCATTTTTATATTATTCAGCCAGTAATATTCTTATGTTCATAGTATTTTTTATTTGAGTTTTTTTTTTTTTTAATTATTTTTTCTTTGGTTTTTGATATATGTACTGTGTTGTTTAATTTACCTCTCTTATATTTTTTTATTTTTCTTTATATATCCTCTGCTACCGTTGTTATGTCTAGATGTTTATAAATTGTTTTTTTTTTTGTTTATGCTGTGTCATGTAATATTTAATTTTGTAAAGGGCTTTGAGCCGTGAATCAATAAATAAATAAATAATTACCAATGCACCTGTCTCATTTTAAAGGATTCCTTAAATATTGTGATTTACTTGCCAAGAACATATATTCATTTTTTGACCACATATAAATGTATTAACCATGAAATTACTATTTATGCATTACTACTTAGCCACGTCTACGCATTGTTTATGTTATATTTTTTTTATTTTATTATTGTGTGTACCCAATACTTATTAGAATAATACTAATAATTTATTTTACTCTGCGCACTCACATCGTACTATACATATTACCCGATATGTAAATGACCTGTAAAGGTTTGAATATTTATTACCAGAACGTAAGGGGTCTACGCACAAAAACCAATACATTCTATCGAAACTTATGCTTACATAAACTCATTTGACTTGATAGGTGTCAGTGAAACTTGGCTGATCGCGGCATACTTGATACCGAATTGTTTGACGAAAGATATATGGTCTGGCGTCGCGACCATGAGTATTAAATGACCAAGCAAGCTTTCAGGGGAGGTATACTGTTAGCTACCCGCAAACATTTAAATGTAGTACCCCAACCGTTATGGCATTCTTCAGCAGAGGATCTCTGGATTACTATTATCTCAAAAAAATCATCACATAGCAAGGCATCAATACTTCACGTTGGAATTGTATACTTATGTAAACAAAACCAAGGTTTTTCTTATTCTATCCAACTATCTAATTTCCTAAACAAATTGACTGAAATTTTTATATTAAACCCAAATGACCATTTTTTAGTCTTGGGTAATTTTAACCTCGGAAACATTCAGTGGAAACATGGGACCAAATATTTCCTTCTTGTCACCGACAACGAACAATTCTTCATACAGCCAAGATGAGTCAAATTTACTCGATCAAATGGCCATGTGTGACTTATACCAATATGATTCCATAACAAATGCACACGGGCGTATTTTAGATCTTGTCTTTTCAAGTGATTCATTGTCGGTTCATGAATGTACCAATCCCTTTGTACCTATTACAGAGAACAGGGTATTTTAACTCTGCCCTGTGCATTTGCCCTCGAATGTTTGCTGTACGCATATAGAAATTTGTATAAAACACCTTTGAACTCAAATTATCATGAATACAATACAAGGAAAAAAGAAATGATTCATCCACCTGGGCACAGATTAAGCAAGGTGTCAAAGAGTTTTATTTGTATGAGCGTACGACTTTACAACAATCTTCCAACAAATATGAAATCACTGGATGCTTTGGGTTTCAAGAGAGAGGCTAAAAAGTATCTTGTTAACAATGCTTTTTACTCTACTGACGAGATACTAAACATTAATCCAACTAATCTGTGATATTTGTGAACACAAACATACTAATTAATTAACTATTTTATATGGGTATTTGTTTGGTTTGTCGTCCTTGACTTTGTTCTTGTATTCTTTCTGCTTTTTCAATGCTATGTACCTTACTTTTATCTTAAATAACTGTTAATTGGACATGGTGCTAGTGGGACCCTTTACATCCTTCTAGCACTCAATTTTTCTTTTCTGAATTTTTCTTTTCTTTTTTTTCCCGAATTGCTTATTTTGTATACATATATTTTATTTTTTATTTCTCTATATTCTTTTTTTTATTACTCTTTTTTTTTAAGATATTTATTTTTTAATAAAAGTAATACATTCTTATTTTCCCGCCAAACTGCAAAGCAGTTTTTTGGCAGAGCAGATTTTCTCTTTCACATAATATTATAAATTTCACATATAATTATTTCAATAAACTAATCTCAAATATAAAAGATACAGAGACCAAACAAAAATCTGAAAGAAAAAAAAACTTGAAAATTCGAAAGAAATTTTTACTCTCCACACTATGGAATAGGGGAGAGTCATGATTTCGCAAAATTTAAGCGTATTTTTTTTACATCAATTTCTCAATGGGTATCATGTAGAGAATGCACACTATGAGTTTCGTCGTGATGTGTTTGTGTGTATGGCGTATACGCCGTACGCCGTACGCCGTACGCCGTAGCATTTATCTTTTTTGTGTCCTCTCTACAGCCCAAACTATAAGTCTGATTGACTTCATATTAACATCATATGTGTAAAGTGCAAAGACCTAGAGCTGATTAGTTTTCCATAGACAACTTTTGATTTCTTCACTATGAATTCATCATTTACGTTGTTTTTTTTTGTGTCCTCTCTGCAGCCCAAACTATAAGTCCGATTGACTTCATATTGATATCACATGTGTTAAGTCCATAAACTTAGAGCTGATTAGTTTTCCATAGACAACGGTTCATTTTTTCCCAATGTTTCTTTATGATTTCATCTATTAAAACTGAAAAAATGCTCTCACGACCTGGAAATTAGAGATATTTTAATTTGGTTTCAAATATTTATACAACACCAAGAATCTTCATAAAATTGTATTCAAAGTTGGTCAATGTTAAAAGAAAAATATTCAACGGTTTCAAAAATTATATTTTATTTAATGGATATTTGTATGAAACTTATATGTAACAAGAGAATTTTTTTATATTTGGCAATGTTCAGTTCATTGATTTCATATTGATATAAGAATATTAATAGCTTGAACTTAGAACTGATTAGCTTTTCATAGATATCATAAAATTTCTTCATATGATATCACGTGTCAACATTGTCAAAATGGTCTAACGCTCTTTGAAACAAAATTTATCTGCTTTTTTTAAAATATTTCATACAACATAAGCAGTCTTCACTATACTGCATTAATAGTTTGTTTATCTTAACATAAAAATATACTATCGGAAGAAAATTTATATTCCTGATAGTAACGTTTAGTATGAATAAAAATGTAATTAGATAAATTTCTATGTATGGAAAAGTTCAGTAATTTGATTTCATGTTATAATGTAAAAAGCTTGAACATAGAACTGATTAGCTTTCCATAAACAACAAAAAAAATCTTCATATGATATCACCTGTCAAAATTTGGAAAATGCTCTCGCGTTCTTTAGAACAAAATTTATCTGCTTTTTTTAAAATATTTCATACAACATAAGCATTCTACACCATACTGCATTAAAAGTTTGTCTATCTTATCATAAAAATATACTATCGGAAGAAAATTTATATTCCTGATAGTAACATTTAGTATGAATAAAAATGTAATTATATAAATTTCTATGTATGGAAAAGTTCAGTAATTTGATTTCATGTTATAATGTAAAGAGCTTGAACATATAACTGATTAGCTTTCCATAAATAAAAAAAAAAATCTTCATATGATATCACCTGTCAAAATTTGGAAAATGCTCTCGCGTTCTTTAGAACAAAATTTATCTGCTTTTTTTAAAATATTTCATACAACATAAGCATTCTTCCCTATACTGCATTAATAGTTTGTCTATCTTAACATAAAAATATACTATCGAAAGAAAATTTATATTCCTGATAGTAACATTTAGTATGAATAAAAATGTAATTAGATAAATTTCTATGTATGGAAAAGTTCAGTAATTTGATTTCATGTTATAATGTAAAGAGCTTGAACATAGAACTGATTAGCTTTCCATAAATAACTAAAAATTCTTCATATAATATCACGTGTCAAAATTTTGAAAATGCTCTCGCGTTCTTTAAAACAAAATTTATCTGCTTTTTTTAAAATATTTCATTCAACATAAGCATTCTTCCCTATACTGCATTAATAGTTTGTCTATCTTAACATAAAAATATACTATCGGAAGAAAATTTATATTCCTGATAGTAACATTTAGTACGAATAAAAATGTAATTAGATAAATTTCTATGTATGGAAACGTTCAGTAATTTGATTTCATGTTATAATGTAAAAAGCTTGAACATAGAACTGATTAGCTTTCCATAAACAACAAAAAAAATCTTCATATGATATCACCTGTCAAAATTTGGAAAATGCTCTCGCGTTCTTTAGAACAAAATTTATCTGCTTTTTTTAAAATATTTCATACAACATAAGCATTCTACACCATACTGCATTAATAGTTTGTCTATCTTAACATAAAAATATACTATCGAAAGAAAATTTATATTCCTGATAGTAACATTTAGTATGAATAAAAATGTAATTAGATAAATTTCTATGTATGGAAAAGTTCAGTAATTTGATTTCATGTTATAATGTAAAGAGCTTGAACATAGAACTGATTAGCTTTCCATAAATAACTAAAAATTCTTCATATAATATCACGTGTCAAAATTTTGAAAATGCTCTCGCGTTCTTTAAAACAAAATTTATCTGCTTTTTTTAAAATATTTCATTCAACATAAGCATTCTTCCCTATACTGCATTAATAGTTTGTCTATCTTAACATAAAAATATACTATCGGAAGAAAATTTATATTCCTGATAGTAACATTTAGTACGAATAAAAATGTAATTAGATAAATTTCTATGTATGGAAACGTTCAGTAATTTGATTTCATGTTATAATGTAAAGAGCTTGAACATAGAACTGATTAGCTTTCCATAAATAACTAAAAATTCTTCATATAATATCACGTGTCAAAATTTTGAAAATGCTCTCGCGTTCTTTAAAACAAAATTTATCTGCTTTTTTTAAAATATTTCATACAACATAAGCATTCTTCACTATACTGCATTAATAGTTTGTTTATCTTAACATAAAAATATACTATCGGAAGAAAATTTATATTCCTGATAGTAACATTTAGTATGAATAAAAATGTAATTAGATAAATTTCTATGTATGGAAATGTTCAGTAATTTGATTTCATGTTATAATGTAAAGAGCTTGAACATAGAACTGATTAGCTTTCCATAAATAACAAAAAAAATCTTCATATGATATCACCTATCAAAATTTGGAAAATGCTCTCGCGTTCTTTAGAACAAAATTTATCTGCTTTTTTTAAAATATTTCATACAACATAAGCATTCTTCACTATACTGCATTAATAGTTTGTTTATCTTAACATAAAAATATACTATCGGAAGAAAATTTATATTCCTGATAGTAACATTTAGTATGAATAAAAATGTAATTAGATAAATTTCTATGTATGGAAAAGTTCAGTAATTTGATTTCATGTTATAATGTTAAGAGCTTGAACATAGAACTGATTAGCTTTCCATAAATAACAAAAAAAATCTTCATATGATATCACCTATCAAAATTTGGAAAATGCTCTCGCGTTCTTTAGAACAAAATTTATCTGCTTTTTTTAAAATATTTCATACAACATAAGCATTCTTCCCTATACTGCATTAATAGTTTGTCTATCTTAACATAAAAATATACTATCGGAAGAAAATTTATATTCCTGATAGTAACATTTAGTATGAATAAAAATGTAATTAGATAAATTTCTATGTATGGAAACGTTCAGTAATTTGATTTCATGTTATAATGTAAAGAGCTTGAACATAGAACTGATTAGCTTTCCATAAATAACAAAAAAAATCTTCATATGATATCACCTGTCAAAATTTGGAAAATGCTCTCGCGTTCTTTAGAACAAAATTTATCTGCTTTTTTAAAAATATTTCATACAACATAAGCATTCTTCCCTATACTGCATTAATAGTTTGTCTATCTTATCATAAAAATATACTATCGGAAGAAAATTTATATTCCTGATAGTAACATTTAGTATGAATAAAAATGTAATTAGATAAATTTCTATGTATGGAAACGTTCAGTAATTTGATTTCATGTTATAATGTAAAGAGCTTGAACATAGAACTGATTAGCTTTCCATAAATAACTAAAAATTCTTCATATAATATCACGTGTCAAAATTTTGAAAATGCTCTCGCGTTCTTTAAAACAAAATTTATCTGCTTTTTTTTAAATATTTCATACAACATAAGCATTCTTCACTATACTGCATTAATAGTTTGTTTATCTTAACATAAAAATATACTATCGGAAGAAAATTTACATTCCTGATAGTAACATTTAGTATGAATAAAAATGTAATTAGATAAATTTCTATGTATGGAAAAGTTCAGTAATTTGATTTCATGTTATAATGTAAAGAGCTTGAACATAGAACTGAATAGCTTTCCATAAATAACAAAAAAATCTTCATATGATATCACCTGTCAAAATTTGGAAAATGCTCTCGCGTTATTTAGAACAAAATTTATCTGCTTTTTTTAAAATATTTCATACAACATAAGCATTCTTCCCTATACTGCATTAATAGTTTGTCTATCTTATCATAAAAATATACTATCGGAAGAAAAATTATATACTAGAAAAAACAGTTTATTATTATTACTCTCCACACTATGGAATAGGGGAGAGTCATGATTTCGCAAAATTTAAGCGTATTTTTTTTACATCAATTTCTCAATGGGTATCATGTAGAGAATGCACACTATGAGTTTCGTCGTGATGTGTTTGTGTGTATGGCGTATACGCCGTACGCCGTACGCCGTAGCATTTATCTTTTTTGTGTCCTCTCTACAGCCCAAACTATAAGTCTGATTGACTTCATATTAACATCATATGTGTAAAGTGCAAAGACCTAGAGCTGATTAGTTTTCCATAGACAACTTTTGATTTCTTCTCTATGAATTCATCATTTACGTTGTTTTTTTTTTGTGTCCTCTCTGCAGCCCAAACTATAAGTCCGATTGACTTCATATTGATATCACATGTGTTAAGTCCATAAACTTAGAGCTGATTAGTTTTCCATAGACAATGGTTCATTTTTTCCCAATGTTTCTTTATGATTTCATCTATTAAAACTGAAAAAATGCTCTCACGACCTGGAAATTAGAGATATTTTAATTTGGTTTCAAATATTTATACAACACCAAGAATCTTCATAAAATTGTATTCAAAGTTGGTCAATGTTAAAAGAAAAATATTCAACGGTTTCAAAAATTATATTTTATTTAATGGATATTTGTATGAAACTTATATGTAACAAGAGAATTTTTTTATATTTGGCAATGTTCAGTTCATTGATTTCATATTGATATAAGAATATTAATAGCTTGAACTTAGAAGGAACATCATTGTAGGTACCTGGTTGCTAGGCAAATATTAAACATGTCAGTTGTGTTTTGATTTTGACTGCAATATAAAATATAAAAATTGGTTTTTTGTAGTGAATAACAATCTATATTTGTGATGGTATAGTGATTAACTTTCAGTTTTTGTACAAAACAATCTTTGTTGTGCGTTATTTTTGTGTGGAAGCTGAATTCACTATTGGGATTGCACTTTGTGTGTTTGACAGATACTTATTGTGAGTTATCTTATTTTTCTCTCGTCACATTTGATCTAAAACAGTCGTTAATAAACAAATAACTATCAAACAGAATAAAAATCGTGTTTAATGAAGAATTTGTTTTCGAAATATATATAAATATCAAGTGATAAGTGGTGACATTTTTGAAAGTAAACATTTTAAATTCGCTCAGCATTATTTTTTACCGTATACATTGCAATCAACGTGTTTGGTTGATTGGCGACAATGAATGACCCACCCGATAAGGGTGGCCCTAATGCCAAAAAGAAAAGACTGGATATGGAACCAGAGTCTTCTTCACAAATGACAATTCGGTCAAATGAATACACAAATCAATTTGTCAAAGAAGGCGACTGTCCACCTTCAGTTGCTGTCAATGAGAGCGCATGCATATCTTCGGCTTCAGTTGGTGAGAGCCAGTACTCGCCTTTGGCTCTTCCGCCTTTCATGGTCGTTGTGGAGAACACGGAAAAGGGTAAACCCATTCATCCCATGGTTTTGGGTGGTTTACTATCTAGATCAGGTATGGAGGGGATTGTCCCTGGAGGAGTGAGGGCGGATGGAGGTCGCCGCACCATAGTTACATTTGCAACTGCTAAATATGCAAATAACTTTATAAAATCGAATATGCTTTCATCTAAGGGTTTGAAATCTTATATTCCCAATTACAAACTGTACAAGAGTGGATTGATTAGACGCATACCAACGGATCTAACAGATGACGACATTATGAACAATATTCAAGTACCCCTTGGTTGCGGGAAAGTTGCTAGACTAAGACGTTTGAATAGAAGGACTAATATCAACGGAAAAATGGAGTGGATTCCTTCATCCACAATTCTTGTCACATTTGAGGGGCAAAAACTCCCTGATTACATATACTTATTTTATAATTCTATAAATGTTGATTTGTATATTCCGCCTTCATACATTTGCCATAAATGCCAAAGATACGGACATACCCACACTAGATGTACCAATTCATCAAGATGTGCTAAATGCGGTGAAAACCACGAATCTAAAGACTGCTTAAAAACAGAAACTAAAAGCATATGTGTAAACTGTAAAGGAGACCATATATCTACAAGCAATATTTGCCCTGAGTTGCATAGACAAAGGGATATTAGACGTGTTATGGCTACAGAGGGCGTATCCTTTGTTCAAGCTTCTAAAAAAGTTGGAGCCCCCAAAAAATCGTTCAGTGAGGTGACTTCAGCATCATCTCCTAATAAAAAGCAAATTAAGAAAATCATAGATCACAAAACAATCAACTCCTTATTGTCCTACTCAAATGGACAACCACTGAATCCCAAGAATGGATGTGGTGTGCCCCCAGAATTTAATATCAATGCTTCTTCTCCATCCTCTTCTTCTAATGATTCTTCGATTTCTGAATCGCCACTTAATCCTAATAACATTAAACTGATGTTCCAGATTTTTACCTATCTATTATCAAATATTAATGATGAATCTATCTTTACACAAATGTCTTCTCTTCTAGCTCCTCCTGCTTCACCTGAATCTCATAATTAGACTAGGTATCTCTAATATGGTGTCATTTTTTTTTTCTTGCTATTACTCATAGCTTAATTATTTTAAGTGAAGACATCGCAAATAGAAAAATTCACAGTAATTACAGATACTAATACTAACAAAAATATTTCAGTCCTACAGTGGAATGCTCGAAGTGCTGTGAGTAATAGAGCTGATATTGTTTATCTTTTAAACCACTATAAAATCAACATCGCTGCTATTGCCGAAACGTGGATTAGACCACACTATTCTTATAATATACCAGGATACTTTTGTGTAAGAGGCGACAGACAGGAGGGGAGAGGCGGTGGCGTGGCTTTGTTGGTCGACTCGGCGCTTTCTTTTACCCAAATTGATCTGCCTTTTAATCCATTTCTGGAAGTGGCGGCTGTAATAATTAATAATATAGGATTCATATCAGCGTATGTACCTCCGGGCACTGGTTTTGACAACAGTTTTTGGAACTCCGTAGTGCCACTCCTCCCTGCATCGTATTTTATTCTAGGGGATTTTAATGCTCATAGTCCATCTTGGGGTTGCTCTAGATCAGATAGGTCAGGAAATCATATTTTGACATTCATCGATGAACATAATTTGTGCATCCTAAATGATGGATCAGCAACGAGGCTGACTCCAACGGGTCAGAACCGAAGCGCTCTGGACCTGTCCTTGTGTACAGGAGATTTGGCCAGCTCTGTAAATTGGACGATAACACACGATGCTTTCTCAAGCGACCACTTTCCCATTATTTTCACGTACAATTGTTCCTCTAGCTTATATTTACCTCAAAACCAGAGAAACCTTTATAACATTCGTAAGGCGGACTGGTTTAGATTCAGGAAGATAATTGAGAGCAGAGTTAATGAAAGAGAGAATCCATTCGATAGTAATACAACCGTCCAAAATAACTACAATAACTTCTTCCAAATTCTAAAAGATGCAACAGATGAATCCATACCGAAAAAGAAGGGTGGTAGAAGGCCTAGGAGATATACTCCATGGTGGGATGAGGAGTGCGATATACTGGTTGAGGAGCGTAAAAAAGCCATGCTCAAATATAAAAACGACATGTCTATGGAAAATTTTTTGTCTGCTAAGGCCCTTCAAGCAAAAACAAAAAAGGCACTTAGACAGAAAAAGCGTAATGGTTGGTCTGGATTTTGTTCGTCACTGTCTCCCAACTCCCCACCGTCATATGTTTGGGACATGATTAAACGCTTTAGGGGCTCGATGGTTCCTCCTCGTAGATTGCAGTATACCAAATTATGGCTCCCCAACTTTGTTAAGTCTTTAGCTCCCTCATATGTTCCCAATATAACTCAAATTACATTGCACGGACAATCTGCAACAGTTAACACCGGCTCATGTTTAGTCTGGCCGTTTTCCTTAGATGAACTGAAAATATCGTTAATAAAGACCAAAAACTCGTCCCCAGGTCTGGATAAGATCCCTTACTCGGTGCTGAGGAAACTTCCGGATCCATTTCTTCTTTTCCTTTTAGACATTTTCAACCAAATTTTGCACAAAAGCTCTGTCCCTGTCGAATGGAAACACCAGTTGGTGATCCCAATTCCGAAACCGGGTAGGGATCTGACCCTGGGGTCATCATACCGTCCTATTGCCTTGTCTTCTTGTATATTAAAATTGCTTGAACACCTTATTAAGATACGAATAGAATGGTTCCTGGAAAACAGTCGTCATTTATCAAGTAGCCAGTTCGGGTTTAGAAGGTCACTCGGATGTATGGATAGTCTATGTACTCTTGTTACGGACATACAGCTGACTTTTTCTAACAAAGAGTTCCTCGTGGCCGCTTTTTTAGACATTGACGCAGCCTACGACAACGTATGTCTTCATACACTCTACATTAAGCTGATTCAGTTGAACATTCCTGACCCTTTAGCTAGATTGATATTCAACATGTTCATTGAAAGGAGAATAGTTATTGAGAATGACGATGGGGTAATTGTTAGATCTGTGTGGAGGGGTCTTCCGCAGGGCTCTGTTTTGTCTCCCCTTCTATTCAATGCGTACTTATATAACATACGGTCTGCTATCCCTAGCGATTGCAAAATATTACAGTATGCAGACGATATAGCCTTGTACACTGTTCATAGGAACATTGATCGAGCTGTAAACATTCTGTCCGACTCCCTTTCTAGATTAAATACCTGGTTGCTTTCTCACTCTCTCCAATTATCTCCTGTAAAATCAAAGATTATGGTTTTCTCCAGAAAGCATAGAAACCCTGAAGTTTTAATACGTCTTAACGATATTGACATTCCTCAGGTTGACGAAACCAAATTTTTGGGAGTTGTTTTCGATAGGAAGTTGGCATGGAACTCTTTTGTTGATAAAATAACAGCTAAATGCGAACGTAATACAAACATCCTACGAGCAGTGGCTGGAGTTTCATGGGGATCTCACCCTTCCACTATGAGAAACATGTACAATGCGTTGATTCGTTCCCACCTCGACTATGCATGTTTTTTGTTAAATTCTCTTCCAATCCATCTAGAAACTAGGCTTGAGAGAGTTCAGTCTAGGTGTCTTAAACTTATAATGGGTGCTATGCAGTCTACGCCTATAAACGCTCTTCAAGTGGAATGTTCGGAGATGCCGCTGGTTATAAGGCGACTCTACCTGGCAGAAAGGTTCATTCTCAAACGCATTAGTTATTCTGAACATCCACTTTTCGATAATATCGTTAAACTGAATCAGTCCTACCAGTCCAACAGATATTGGCTCAAAAAACACATCCCTCTGCTGTGTACAGCTTATTCTTCTATTAATGACACATACAAAGGATCAAAATATCCCTTTCCCTCTTCAGTTTTCAATTTGCCTCTTAAAGTCTTACAAACGATTCCTAATGTCATACAAAATATTGGTTTAACCAAGAAACCCAATCATTGCTTTAATGATTTTAATCAAAAGTTTATTTCTTGTGTAAATGAAAAATGGCCGACTTATCTAAGAATATACACGGATGGATCTAAATTAACTACTGGCGGATTCGTTGGATCTGCTTTTGCAATCCCTAAATTGAACATAGAGGCCGGGTTCAAATTACCATCTGAGGCTTCAGTGTATACCGCTGAATGCTTTGCATTAAAGGAGGTCTTACGCGAATGCGTATCGCTGTCAAAACAAAATATTATCATCTTTTCTGACTCACTTTCCTTAGTAAAATGTTTGTCCTCCCCTTATTCCATTTTTTCGCGCAATCAACTTATAATTGACATTCGTCTATTGCTATACGAATTACAAGAAGAAAATAAAGACGTGGTAATCGCATGGATCCCGGCACATAGCGGCATTTATGGTAATGAGAGAGCGGATGCATTGGCCAAACAGGCCGCCCTCCAGGGTAATCTTCCGAACAATTTCGTTGCTCCTGAATGTGATCTGCTGAGTGTTTTAGAACGTGACAGGGTGAAAGACTGGTGTTCGCAATGGCAAAATAGCCCCAAAGGTTACCATTATAAAAAAGTGCAGAGTTCCATCCCCTCGCGTCCTTGGTTCCACCGAAAGAGGTTATCTAGGCATCACATTGTTTATATTTCTAGACTGCGCTTTGGTCATATGCGATTGGATAGCCATCTGTTCCGTCTCGGATTGGTGGAGTCCCCGTTCTGCGAATGTGGATGGGATGAGGAAACTCCGGATCACGTTCTGTTTGGTTGTCCAATCAGGGATGCGCTAGACATTTATTTTAGTTTTGAGAATGTCCAATACCCTGTTTCCACAGTTTACCTTCTTGGGCTGAACTCTCCTCAAGTTCATGGTTTAATATTTAAATCGATTATAAAAAATCTGACTATTATTTAATTCTTTTTTTTTTTTTTATTGACTTAATCTTTGTTAACTAATGTTTCTGATTAATAACGGCTGCAACATCCTTTTATGGGTGAAAAGCCTTAAGAGAAAAAAAAAAAAAAACTTAGAACTGATTAGCTTTTCATAGATATCATAAAATTTCTTCATATGATATCACGTGTCAACATTGTCAAAATGGTCTAACGCTCTTTGAAACAAAATTTATCTGCTTTTTTTAAAATATTTCATACAACATAAGCAGTCTTCACTATACTGCATTAATAGATTGTTTATCTTAACATAAAAATATACTATCGGAAGAAAATTTATATTCCTGATAGTAACGTTTAGTATGAATAAAAATGTAATTAGATAAATTTCTATGTATGGAAAAGTTCAGTAATTTGATTTCATGTTATAATGTAAAAAGCTTGAACATAGAACTGATTAGCTTTCCATAAACAACAAAAAAAATCTTCATATGATATCACCTGTCAAAATTTGGAAAATGCTCTCGCGTTCTTTAGAACAAAATTTATCTGCTTTTTTTAAAATATTTCATACAACATAAGCATTCTACACCATACTGCATTAAAAGTTTGTCTATCTTATCATAAAAATATACTATCGGAAGAAAATTTATATTCCTGATAGTAACATTTAGTATGAATAAAAATGTAATTATATAAATTTCTATGTATGGAAAAGTTCAGTAATTTGATTTCATGTTATAATGTAAAGAGCTTGAACATATAACTGATTAGCTTTCCATAAATAACAAAAAAAATCTTCATATGATATCACCTGTCAAAATTTGGAAAATGCTCTCGCGTTCTTTAGAACAAAATTTATCTGCTTTTTTTAAAATATTTCATACAACATAAGCATTCTTCCCTATACTGCATTAATAGTTTGTCTATCTTAACAAAAAAATATACTATCGGAAGAAAATTTATATTCCTGATAGTAACAATACAAGTATGAATAAAAATGTAATTAGATAAATTTCTATGTATGGAAAAGTTCAGTAATTTGATTTCATGTTATAATGTAAAGAGCTTGAACATAGAACTGATTAGCTTTCCATAAATAACTAAAAATTCTTCATATAATATCACATGTCAAAATTTTGAAAATGCTCTCGCGTTCTTTAAAACAAAATTTATCTGCTTTTTTTAAAATATTTCATACAACATAAGCATTCTTCACTATACTGCATTAATAGTTTGTTTATCTTAACATAAAAATATACTATCGGAAGAAAATTTATATTCCTGATAGTAACATTTAGTATGAATAAAAATGTAATTAGATAAATTTCTATGTATGGAAAAGTTCAGTAATTTGATTTCATGTTATAATGTAAAGAGCTTGAACATAGAACTGATTAGCTTTCCATAAATAACAAAAAAAATCTTCATATGATATCACCTGTCAAAATTTGGAAAATGCTCTCGCGTTCTTTAGAACAAAATTTATCTGCTTTTTTTAAAATATTTCATTCAACATAAGCATTCTTCCCTATACTGCATTAATAGTTTGTCTATCTTAACATAAAAATATACTATCGGAAGAAAATTTATATTCCTGATAGTAACATTTAGTATGAATAAAAATGTAATTAGATAAATTTCTATGTATGGAAACGTTCAGTAATTTGATTTCATGTTATAATGTAAAGAGCTTGAACATAGAACTGATTAGCTTTCCATAAATAACTAAAAATTCTTCATATAATATCACGTGTCAAAATTTTGAAAATGCTCTCGCGTTCTTTAAATCAAAATTTATCTGCTTTTTTTAAAATATTTCATACAACATAAGCATTCTTCACTATACTGCATTAATAGTTTGTTTATCTTAACATAAAAATATACTATCGAAAGAAAATTTATATTCCTGGTAGTAACATTTAGTATGAATAAAAATGTAATTAGATAAATTTCTATGTATGGAAAAGTTCAGTAATTTGATTTCATGTTATAATGTAAAGAGCTTGAACATAGAACTGATTAGCTTTCCATAAATAACAAAAAAATTCTTCATATGATATCACCTGTCAAAATTTGGAAAATACTCTTGCGTTCTTTAAAACAAAATTTATGTGCTTTTTTAAAATATTTCATACAACATAAGCATTCTTCACTATACTGCATTAATAGTTTGTCTATCTTAACATAAAAATATACTATCGGAAGAAAATTTATATTCCTGATAGTAACATTTAGTATGAATAAAAATGTAATTAGATAAATTTCTATGTATGGAAACGTTCAGTAATTTGATTTCATGTTATAATGTAAAGAGCTTGAACATAGAACTGATTAGCTTTCCATAAATAACAAAAAAATCTTCATATGATATCACGTGTCAAAATTTTGAAAATGCTCTCGCGTTCTTTAAATCAAAATTTATCTGCTTTTTTTAAAATATTTCATACAACATAAGCATTCTTCACTATACGGCATTAATAGTTTGTCTATCTTAACATGAAAATATACTATCGTTAGAAAATTTATATTCCTGGTAGTAAAATTTAGAATGAATAAAATATTTCATTGTCAATATTTGTGGTGTGGAGAGTTTAGTGTTGGCCACAACCCACTCGTTTTTTAAATAAACCTTACACATAATATACATTAGATATAGGTACCTATAATTAATCAACAATAATAATTCAAAGTCTAACGAACGCTTGAATTCAGATACAGATGTTTAAGAGTATTTTTTATAGTAACTATTTTCGTTTCGTCAGACTTTAAAATATTTCTTATCCTAATCGGCAACGCGTTAATAATATGCGGCACAAGATGTTTCCTGGTACGATCTCATCTCCATACACGTTGTTTGTCTTAGGTACCTGCAGGGCACGCTCCATCGCCAGCCAGCCACCTCCCATATATGTGACTTATTTCTGTTTTAAAAGATTCATTTTTGTATTCTTCCAAAATGATGCACTGTTTTACTTTATTTTGTATTGGGAGTATTTTACATATTTCAAATAATTTTTCATATTGGCTATTACATGATTTTTTTGTATTATTGTCCACCAACATTTTCAAGAAATTGATTTGAATTTGTTTAATTTTATTGGGGTGTGTTGGGTAGGTTAAGCCGTAACAAGTTAACGCGTAGCTGATGATCGAGTCGACCATAGCATAGTATATAGAATACAGTATGGCCCGAGAAACACTACCCTTTAACATATAAAAATTACACAATATTGAATTTAATTTTGTACAAATGAGTTCTACGTGTTTACTCCAATTAAATGTATTATCAATCTGTAATCCTAGGTATGTACATATATTGGTTAACTTTATCAATTTCTGAACATGCAAAATCAATATAATTTTTGTGCATGCATTCATAGGTATGTCCAACAATTTTGAATGCTACATTTTTTTGTTTTGAATGAGCTGACCGTATGTGTACATATTTAGTTTTCTTCACATTTACAATAATTCCGTTATCATGGGCCCATTTAAATATGTTATTTAGGTCATGTTGGATGTTTTTTTCGATGATAGTCGATGAAGTCATCCGCAAACATGTATTTACTACAGTATTTAATGACATTCCCGAGTGTATTGACATGCATAATGTAGCATAATGGTCCAGTGATTGATCCAGTTGCCACTCCGTATTTGGCTGTCCTTTTCTCGCTTATTCTGTCCTTAATTTTGACTACAAATTGCCTCTCACTGAGATAACTCTCGAACCACTTCTTCATTGGTCCTCTGATACCACATTCTTCCATAGCTACCATAAGCGTTTCGTGGTCAAGAGTATCGAATGCTTTTTTGAAGTCTATAAATAGTGCAACTACATGCTTCTTCTTATCCAAATTTTCATTTATTTCTATACTATATCTGTACTATGTTAAATCATGATGTCAATGAATTATATTAATTATTGTGACCATAATATTGTAAATTGTGAACCATGTAATGATGAACCCAAGTGTTCTGTAAAGAACCTAGGGGGGATAAAATACAATAAACAATAAACAATAATATTGACTCACATCACAAAGCCCTTACTATTCAATTAGATTATTTAGAATATCAAGCATTAAAACCCGCCCCCCGTAAAAATATACCTATTTGATCTGGCAGACTATAACGCTATTAATTTAGAGCTCGAAATAATAGACTGAACCGCACAGTTAGCTTCCCCATGCAGATCTTTAGACGATTCTTTGATTTTTTTTACGGCACATTTTACTCTATTCGGGACCGATATATCCCTGTAATACAAATAAAAAATTACTACCACCCGCCACGGTTCTCTTCCGCACTTATCAAGACAATCAAAGAGAAACATAAATTCGGTGCATACTTCTTGCAACAATATTATTACCATTAAACTCTGTATACTGTATATTATACTGACTAGTGAACACAATACTGACTGGTCGGTCAGTATTAGCTCGTTTTTTTTTGTTGCGGATGCAGATGGCTAAATGGTTAATATTATCTACTCTTCCCTACTCTTTTCTTTTTTATCTTTTATATATATATATATATATTTTTATATATTATATATTATTTTTTTTTTTTTCGGGCAACTAACAGGTACTATGTCAAATATTGATTTAACACGCATCCAATAACAAGTTGCCACATTCTGGAGACTTACGATATTAATCGTCTCACAGATCCAGACTGAAAACACAATTAAAAACTGTGTCTCCACCGGGAATCGAACCCGGGACCTTTGGATCAGTAGTCAGATACCCAACCAACTGAGCCACAAAGGCCGACAAACTGTATATATATATATATATATATATATATATATATATATATATATATATATATATATATATATATATATATATATATATATATATATATATATATATATATATATATATATATATATATATATATATATATATATATATATATATATATATATATATATATATATATATATATATATATATATATATATATATATATATATATATATATATATATATATATATATATATATATATATATATATATATATATATATATATATATATATATATATATATATATATATATATATATATATATATATATATATATATATATATATATATATATATATATATATATATATATATATATATATATATATATATATATATATATATATATATATATATATATATATATATATATATATATATATATATATATATATATATATATATATATATACTTTAATATACCTGTGTTAAAAAAAATATTTTTGCAATTGTTAAATAATTTATGTACTTAGTTTAAGCTATTTAAAAGAACTTTTAAAAGGTTTATATCCTGTTAATATAATTATACCTATTGTAAATTCATATTGTAAACTGTTGGTTCTTTAAAATCAATAAAATAAAATAAAATAAAATAAATTTTTCCGCAAGTTCAAGATATACGGCAATAAAAGTGATGAACAATCATTTTTATTTCTTAGAAAAAAAGCTACCACACTAGAGGCCAAATGCTATCATGATTATATCACAAGAGTTGAGAATTCCATCTTACATAACGCTAGATATTTCTGGTCATTTATAAAACATAAATCAAAATCAATCTCTTTGCCACGTAGTATGACTCTTAATAACATTACCGTCAATACAGGCGATGACATATTTTTTTTTTTTTTTTAAATGAACATGTCTTTGTTAAACAAGTACATTATACATCTTACTACGTTTCCTAAAATAACCAAATAAATGCTTGTGCTATAGGTAAACAAAGGCAGTATTCGAACTCCGCTAACCGCTCTGCCATCGACTCATCTGTATATACATAAGTAGGTAAGTCTTTTTCTGAATATTATCAACAACCTTCTTAGATCCAACTGTCGATTCGTTTAAGAGAATGAAATTCTCTTGAAGGAAGAGGCTGTTTAAATCCACGATTGTATGCAAGGGTCTATATTTTTCACGGTGTTTCCAACTTTGAAGTAAAAACACACCAACTTATGTAGAGGCTTCGCAGCATATATGTTCCATGTACGGATTTACCCAGAATTCGGAGTAGAACATTTCATGTGTCTGTCTGTCTGTCTGTGTGTGTGTGTGTCCATCCCCCCCTATTAACTTTTGATCCGCTCAATTTACAGAGCCGAAAATTTCAGAATATATAAACAGTAATAAGCCTACAAAACTTTTATACTCAGAATTGTGAATTTTTGTTTCAATCAGGAGTTATCAACTTCTGAATTTTTACTTTATTTTTCCATATATCTCAGAAACCATAAAAGCTAGATCGCTGAAAATACAAAATCTCAAATATAATTTTTCAAAAAAATTCCAAGTTTTTTCCAAATTCCAAAAACATTTTTTATTAAGAAAAATATTTTTTATTGACAAATTTATGTGTTTAACTGCCTATATATCCAAAGTTTTTATTTTGTATTTGTCTATGTTTGTACCAATTTTTAGCGTTCTAGCTTTTATGGTTTCTGAGATATATGGAAAAAAAAACCAAAAATTCAAAAGTAAATTCGTTAGCCCCGTAGGTGCCAACCCCTGATTGAAACAAAAATTCAAAATTCTGAGTATAAAAATTTTGTAGGCCTACTACTGTAAGCCTACAAAATTTTGAAATTTGAAACACATTTTGAACCTACATTTTGAAATTTCGGGCTCTGTAAAGTGAGCAGATCAAAAGTCATATGGGGGGGACGGACAGACACACACACTGACAGACACACAAAACTCACATAAAATGTTCTACTCCGAATTCTGAGTGAATCCATGTATGGGAACATATATGCTGCGAGGCCTCGAGATAAGGGGGGACGGACATACACACAGACACACACACACACACATATACACACACACACCCTCACACACACACACACACACACACACACACACACACACACGTATACACACCCGCTAAAAATATACACATATATATGAACACAAATACACACACACACGCACATATTTGCATCACTAATATTTGCAGACACAAGCACACATGGGGACACAGACACACACGGACACGAATACGCACACACATAAGTTATAATCCTTTCATCTATGTATTCTAATACTCTGTTTAGGAGCATTCATTTCCTAATTTCGAGAGTATGGCATAGTAATGACCCTGGGCGGAAGTTTTTTGAATCTGTTGGCTCTTTTCCTGGTTTGAGAAGTGCAATTACTTTAAATTTCCTCCAAATTTTTGAGATTTTTCTTTCTACCAGACATGCATTCATCATATCCAGAAGCCACTTATTTTTTTATGGTCCAAAATGTGTGATCTGTTCCAGCCTTAGGTCATCTAATCCGGCAGCCTTGTTGGTTTCCATACTTCCTATTACCTCTTTCATCTTCTTCATCATAAATGGCCTCTCCACAAAATTATTTTCATTCTCAGGGTTTCTTTGTATGTTTACTCTATGCGGATTTTTAGATGTTTTGCCATTTAGTAAAGCTGGTGGGCAATCTGGTTGGCAGTGAAATTTGTGAACTATCCCGAAAATTTGGTTGGATCAGCATTCAGGTTCTTCATTACTTTCCATGCTCGTCTGCTGTTCTGCTTCATGCCTACGCTTTCAATCAGGTTACACCATTTTATAGATCTCGAGGCAGATATAGTCTGAAGAAGTTCCTCTCCCACATTCATTGTTTCTTCAGAATATGGGTCATTCTCAAACAGATCTTTATACTTTGATAGGAGATCTTTGGAGGTAGTTGTTAATCATTGCACATATTCCGATCTGCATCCCCTTGGTATATGCTTCCTGGATACCTTCTTAACAAGTTTGATAGAATCATTATATTTTTCAGGTTTACGTTGTATTGTGTGCACTAGGGAGTCAATATTTCAGAAAAAATCTTCCAGTTTACCTTTTTAAAATTAAAATGTCTTTTGAAAGGGACGTTTTCAGCCATAATAACTGCATATATTTCGCACGAAATTGGTCTGTGTTGAGTTCTTGGCAATGGTCTTTCAACAATTTTTCTACACTGTGGAGCTATCCTATCCTCCACAGAAATATTGTCAGGATTATACCCTCTCCTCCATCTCCCGCTGTTAAATGATGGTGGCTGTTTGGGTCATGTATCAATTCCATTCCATTGTTCTCGGCCCAGGTCTCTACTTAATCACCATCCTCATTGTTTTCAATATATCCCCATGCAATACTATGGGAATTGAAGTCGCCAAATACGAGCTTTGTTTTCTGAGATATTCAGTTTTTTGTCTCCTTGAAATGGAATGAGATGTTAGGAAATCACAGTTCTGGCAAAATAGACGAGGCACCAAAATCAGACTCAATACATGGCGATCAACACGGATCCCTGGCGCGTCTCTACAAGGATAGGTACGGCCTATGGTCACCAGATTCCTCATCAAGAGCCCCAGCGACTCCTCCTTGGAATCCCGCTCTCACCGACATAATAACAATTTATCATAGACATATAATTTTATTTACATAATAACAAATTTCTTTGTTACAGATGCATTATCAAAAATGGAAATTGATCCAACACCAATTACTGTAAGTATTGTTAACATCTATATAAGTCCTTCATAAATTATTCTGGTTCTGATTTTTCATGAATAAATTAAATACATTGGAGACAAAAGAAGTGCACAATTTTACCCCCCCCCCCCCTCTATTACTTTTCATCATCATCCTTAATTGGTAAAGCCTCAAATTTATGAAGCTATACAATACTTTAGGCCTATAACTTTTTTTTAATTCCACATAATATCTCACTATATTTCCAAAAAGTGAACTACGAAAAACGCTGAACTACCCCAATTAGATAATTTATTTTTCTTAAAAAAATAGAAACATTAAGTAAAATAGTTTTGAGATGTTTGTAAAAATTAAATTTAGTGATGACCTTGTTTCATAGAAACTGTATGATAGAATACACAATATCTATGAGGACTCACTTTGATACTTAATCTTTATAAAAAAGGGCTGATACGTTATCCTATACTGACATACATGTTTTGCTATAGGAAAACGCAATGTCTTAAAATATTTAGTAATCTAAATTCGAGGTATTCTAATTTAATACTTGTTCAATAGATATAACGACTCAAAACTTTGACAGTTGAATCTCATGTATTTGAATTCAAGTTGTGTCATTTGAATATGAGTCATGGATTATTTATGTTTCATAATGATTGTTTATATATCCGAAATGAAATGTAACCAAAGTTTATTTTTCTTTTTTAGTGGCAAAATTCTTCTAGCAAATATAATTACAATGACATTAATAAAAAGTCAGTAATAAAAGAGGAACTTGAAAATCTTAAAAAGTATGATTTGAAAAAAGAAGCAGATAGATTGAAGACGCTGGAAAGCTTTCCATGCAAAAACATAATAGACATCAAGTTAGCAGCTTGCAGTGGTTTATATTATAATTTTGACAAAAATACACTTCAATGCTATTTCTGCAAAACATGTTTGGATAGTTGGACTGAAGGAGAGGATCCTATGGTTAAACATCTGAATAGTTCTTACAGTTGTCCATTTCTTAATCACAAACCAGTCGGGAATGTCCCCGAATATCAAGATGAAATAGATAGTTCAATGAGTGGCATAAAACAAATAAAGATGGGTCACCCAAAGCATCCAGCGTACAGAACACGTACAGCAAGATTAAATTCTTTCATTGGCTGGCCATTACGTATGCGTCAGTCACCAGAAGATTTAGCCAGCGCAGGATTCTTCTACACTAGTCTGGGAGACCAAACTGTCTGTTATTATTGCGGTGGAGGTCTTCAGGATTGGGAAGATGATGACGATCCTTGGCAACAGCATGCACTTTGGTATCAAAAATGTCCTTTTGTGTGTACAATGAAAGGAGAAGTTTTTGTACAAAATGTTATGAAAGGTGAAATTAAAAATCCTGAAACCATTGTTCCTAAATCTGATATCCTTATAAAAGGAACTCCAAATATTGAGACTTATGATACTGAAGAAAGTGTCCAAAATGAGAAGAACATTTGTCGTATTTGTTGTAACAACGAAAGAAATGTTGCTTTTGTACCTTGTGGCCATGTGGTGTCTTGTAATAAGTGTGCTATCAAATTTACTTCTTGTCCTGTTTGTAGGGGAAAAATTAACAACATCCTTAAATTATATTTCTCCTAAAAGCATATATATATATATATATATATATATATATATATATATATATATATATATATATATATATATATATATATATATATATATATATATATATATATATATATATATATATATATATATATATATATATATATATATATATATATATATATATATATATATATATATATATATATATATATATATATATATATATATATATATATATATATATATATATATATATATATATATATATATATATATATATATATATATATATATATATATATATATATATATATATATATATATATATATATATATATATATATATATATATACGTGGTCTGCAATTCTTTTTGATCTTGTTATTAGTGTTTTTGCGACTGAGCATATTTGTGCGGGGTGATGATTGGACGTTGCGTGTAGGTATCTATCGGTGTGTGTGGGCTTTCTATATACTGTGTGCCCCAGTTTACCGTTTGCTTTTTTTAACACTAAAACGTCTAAGAAAGGTATTTGTCTGTTATTTTCCTTCTCCATTGTAAACTTTATATCTTTATGAATGCTGTTAATAGTGTTCAAAAAATTATTTAATTCTTCTTCTCCGTGAGACCATACTACGAATGTGTCATCCACATATCTTAGCCATTTCTTTGGTTTGAGTATTACTTTCTTTAAGACTGATATGACTGGTGATATTCTGGCGAAACGTCGGAAGACAAATGGTCTTAGTCAAGACCTACTGACACGGGAAAACCGAGATAAAAATATTATAACATATTTCACCCGTGAAAACATCAAATATAACATATATATATATATATATATATATATATATATATATATATATATATATATATATATATATATATATATATATATATATATATATATATATATATATATATATATATATATATATATATATATATATATATATATATATATATATATATATATATATATATATATATATATATATATATATATATATATATATATATATATATATATATATATATATATATATATATATATATATATATATATATATATATATATATATATATATATATATATATATATATATATATATATATATATATATATATATATATATATATATATATATATATATATATATATATATATATATATATATATATATATATATATATATATATATATATATATATATATATATATATATATATATATATATATATATATATATATATATAAATATATATATATATATATATATATATATATATATATATATATATATATATATATATATATATATATATATATATATATATATATGTTAACATTAAGGTTTTCACGGGTATAAGATGCAAAACATTGTCAACCAGAGTTGTTGATATTGGGTTTTCGGATCATAGACTAGTTAGTACACAATTGAAAATAAATAAACCGAATCCAAAGTATGATACATTTACCTCACGCTTTTGGAAAAACTTTGATAAGGAAAAGTTTATATGTGACCTGAGACAATGTGAGCTATTTAATGTTGATTTTAACACCATAGACACAGAAAATCTAATCGATATTTATAACAGAAATATAGAAGAACTTATAAATAAACATGCACCGCAAACTATAAAAACCATTACAGCTCGTATATCAAATAAATGGTTTGATGATGAGTGCCGAAAGCGTCAAAAAGCTATGCGCAGGTTTGAGAGGGCCTATAGAAAGAACAACAATCCAAATGATCGCTCTCTATGGTTAGAATCACAGAAACTTTACTCGAAAACAATTCACAATAGAAAACAGGTCTTCTGGCAGTCAAAAATCAGCGAAAAACAAAGTCCTAAACAACTTTGGTCATCATTGCATCACGTATTTGGTGACAGTAAACCACAAAATAATGTTAACTTAAAACCAATACTTACAAGACTTTGTAAATGGTTTTAAACAGAAGGTAGAAAATATCAGAAATAAATCTATATTTTCAACAAAACCTAATATTCCAGAGACATATATTTCTACATTACATGAATTCGAACCAACGTCGGTATCTGAAATATCAAAAATAATCAAAAATCTACCAAATTAACAGTGTGCTCTAGACCCACTACCGACATGGCATCTTAAAGAATGTGTCGAAACAATCTCACCGTTATTAGTACATATATTCAACAGTTGTTTAAGTAGCGGTGACTGTCCAAATTATCTCAAATTTTCTCATATAACTCCGATCTTAAAAAAACCTCAGCTTGATGATCAAGACCTATCCAATCATAGACCAATTTCAAATCTTTCTATTTTAAGTAAAGTTCTAGAAAAATTAATATCTATACGATTGGTTAGTTATTTGGAAAGCAATAGACTACTCCCGGACAGACAATCAGCATACAGGAAAAATCATACAACAGAAACTGGAATCTCAAGGATCATATCAGATCTAACAATTTCCGTTAATAATGGTAACATGGGATTAATCGCCGCATTGGATTTGAGTGCTGCGTTTGACACCGTGGACCATCAAATTTTACTAAACAGGCTAGAAAATACTTTTGGAATTAAAGTTACAGCAATTAACTTTTTTAAATCATACCTACGAAATAGATGTTATACTGTTAAATATAATGGACATAACTCACAGATTATGTCAGTTGAGACAGGTGTTCCACAAGGCTCTATATTAGGTCCTATTCTGTACAACATATATACATCAGAAATTCAGAAAATTATACAGTCATTCGGATTGTGGTCACATTCTTATGCAGATGATACACAGATCTATTTTTTTTGTATGACAAAAGTAATTCTCACATTAAAAAACAAAGTAGAGCAGTGCATAACAACAATAAACACTTGGATGTCATCAAATAGATTAACATTAAACTCTGAAAAACAGAATTTCTTTGGATTAACACACACAAGAAACAACATGCAATCGATCGTTCACCCTTTGAAATTAATGGCATGACTATAAAACCTAAAACGTCAATAAAGCTACTTGGAATCCACCTGGATTCCGAATTATCATTTGAGACACAGATCAGCAATACTGTTAGCAGCTGTTTCTATCAACTTCGTAATTTAAAATCAGTTCGAAAGTATTTGCCAATAGACGCAGCACGAATGCTAATAAACGCACTTGTTGTATCAAGACTGGACTACTGCAATATTGTAGGTATACGCCGGTCTACCCCAGAATCAACTAGATAGACTTCAATCAGTTTTCAATGCTGCTGCCAGACTGATTAAGGCCCAGAATCATAGTCGCAAAATAGGTACTTAGATGAGTTTGAGTTACAGATTTGTAATCATAGAACTTTGTTTCTCACAGAAGTCATCAAAAATCGTTACTCATCTCCCGTGAGTTTGAGTCACCAAAATCGGTGACTTTAGACGCTGAGCATGCTTTGAACTGTCAAAATCGTTTACAAACCTAGTTCTATTTTAATTTTTATTCGAGATAAAAACTGGTGAATTTCGAGATATTATTTTTGTGGTGAATATAAAATTATCTTCATTAAACAGGGAGCATTAAAATGTCTGATATATTTGAGTTTTTGCAAGATATTGACAATATTGGGAATACAGATGTGATTAATTTTCCCGATGAATCATTTGCCGCAAGGCGAATGAGACGCCGCAAATGTTATATTCGAAATATGACATTTGCCCTATCGAATTTTATGAAAACTGTGAATTTAAAAAGCGCTACAGATTTTATAGAGAAACTGTCCTCACTGCCATATTGCCGCTTATTCACGATGGATTGCGAAAAATCAACAACAGAGGCATGCCTATTTGCCTATAACGCCTGAAATTCAAATATTGATAGCCCTAAGATTCTATAGTACAGAAATTGCTCGGCGATCCACTCCCAAGCATCCTGTTTTTGCTAATTAAGGGCTGATATATTTTCTTATTTTCTACAATAGTAATTTTCTTCCCCAATAATTCCATTAAAAAATGTTAATCATATGCAGTATTCCTTTTAGCATTCATTATTAATTATTATTATAAAAATAAACAAAACGCGAAAGAAGCAAGCAGATGTTTTGAACTCAAATGACAGTTTTAATTCATAGATTGAAGAGAGTAGATAGGAATTTCAAAGACAAATTTAAAAAAGTAACCATAAATTTCAAAATAATTGCTGAAAACTTATGAAATTCCTACAGTTTGAGAACTATCAAACTCAACTGAGTTTGAGTCGTTATCTCAGCTCAGACACGTCAGATTTTGGACTATGTTTACCGAAAAACCTACTCAGCTAAGAAAGCCTTGAGCTATGCTCTCCTGAGGCACTATTGAGACCTGACTCATCTCATGTTTATGATTCTGGGCCTAAGTGTTCATCAAAATTTAATCACATAACTCCACTATTGAAAGATAGCGTATTTTATTTAAAGACTGTTGGATGGTACATAAAGCGGTCAATGGAAAAGCTCCATCATACATAACGGAGTTATGTATACCACGCTTAGATCTGCAGCATAACTACCGTTGGACGTTTAACTGAAAAAAATCGGTGTCACTACACTAAATTCGGCGAACGTGCTTTTGCTGTAAGGGCACCGATTCAGTGGAACAATTTACCACCAACCATAAGAGCGGTGAATAGTGAAATAAGTTTTAAAAAACAGTTAAAAACTCATTTATTTAAATGAAAATTTTAAATAAAGAAATTGACTTATAAATAAATCAACGGTCGAATAAATAAATATTAAAAAAATATAAATATATAAATCAATGATCGCATAAGTAAATAAATGAATAAAGAAATAAATAAGTGAATAAATAAATACATAAATCAAAAAATAATAAGGAAAAATCCTATATACCCATATACAAAATGGTATATTATATAAAACTGGTATAATGCTAGAGGTTCAAGTACCAATAATTGTTTGAATATTGAAATAAAATTATAAATGAATGAATGAATAGGGACGGAAGGGACTGTAGAGATGGAAGAGAAAATATACGGAATTATTATTAGCAAATCTAGATAAGAATGTTAAATAATAAAAAGGAAAAATACCGATCAACCATTTTTATGTATTTGGAGGTAAATAATTAAACAGACAGGACAACGTCTGCCGGGTTTTACTAGTCGGTATATCTTTTTTTCTCCCAAGATACGAACTACTGCTTGATTATCACAAGAAATTGTAAATTTTCTCCCATATAAATACATGAAAAATATATTTAATACAAATATAATTCCTAACGCTTACAAATCTAAAATACTATAATGTTTTTCCGATAATGTCAAACAACGTGATGCAAAAGCAATCGGTCTTTCTTTTCCATTATTATATACATGTAGTAGGGTCGCCCCCACTCCTGCTCCTGTTGACGCATCAGTGACTATATTACATAATTTTAATTAATGGATCGAAATGTGTCAAAATTCTCTCTGAGGTTAAAATTGATTTCAAATTATTTAATGCACTATTACACTCTTCTGACCAGTTCCATTTAATCCCACTTTTTAATAAATCATATAAAGGCTGTAATAAAATTGAAATAATTTATACAAAATTTCTATAATAATTAATAAACCCCAAATAACCTCTTAATTCTGTTATATTTTCCCGAATTTTCGCATCACAAATTGCTTTAATCTTATTTTCTAAAGGTGATATTCCTTCTTTAGCAATTTTAAAACCTAAGATAAAACATGCAATAAATTATTATTATGATCCTGTATGTATTTACAAAACGAGAATATCGTCTAAAAACGCGATTACCCCTTTTAATCTTTGTAATGATGAATGCATTACTTCTGCAAAAATCCCTGGACTGTTATTAAGCCCATAAATTAATATTTTAAAACGAAATATTCCCACATGTGTTGCTATCGTAGAAATTTCTCTACTATTATTTTCTAATTCTGACTGACAATAAGCGTTTAAAAAATATGAAGCTCCCTTTAGATTTGACAATAAATCATTAATTACTGGTAAAGGAAATTTTTTAATTAATCCAGGATCAATTGTCCTTTTATAATCTCCACAAATATGTACTGATCCATTTTTCTTTATAATTGACACTATTGGTGACGCATATTTTCTCAATAATACCCTTCTTGTAATTTAATTAGTTCTGCTTCAACTTTTTCTTTCAATGCCAACGGTATTGGTCTTGGTAAACAGAATTTTGGTTCAAAATCCTCTTTTGACGTTAATTCAACTTTAAATTTTGAAAATTTGCCTAATTTATCCGTAAAAACTTCACTAAATTTATTTTGAATATGTTCTAACGTCAACATATTATTTTCAATTACAAAAATTTCCGACATATGCATTTCATATGTTTCTAAGAAATTTCTACCTGATATTACATAATATATATCACCTCCATTTCGTATCACTAATAAATCAAAACTGATTAATTTATTTTTGAAATATAGTTGTAAATTAACCTTACCTCTAACATTTAATTGATTATTTGCATACCCGTAAACTTTCATGTCACAATCACTCAATTGTAAATTGTTCAATTCTTTTAAATATGTATCTACTGGAAGAACGGATAGACTTGCTCCCGTGTCAATGATTGCCTTGACCTTTTTATCATTTAATTCGATATTAATCGTATACGGTTCCACAAAATTAATCATATTTACACTATTTACCACGTTATTTTTGTTTTTATTTTTATTGTAACCATTAAATTATAACCATACACACAAATGAAAACATTTATTTTACTATATAACACAATTGTTAGAAGTCAATTGGAGCATGCATCAGTCATCTGGAATCCACAATATAATATTTATATTAACAGTATAGAACGAATACAACAAATATTTTTGAAACATATGTAGTACAAATTTGGTAATAACTACAAACATGAATTGCAGACTTTACAAACAAGACGAAGGACCTCAGACTTAATGTACCTTTATGAAATTAATAATAAACTTCAATATTGACTGTACAGACCTTCTGAAAATTATTAACTTCAACATACCAAACAGACGAACAAGACACACCTCAACGTTCTTTTTAGACAAAAAAAACACTAATGCCGCTCAAAATTCGCCATTGTACCGATGCCTTACCACGTATAATAATTTGGAAAAGATCAGGTCCGTGGACATATTCTGTATGTCCAGGACTCTTTTCAGGAGCCACGGTAGAGAGGAATAATATTTTTTTTGTTACCAGTAGTGAGTACAATGCACCATGAAATCAAAGGAGAGCTGATTAAGTTACAATTACTTATGTTGCTTTTCTTATTTATTATATTTGTTTAAAAAAATATTATTGTACGTTGCCCATTTTTTCAAAGAAATAAAAAAAAAATAAAAAAAAAATAATTGCACACCTTAGCAATGTGACCAACCTTTTTACATTCAAAACATTCACATGTCTTTTGCCGGGGGGTTCATATGTTTGTTCATATGTTCATATGGCGCAGCGAACGTTTCGGCGAGCGTGTAAACGAATCAAAAGTCGACAGTTTGGACACTATTTACATGCTCGCGAGCGCGTCGTTAGTATGAGTATGCTTTGAAGCGGCAAAAATAACGAACGTTGTGGTTATGTCGGTCATAACTTTTGGCCTAACGTATTTATATTATAATATAGTTTTTTTTAATTATCTCTACACGTACATGTTCTTAATCAAATAATAGACATTTTTCAATAATTATTATTTAAAAATTCTAAAAGAAATACATACATAATATAAAAAAATATTTTAACCATCAATTATCTTAATCTATTAGTTTCTAGTTTAAATAAATTCATACCTTATTTATTTATTTTATTTATTTATTTACTTCGTTGTACCAGTGGTTCATTTTTAGGGCTGTGTTGTTCTAATTGTATGCCAATACCTATACTTATTTGGCAAACATATACATACATACATACATGCATTCATTCATATAATCCATTATTTGATATTGATTTTATGCATATAGTGTATTAATAAATATATAAATAACATTGATACCGTAGGAGTAAAGAGGAACAGGGGTCGGTCGGATCCGACTCTCGGGTAAGCGAGGAGTTCGATCCGGAACCTCTCGCCCTCTCACTCGGCCGTATCGTAATGACAAGGGCTCACTCCAGTAATGAAAGAAATTTTAAGTTAATTCTCTAGTTTCTGTTTAATTATAGTTTTTGAAACAAAATTAAAATTGCGATAAAATAGGCATACAAAAAACATACTACAAAATACAATAAATTTGCAGATGCGATCCCAATCGCAGAATACATAAAAAAACAATAAATTATACAAATGGTGCGTAGACATGGCCATGACGCTACAAAAGGAACATACATGGGTTACACTACGATTATATAGTTTTTTCAAAAATAAAATGTTCGTTGATTTTCACTTGAAGTTCTATTTGTTTTTCACTTGTAATTAAAATTCACTGTACCTTGTTTGCAGAGGTCAAAGTTAAGTTCTCGGTGCGACTGTTATTGTCTAGGCGCCCGCAACGTTCCGCGGTTCGCGATAACGCTGGGCGCTCGTTCTGCGCAATCTCCTGGCAGATCGCGTTGGTTCGTTGCGTGTTCTTCGGTGCGTGGTATCCACTTCGTCATCGTTCGGCGCTGAATATATTTCTTAATTTACTTCTAATTCATTCTTAATTAAATTAATATCCTTGTCGGTTAGGCTCGTAAGCCCTAAATACGCCCCCACACTGCCACTTGGTCAGATGGATGGGTGACTATATTTAGTCTTTCGTATTCCCACACTGCCTCCTGGGTCAGATAATGGCGAATAGAATTTTCGATATCGACGAAGTCAACTTGGTCTTGCCAAGGCCCGTAGGCGAGACTGGTTACTGATTTAACTTGAACTCTTGTTACTATAAAATTTTAAACTTGACTAAAGCTACCGAACGATTAATACGCAGATTCGACTCACTGATTATTTTTAAAATAATAATGTTCCTTTATTTTCTTTTAAATTAACTTTGTTCTTTAACTTAAAACTTTGAGGACGGCGGCCAGGGCGTAAGCCCTGACCGCCTCACACGGCCCTCAGGCCCACTACTTTTTGTTTCTCACTGTGACTGTTCGTCTGACTGACACTGTTCAACTATCTTTGCTATTGACTCTGCTACTCACTGTTTACTGACTAACTGACTGTTACTTACTGATCAGGTAGTAAGATTCTACCTTATATCATAAAGTACCCCTGTATCGAAGGGGGGGGTGTACAGGGGTATAAAATATTCAGAATTATTGGCACGCATATTATTTGTGCATACTTAACATAAAAATTATCTTAAAATTTATAATTACATAATTCTGCATTCTGCGTGGGATCGAGACTAACATAATAAATACATTTACTCTAATTAAGTTAATTAACCCTGGCCACGTAATATTTTAACTGGTACTATCGGTGAAAGTGTTTTCAGTGTTGAAACCGTTTATTTTGAAGTGAACTTATATTGAGAAGTATCACACGCGCAATTCCATCAAAATTCACACTCGCGAGGGCTGTATGAAAGCACTATTGCGCGATGTGCGACATTTTTTTATCGGAAGTGACGCGCGAGATACAATCAACATGGAAAAAATTAATGTTTTCGTAACTGTCTTGAAGTAATTTACAATGACGAGCGTCAGACACTGGTTTATCAAAGTCATACTCGCGAGAGCTGTATTAAAGCCCCTAACGCGCGATATATGACGTTTATCAAAAGTCACGTGTCCGGCGCGTACATTGCAAACATTTTCATAAAAATAAAATTGCCTAACGCGAATATATCCTTTCGCGATTTACACGTTTGTTTCTTTCGGCAATCAGATCCACCCCGGGAATTATGAGCAATACGGCATCAGTGAATTCGTCGGTAGCTAGACTCGGATTGCGCAAAATCAACCTCCGCGTATCTCGCTAGAGGACGATACGACGTTAGAGCAACAGTTGAGAAAATAAACATAAAATTAACGGAAATTTAAAACTGAAACTATTTATTATGAATATTTGAAATCGGATTTAAAACATCTGAAAACACCATCAGGTACAATTTGCATAGAGATAGATAAGATTAAAAGGTTTCGGTTTTATTTCAGGTAGCCTGAATCTATATTTGAATAATAAACATTGAAATATTTAAGTGCGGAAAAATCCAAATCTCTGAGACAATTAGTTGCTGACCATGTTTTATTGCAGAACCCAAATAAATGGTCTTTGCGCGGTATTGAAAAAAGGTTATTTTATATTATGGTGATGTATTGTATTTTCGAACTGGGTACAGATTAAAAGAATAAAATTATGAACGTTAAAACCGAAAATACCTGAACCAACAACAGAGTTAATATATTTTAAAATATTTACGAAGGCCAAGGTTAATATCAATAGAAAATGTTTAAAAAATTATATTCGGGGCTATTGTTAGGGAAGACAATTGATGTCACCAGGGTACCACCAAATATTATACCTGCATCAACATGATTGAATAAATGTATTTTATAAATAAATATACAAATATTTGAAGGAATGTTTTCAAATCATAATATATTTAATCCTAAATAATTCATAATCAGATAAAGTATAAATATAACTCTACAAGACAGCGATGAGACCTGCAATGACATATGGTTCGGAGTGCTGGACAGTTAAAAGCACACATAAAGAAAAACTACATGTCAATGAAATGAAAATGCTGAGGTGGCGGGGTGACGAAGCTTGATAAAATTCGTAATTAATTGATAAGAAGAAGCTTTGGAGTAGCCCCCATACCAGAAAAACTTACAGAAAGCCGACTCAGTTAGTATGAACATGTAATGAGGAGGCAAAATGATCATGTGGTGCAAACTGCTCTAGCACTCCCAGAAAACAGAAAAGGAAAAGGATGTCCAATATCCACGTGGTGGGGCAGTATGAGTAAGCTCATGGATAAAGCCCACATCCCAACCCCGACTATACAGAACAGATCATCGTGGCGCCAAAGGATTAGGAGAGCCAAACCTTCCTTAAGTGGGATAAGGCAAAGAAAAAGAAGAAGAGATAAACTATAAATATAACTTGGAATATTCAAATTACAGATGTAAAATACGTGTTATTATTATAATTTTGGATGTCAGTTGTCGAAATTCCGATACGTCTTTCCAGCGCCAGAGCAAAAACGATACTAATGTCAGCACCAACGTGTAAACGGCTCGCAAACGTCTGCCGCAAATCCATTTGAATCGTGCCAAAAAAACCGACACTAGATGGGATCGGGCGCGAGCCCCGGCGAGACCACGCGAGCCTATCCGAACACCCTATTTACACGTTGGAGCTCGGGATGTTCGCCGAGCCATCACGAGCGTGGCAACGGCCTATTAAATTTAATTTACAGTTGCTTTTTATATGTGATCAATCCCCGCAAGCGAAACAAAATATTTTTGTTGGCTCACGCGATAACTCAACGAATGTGAAACGGAAATTTTAAATATGACATCTTATCTTGGTTAAGATCAACTTTACTTTATATACAATTATAATAATATGTTATTAGATCTTGTTTTTAGTAATGTAAAGAATGTTAAAGTAGAACCCGCTGTCGATACACTGTTGCCCTATTGACAATCACCATCCACCTTTGGATGTTACAATTAATGTTTTTATTGGAAATAAGCTTAAAATCAGTCACTACAAACGTCTTTTCGATAAATGTAACTATGACCAGATAGCGACCGAGATCTCATCGAGTGTAATCGATCAATATGGTAATCGATCAGTTTTATGGAATAGTAAACACCGTTTTAGAAAAACATGTACCTTCATGTCCATCGAAAATCTCTTCATACACCAAAAGTTCTCAAGACAATTGATTGATTTGATTCAATTGAAAAAAATACAGCACATTACACATAAAGAGAACAGAAGTATAGATATCTACATGTTGTTTAGTGATACTCGCAAAAAATGTAAGAGGCAGATCGAGCAACATCGCTCTGACTTATAAAAAATATTGAAAACCAGTTGCCATCACAAACGGTTAATCTTCAAAAATTTGTGAGATCACTCAATGACGACCATAATGACCTTCCGGGAGTAATGTTTTATAATAATAGAATAGCTGAATCTATTGAGGATATAGCAGTTCTCTTTGCTGACATCTTCGAATCAGTGTATAACAAACAATTACCAGACAGTGATATCCCTAGTTTTGAATTTCGTGATAAAGTAAATATCCTTAATATATGATTTACCAAATCTGATGTTTTGAATGGTGTAAACTCTCTAAATGCTTGCAAATCTGCAGGCCCGATCAAATACCTCCCATTCTATTAAAAAAATGCTCAGGAGTACTAAGTAGAGTCCTCGTGAAAGTATTCAATCTGTCTTTGTCCATCAGACGGTTCCCAGACAAATGGAAATTAGGTTACTTGGTACCCATATTTAAAAAGGGCGATAAATCTAATATAGAAAATTATAGGCCTATATGTATCCAATCACGCATCCCAAAATTATTTGAACTGTTATTACACTGAAAAAAATAATTTAACTAAACTGTTCGGTTACCGATATTTTAGCTAAACTTCTGTAAATAGTAGATAAAGTTTAATCATTACAAATGTGCCGGTTTGGTTGTATGCACTAATCACAGTTTGGTTAAGAAGCCTTATGTCATTACTTTCCAAACAGTTAATCAAACCAAATTTCAATTTTCAAAACAATGTTATTATTAATCAAACTAAATTTCAACCAAACTATTTGGTTGAAACAACAAACTGTTTAGTTATTAGTACAAAACGATGCTGGCTATTTTTAAACATACCATAAGGTTAAAAAGATTTCCAAATGATCTGAAGTGCAGTGTTGTCAGACCTATGTATCTATAAGAGTGATAAGCATGCAGATTTGAATAATTATCGACCAATCAGTATTCTTCCAGTAATTGATAAGATTATGGAGAAATATTTGTCAAAAAAACTCTATAAATATTTAACGAAACATGAACTGATAGATCCCTCGCAGCATGGTTTTCAAGAGAACAAAAGTACTGAAACCTTGTTATGTCAGTTCTCGGGTTTTATTAATTCGGAAATGAACTGTAAAAAGCACATTTTCGTTCTATTTGTAGACAATTCCAAAGCATTTGACACAATCAACCATGATAAACTGATACAAATATTGGATAGTATTGGAATACGAGGACACTTTTTCGAGATTATTTAAATAAAAGAAAAATGTGTGTAAGTGCTTGTAAACGCACAAGTGATTGCAAATATATTATGTATTGACAGGCGTCCCACAGGGCTTCATTTTGGGACCTACATTGTACATAATTTTTATCTCATGTATGAAAGTTTTATTTAAATACTGTAAATATTTTGTACGCGGACGATACTGCTCTTGTTGTTTCGCATCACAACGAGATGGAGGCTCGCAGACTATTGCAATATGATTATGACAGACTTGTACTGTGGTCACATGATTATGGTTTGTTGATTAATGCTAAGAAAACCAAATTGATGCACATCCGATCTCCAAGTATGGCAACGACGAATTTGTTACCAAGAATTGTCTCACATGATCACCAATGTATTCATAGAAATGTCGAGCTCCCCATCTCTTGTAATTGTCCGTGTATAGATGTTGTTAATAGTTTTGTATATTTAGGTTTAACTATAGATTATAGGTTTAAGTGGGATCTACACATGTAAATAAAATTTGTAAACGTTTGCGATCCATAGCTGGTAAGATATTTAGGATAAAGTACTTTGTACCCATGACCACACTCAAACTAATATACAAGTCTTTGGCGGAATCTGTAATCAGATATGGTATAAGTAGTTGGGGTAATTGCACCAATACCAATTTGAAAAAAGTCATGCTCGCACAAAAATCAATTCTGAGATTACTCGTTAAAAAAAATGTTTGTACCGTGGCGCGTAATAATATGTCCCTTTATTTTAAAAAATTGAATGTTTTATCCGCCAAAGGCTTGTTTTGGGAAAGAACAATCCTTGACCAGTTTTTAAAGGACGAATATAAAGACATATACATACCGCAAAAACAATGTAAAAAGACTTGTCAATGAATTTCTATTGAGGTGTGGATTTATATATATATTATAATTTTTAAAAAAAAGTTAGTTTTTTAATCATTGGCTTGTTTGTAGTTTATAACATCATATTCATTGATTTACAAAAAGCTTTCGATAGCGTTAGTCATAATAGATTGATCAAAAAATTAAAATACGCTGGATTCGATTATATGGCCTTGAGTTGGATGCGTAGCTTCCTAAATAAACGATAGCAGTTTGTAAAGTTAAACGGTGTGCTTAGCGACCAGGTCAGTTCACAATATGGGATCCCACAAGGTACTGTATTGGGACCTGTACTGTTCTTGATATACGTTAATGATTTATATAAACTGGATCTTCACTCTAGTGTTATTTCCTTTGCCGACGACACAGTCATGTTGTCTGTGGGAGAGACATGGAGTGAGGTAACTGAAAGAGCAAATAAAGATATAAATGTATTAAAGGCTTGGTTTAATAGCAATATATTAACATTAAATGCACAAAAAACTACTGTAGTGCCTTTCGCAATTCAAGGCAAAAATATACCAAATACGTTAAATATTAAAATCCACCGACAGGATTGTGATGCATTTGGTTCTTGTTCAGAACCTCAGTGTACCACACTAAATGTGAGCAAGAATGTCAAATATTTGGGTGTCATAATTGAATCTGAAATGAAATGGAAGGACCATATATGTAAGACAGGAGAAAGATTGCATAAAATATTTTATGTTTTTTACCGTATAAGAAATTTTCTGGATATTGAAATGCTTAGAATGACATATTATGCATTGGCTCAGTCTGTGATGCAATTTGGAATAATTGGATGGGGAGGGTCGTATCCTGCTCACTTGAAATTATTATATACCATACAAAGAAAGATTATTAAAATTATTTTAGTAAAACCAAGCGATTTTCCCACTGAAGAGTTATTTTCTCAATTTAAAGTTAAAAAATTAAATGTGTTATATAAAATAAATGCAATTAAACAAATATGTAAAGAATATTTCACTAACCAAATTCACCCTATAGACAATCTAAGAATTGGTCCTCGCACAAGTGGAATGATAAAGATCCCAAAGAAACAAATTATTTAAGGATAAACTCAAGACACTTTGAAACACTCTCCCTCATATTCCATTCTATAAAATTGCTATTTTTGTGGTTAATTTTTATTTTTCTATGTACCTGTTGTAATTTTAATGTTGGTGTTTTTTTGATTTTGGATGTATTTTCTTTTTTTTTTGTTCTTTATATATTTTGTTCTGAAATTGTGTCCTTTTTTATATATAATTGTTAATTGATTTGTTTTATATATTTTATAAGATTTATTTTATGTATTTTTTGTGAAGTATTCATATAATGT
Source organism: Molanna angustata (assembly GCA_963576475.1). Lineage (NCBI taxonomy): Eukaryota > Metazoa > Arthropoda > Insecta > Trichoptera > Molannidae > Molanna > Molanna angustata. Next base: position 36,548,041 of record OY754974.1, on the reverse strand, counting down.
AAGCAAAGAGCTGCTGCTTTCCTAAACACAAGCTTCTAGCTTAAATTAGGCAAGGAAATATAAATATGTTGATATATGTAACCAAATATTTGTAAACGTATGTTTTGTCTAATAAAAAAAAAAAAAAAAAACATCTTTTGGCCAAAATCATTATTCATATTATGGTGTGAAGTGGTTTAATGATTTACCAGTGGATATGAGAATAGTGGCGCAAAATAATTTTGGTGGGTTCTTGGTATTGCTGAAAGACTTTTTGAAGTAACATTTTTCTTGTGTATTCATTGTGTATTGTTTATTTTCAATTTGTGTATTTTTATTTATTCTACAGACCAATTTTGTATTTTTTTTTTCTCTCTTTATATATAATATTATGTATGTTTGTATCTAAATATGTATGTTATTGTAAATAGATTAGTGCCTAGATTAAGATGTATGTATATAAATAGATTAGATAGTTTTTAGATTTGTGAAATGTGACTCACTTCACGGCACGGGAAAACTCTTTTTGAAGTTGAGTCATAAAAAAAAAAATTATAATGTATCTTTTTAAAAATTGTATATATTGTTGTATTTTTCTTTGTTATTTTTAATAATAAATAAATAAATAACGAAAGAGTTCGGTTAATATATATCAAAAATATTTGTTTACTGCCGCACACACCTTTGCGCCGGCCGCTATTTGTAATATTTGGTTCATGCATAAAAAAAAAAAAAAAAAAAAAAAAAAAAAAAAAAAAAAAAAAAAAAAAAAAAAAAAAAAAAAAAAAAAAAAAAAAAAAAAAAAATGTGACAAACAGTGATTATGACGTAGATTTTACATGCTCAATACACATGAAAGTGTAATTTGTTATCATTCTTATATACATATAATTGAATATCTATTTATGTTTCTTGTATTAAATTAGATACCTATATGTTAAGGATTTCAATTAAATTTACAGTGACTTATTGTTTTGAAATCGACGCCACTCATGTTATAAATAAAAAAATAAAACATTATTATTAGCCGTGTAAAATATGTTTTTTTTTCCTGTATATTTTATTTATGTATTTATTTGCTGAATTAACGGCACAAAATTTTCTTTTACATACTCTTAGAATAAAAATCCACATATTGAAAACAACAACACTGTATAATAAAAATAACATATTTAAATCACTTGGTAAAAATAACGCGCACGCACTCACGCACACACCATCACGCCGTATCCCTACTTGGGATAGGTAGACGGAGAAAACCGAACGCAAGACTCCTCTATCTTGACGTACATGTTTGTGCCTCATTTACATCCTTGCATCACGTCATACATGCTCTCCTATTATTCTGACTTTGTATATTACCATCTTTCAAAATCTCATTTATATGATCATGCCAACTCTTTCTCGGCCGGCCACGACCTCTCATTCCACTCTTTTCAGCCTTGTATACTTTTTTGTCAGGCGTTCATCGTTCATTCTCTCTACATGTCCGAACCATTGCAGAACATTTATTTTCATTCTAATCACAATATGATGGCACAGACTGACGGCTCGATAATTTTTGCAGTCGAAATTTGACCCTTTTTTGAAAATAGGCACAATCACTGCGTTCTTCCAATCCGGCGAGGTATGTCCTGTCTCCCAACATCAATTTATTGAAGAGGCTGTGACACCATTTCATCGCCTTTTCGCCACCATATTTGATGAGTTCAGATGTTACAAAATCAAATCCCGTAGCTTTTCCTGTACGTGCATGCTTCACTGCTTCTCTAACTTCTTCTTCTTCTTCTTTTCCCTCGCCTTATTCCCATTATTTGGGGTCGGCTCTCCTAGTCCGCATGCGCCAGGTTGCTCTCTCCTGTGTTTCTTCATGTGTCACATTCCGCGTCTTCATGTCGCTGTGAACCGTGGACATCTTTGTGGACCGTGGTCGCTTTTCGGTCTCTATATGCAGAGCCTTATTTACAATGTGGGAGTCATCTCTCCTGCATATATGCCCATACCACCGCAATCTACCCTCCCTCATCTTTTCGGCTATGGGAGCTACCTTGAAGCTGCCTCGGACGTAGTCGTTCCTGATCTGTCCAGTAATGTCAAACCGCCGGCCCACCTCAACATTTTCATTTCGGTGACGTGGATTCTCTGCTCATCCTACTTTCTAGAAGCCCAGCACTCTGATCCATAGAGCAAAGATGGTCTCACACATGTCTTATATACTCTGCCTTTAGTCTGGACTGGCATTCTTCTGTCGCACAGTACCCCTGTTAGGGACCTCCATTTTAACCAGCCTGTATGGATTCTATGCTCTATATCACTTTCGATCTTTCCGTCCTTTGTGAGGACGGAGCCTAAATATGTGAACTGCTCTGCTTGTTTTATCGTAGTGTCATCTAATTTCACTGCTTCTCTAACTTCGTCTTTTAATTTTTTTTCGCTATCATTCTCATTTCCATGTTGTGTCATTCTCTCATATCTCGCACTTTCGCTCTGTGAACTTTCGTACAATTCTTCAAAATACTCCTTCCATCTCTGCGTGACTTTTGTTTCATTCATAACCAAATTTCCATCTTTATCCTTAAAACATTTTGATCCGTTCGACGATTCTTGTTTTCTTCTATTCACTCTTTTCCAAAACATTTTTTTGTTACCAGGAAAATCATTCAAAATCGTTATACTTTCTCTTTCTTTCAAGTCACTTTTTTCCCTTTTCACAACTTCTTTTTTTTCCTCCTGCATTCGTTATATACTTTTTTTCTTCTTTTTCTTTTTCATTCATTTCTCCTTTTACATTTTAACCAATTCTTCCATGCTTTGTGTTCTCTTCTTTATTCCACCATGCATCTCCCTTCATTCTACATCATTTCGCCTTACCACATGCATTCTTTGCTGCATCAGTTACAGTGTTTCTTAGTATCTCCCATGCTTCACTCACATATATTTAGCTATGTAGATACCTAGAGCGCAATCAACCGTTCTGTCAAATTCTCGTCTGATATTTACTCGCGATTTTGATTCGCGATATTTGATTCGCGGTAATGGACTGTTCCTGTTTGTTCGAAATCGTCATCCAGCAAGCAGATTTATTTTTGTGACAACCAAAAAGTGATCTGTCTCCAGCTCGGAACCTCTATATACCCTCGTGTCCACCGTCGTTTTTCTCAAAGCAGAATCCACGCATACAAAGTCCATAATAGACCGTTCATCCCCTCTTTCCCATGTATACATATGGATCTTTTTGTGGTCAAACATAGTGTTTGACACAAAGAAATTCATTTTCACACAAACATCTATCAATCTTTTCCCGTTGTCATTTATTCTGCAAACACTGAAGGGCCCGAGCGTTGATTCAAAATCTTCCTCCAAGTTCCTACCCAGCCATTTAAATCTTCTACTAGTATTATCTTCTCACTATCTTTTTTCTTATTCATTACCTCTATCACGCTCGCCTAAAACATATCTTTCTCGCTTTCAAAGCCAATGAGCAAAAAGACCCCCGTGATTCCAATCTTGAATTTGATACACATAAATCTTGAGCTGACTAATAAGTACTCTTTCATGCAATCGACCATTCGCTTTTCTAAAACAGCCCCAACTCCTTCACATGCAAATTCATCCTCATTTATTCCTGACCATAGTTTCACTCTACCATCATATCTTTCCTTCATCCCACTCTCCTTTCTTTTTATCCCTGTAAGACACATCACATCGATTTTTTTCATTCGCATCACATCACACATTTCGTTCATCTTTCTTTCTATTCCTCCTCTCACACTCCACACTCCGAATCTACATTTGGTACTCCTCTTGTCGCCTTCCCTATGGATATGGTAAAAATAAAATATATAATATAATAAAACAAGCAAAAAAGGTAATAAACAAAAAAATCTGAATTGAAAAGAAAAGGAAAAAACAAATTAAATAAAAATACGTAAACAAGTGAACTCGCAAAAACTATAACATTAGAAAAACTTTAAATTAAATTAAAAAGTACAATTTTGTACATGATAAAAAGAAACACCAACTATTCCTATATATTACAAATATACACCGAAAAAATCACATGTTGTCTCTCTCGTAAAAAAAATATGTATTGTTTGTTTGTATTTATGTTTGGACAGCATAAAAATTCACCTAAATGAGAATATTCATTTCCAATATTACGGAGACGGCTGACTAGCGAGTGATATTCTGACTATGGCCCAGTATTTCAGTCGGCCCTTAGGAGTTTAACTCAAGTTGAACAAAAATATTGCGTATTTCAGTACCTAATCTTCCCTTAAATACGTCACTAAACGACAAATATTTAACTCAACGTTTCTGGCGGATCGCGTGTCTTAATCTTGAGATAAGTATTGTTTCTAGTCTTTTTCGCCAGGTGGCGTACTAATCGCCGCACGCTTTAATGTTTTATTTCATTTTATACTACAAATAACTTTGCATAATAATTATAATCATGATTTATTTTTGTTGTTAAAATAAAAGACTTGATATAGAAGTGGTTCATGTATTTAATATTTATTTTATTTTTTACATAATTACGATGTATTGCCTGACAACAAACGAAATAAACTGTCAGCCATAATGAAACGTCAGGCACGCAACTTTATTTTTGCCATGTTTTTCATCTCACTTTTTAAATTGATCCATCCTGTTTCTATATATATAATGTGTATTCTTAAATTTTCTACATAAGACACTTTTTTACCATTATCACTTAGTTCCATATCCATCTGTAAAATGTACACACATTTTGCATTGATCTACTACGTACGTAGTACCTACATATTCAATGACATTTTTTCACTACAATGTTTGATTTTAATTAAAAAAACATATCGATCGGTATAAAAAATTGAAAAAGTAACATGCTGTGTAATGAAACAAATAAAATAATGTGTTGTTATAATAATAAAATAATATTTAGTCACAGCTACGCGTCACGTATCATTTAAGGTTATTACAATTTGACAGATGCGTTATAGACAATAACCATAGAAAAACTTAAAATATATCTATAGTTGAAGATTACGTAACTGACGTTTCATTTTGCACTGAAATACGCGAATGAAATTTAATCTTTCCTAAATTTTTAACTTGGATTACTAAAGCCAACGATTTAAGGGCCAACTAATATCTCGGGCCTATGTTTATTTATTTATTAAAATAAACACCAACAGAATATAGAAATACACATAAAACATATATGTAGACAGTTAGAATGAGCATACTAGTTTCAATGCTCCAATAACAGGTGTTTACAACATACATAATATATTGAATATAATATATCGTTTATTGAATATTTTTTTTATGTAAACATATACATTATTTTAATATTAGATAGCCGCCTCGCTAGAATAAATCTGTTCTGAAGCAGCCACCTGTACATTTGTGAAATTATTGTATAACAGCAAAAAACAAAAGAATAAGAAAGCTATAAAAATAAACATTAGGAATACTTACATAATATTTTAAATTACAAAATACAGTTTTGGAAGTGAAATAGGTACACACAATCTAAACAGACAACAAAAAATAATAAGTTAAGAAATTATTCTTGCAACATTACTTTCATTTTGGGTTCTACCCACATCGAGTAGCCACTTGGTACCACGGGTTTTGAATTGAGTTAACCCTTTAAGGTCCGATGGCAGTTTATTATAAATTCGAGGCGCAGTAAATACAAAATATCTTTGCCCAAATTTAGTATTCATTTTTGGCACCAAGTAGTTACCCGATGTTTTACCTCTTGTGTTCTTCAAGATTGAGTATTTTTGAGGAGGTTTGTTTTTTAGAAATAGAATTAATATCGATCTGGTATAAAGCTGCCTCACATCCAATACTTTGAATTGCTTGAAAAGTTCTTCAGAACAATACCTAAAAGGCTTTTTGTTGATAACTCTGTGATTTAATTAGTGGATCCAGTAATGTACGCGCAGCACCACCCCAGGCACTAATTGCATAACTGATAATACTCTGGCACAGAGCGTAGTACTCCATTTTTAATAGTGAAATGTTCATAAAGCTACGTAGAATTTTGAATATATAATATATCAATCTTCGCACCTTGTAATATTATTAATAAAATACATTTATAAAAAGTAAATCTTAATTTATTTAATTAGCTTTTAAGAATGAAATTTAAATAAGGTAACTATGTATTGTATTGTTAAAAAACGCTTCAGAAAATTTATTTATTTATTTATTTAAAGGGCAACATACATTATATAATAAATTATATAACATAAAGATGATTTGATTAATAATAAAGCCAATTACAGGTTGTCGCTGAAGTTATTGTAGTAGGTATATTAAGATACATTAGGAATGGTTACGTATTATGGTGAGATATTGTGTGAATGATGTGTGAAATTGCATATATATGTAAATGTGTCAGTATAATTAAGTGTTAAATTTGATTATGAGGATGAAATTTTAAGTTTGATATATTTTTTAAATGTGGGGGCGCTAAGTAAGAATATGTCAATCTCTTGGAAATGCCTATTATATGTATTACAGATTCTGTACATTGTTGTATGTTGAGCATAGTTGGTGTGTTGAGTGGTAAGACGGAAAAGAGGAGTGTGTCTAGTTCTACAGGTGTAGGTAGGGATGTTGAAAGATATATAATTTAAGAGAGCAGGAGAATCAATTTTATTATTAATAATATTGTGGAGAAGCATCATAACAGATAGAGTACGTCTGTTTTCGAGTGAATCAATGCAATGGTAAATCCTTGCCTCACGATACGACGGGAAATCAAGAAATGCTTTTCGATTAAGGTGTTTAATAAATATATTTTGTATCCTTTCGATACGGTTTATGTGTGTTGCATAATGGGGAGACCAGACAGGAGATACGTATTCCAGGATAAGGCGAACCAGGGAAAAATAAAGAAATTTGAGTGTTCTCAAGTTTGTGAATGGTTTGCTGGTTCTGAATAAAAATCCAAGCATTCTGTAGGCCTTATCTATAATACAGTCAATGTGAGAGTTAAACCTAAGTTTGGTGTCCATAATAACACCAAGGTCTCTAACGTTATCACTAGAAGCAATAGGTTTACCATTGAGAGTATATTGAAAGGCTATGTGAGATAGTTTGCGAGAGAAACTAATTTTATGGCATTTTGTGACGTTAATTAAGAGGTTGTTATTTCGGCAGTAATCAGATAGTTTGTCAAGATCCGATTGTAGTTAAAAAAGCAATTATTAAGGTAAAACATATCACAATGATTGTTGACGTGCTTGTATCAAACGTTTGAAGGTGCTGAGGCTGTTTGAGAACATGTCGAGGTTCTCAATTTTTATGTGTAAAGAATTATATGAGCGCATCATTCTACTCAGTGGACTAAATGGCCTACATTGTTGTAGTATCTATTTAAACGAAGTACTTCCGGGTTTCTCAGCCTAACACTGGCATGGATGTTAATTTTCTCTGTAATATTGGTATCAACCATACTATTTAGTATCTTAAAGAAATATGAGCTCTGACGTTTCTCTTCTGTCTGATTGTCTTTCAATATTAAAGTGCTTTAGACGCTCAGAATGCGACATATCACCGCCGATACCGGCCCTAAATGAGAGAACTCTTGTAAAGTACCTCTGGACTCGCTCTAATTTATTTCCATGAATGGCGAAATAGGGTGTCCAAACAGATGATTGGTATTCGAGCAAGCTACGAATCAGTGAGTTGTATAAAAATATAAAACTTTGTGGATTTTTAAACGGCCTAGTCAACCTCAATACAAAACCCAGTCTTCTTTAAGAATTAGCGACTATGGTATCATAGTGGTATTTAAAACTTAGCTCCGAGTCAAGAGTTATTCCCAGATTTTCAATCGTTGTGACCTTTTTTAAAATAACGTCACCTATTTTATACGCATCGTGGTCTATTTTGTTTTTATTTCTTGTGAAGCTAATAGAAAAACATTTGTTAACGTTTCGAACAAAACACGTGAGTAATATGTTGAGATCAGCCTGCAACTTCTGACAGTCACCCATGCTTTTTATACTATTGAAAATTTTCAAATCATCAGCATATATCAAACTGCAAGGAAGACGATAGATCGTTTATAAAAATCATAAACAAAAGGGGACCCAGATGCGAACCCTGCGGTACACCGGAAGAAACAGTAATAGGCACCGAATCAAAACCTCTCACAGACATCACCAGTTCAGCAATCCGCCAGCTATTCCGACGATATTAAGTTTTTTAATGAGTATTTTGTGGTTGACGCGGTCGAAAGCTTTACTGAAATCGGTATAAGTATATGGCATCAGTCAGAAATCTGAGATTAATATTTTGACTAATTACGTCGACAAACTCCAACAAATTAGTTCCTGTTGACCTTTTTGATATAAATCCGCGCTAACTGTTCGTTTGTTGGTGTAATAAAAAGGTACCTGCAATACATATATTTACTGATACGACGTGGTATATAGTAATTAATTAATTGCCAATTAAATAAATAAATAAGTTTGAATTTTGAAAACATATTGTTTGAAAATACTTTTTTCTGCATCTTTGCGCAAATGAATTCATGCAGATATTTTTTATATCGATTTGAACAAGTTGATGAATCACTCGAGGAGATCTATCATTAGCAAATGTCTGAGACGCGACTATATTATGATGTTATGATGGTCGTTGTTAATCACAAGGGAGACAAAGCGAGAGACGCGATAAATTATATTCCAACAGTGCGGTGGTCTCCACTCTACAATCTCCGGCTAAATATATGACTTTTGAGTCATGTAAACTTTGAGTATATTAGATTAGGATGCTTCATACGATTATACTATAGCTACAGGGCCGGATCTGCAACGCCTCACGCATTTAATTTAGTGATGAGAAAAAGTGTTGGTATTACCAGACTTGCAAGACCCAGAAAATTTCATAATTTGGTATTCCCCATGACAATGCATGTTAAAACTATTTTCAGCTTGATTCATTTGATAAAATTTAACATTTTTTTTATTTCATACAAATTTAACAATATCTTAATCCCGAACTTCTAAGACATCTGGCACTAACCCGCAAGTCGACAGCAACAATACTCACAATTAAATATTACTCACAATTTTTTTGTTATTTTAACCCTTTTCTTGGCATGAAGTGAATTTGAAAATTTTATTTCTTTTTTGTTTTATCTTAATAATGATTATATTTTATATTGCTACGAATATTACCACTAGATGGTATTGCTGGTATATATTTTAATTAAATTGTTGATAGCAAACGATAGCGCTTTTCCTCCTAAATTATACCTGCTTCCGAAAATAACCGCTCACTATATACACTGCTACCGGGAGATGATAAATAAATCTTAGCAAATTCTGCTAGGTTTGGATACTATTTTGCGTTTGCTGACCACCACTTGTAAAGGTCTGCTGTCCGATCTAGGCGAACAGTTTTCATGTAAAAATCAATGGTAATGACTCTACGTAATTATTAAAATGTGAAATAGAACGAGGATAGGTACCACACGAAACAATGCATACTGATTTTATACCGGAAATGTAAAATCAAATATATGTTCTTTGCCTGCCCGTTGGTCTCGGATAGAGGTATGTACGGAGAAGTGGTGAAAATAGAAAGACCCTTTAATATCTTATTGTCTTATCCTGGTGAGGGTATATATATTAAAACGTATTAACTCCGTATTCGGTTTATTACTACGTCCCGTTTCAAGTAGCCAACAAGTACCTACACTGTATACCTAACTGCTGCGTTGCTCGCGGAAGCGATAAGCGCCGCGATTCGCGTCGCAACGGTATTTATAACCTTTATCGGGGAAGGGGCAATACCACGTCCTCTAATACACCACACTTTCCCTCCCCGATAAAGGACCCTAGACCTGGCTACATATGTCAACTATCTACATATTTCATTTATTCGTTTACATAATTAAAACTTACTTGTTGGCTTCACTAATACAATAATATACAAAACAATAATATTCCTGTATATATTTACAATACTTTTTCCTTGTTAATAATACTTTTTCCCTTTATGGTGTTACAATGTCATCCTCGACGGGCCAGGTGTAGGTCTCGGACGGAGTCGTCCTTCCCAAGGGGAGCAGCAATCCCTGAAACAGACCGATGGATTATTTTCCGTTCTACCAAGCAGTCCGGAAAAATCCAGGTCCGTAACTGGGGAGCCCTCATCCTCAGGTCTCTCAGTTACAGCCTGGTCATTATCTGGACTCTTATTCCAGTCGACCTGACGGACAGACAATTGGTCTAAATGCCTCTTCCACCGCATTCCGTTCACCCCTATGATGAACGTGCATGCTCCCAGACGCTTCTCAATCACTCCAGGTACCCATTCTTTCCTCTCATTCCACAAGTCCTTTACCATCACCTTCTGTCCTATACTGTACCTGTCATCCGTCCTCTTCCTCCCTCCATAATAACTTTTGTTCTTCTGCTTGCTTACTTCCATCCTTCCTTTTATTTCCTTGCTTACTTTCCTTCCATCCTGGTTCATGTTCTTGACCGGAAGAAAAGTGTCAAAAACGGTTCTCAATCGTCTTCCCAACATCATCATTGCTGGTTCTAAACCAGTTGCAATACATGGTGTATTTCTGAAATCAACAATGAAATTTAATAGTTTTTCTTCCATGTCTTGTGGGAATTTATTACCTATGAGAATTTTCTTTAAAAAAACTTCGCAAGTTTTTACCGCATTCTCTGCCTGACCATTACTTTGGGGATGTCCTACTGCGGAAGTTATATGACGTATTTTAAAATTTTCACAAAAATCTTTAAATTCTTGTGAAGTAAAGGCTGTTCCGTTATCACTTACAATTGTCTCTACTATACCAAATTGTGAGAACAGTCGTCTTAAAATTTTCAAAGTACTATTAGTACTTGCACTGGGTACTTCCGTGCATTCTATCCATTTTGTGCACGCATCTACACAAATTAAAAAAAAATTATTCCCTATTGGGCCAAAATGATCTAGGTGTAATCTGCTCCAGATTTTGTCATCGTTGGGCCATGAACATAAGGTTGATCGTGGCGGCGAAGGCTGTGTTCGCGCACAGCTCTCGCATCCACTAACCAACCCCTCTATGTCCCTATTTAACCCTGGCCACCAGACATAACTGCGTGCTAATGCTTTTGTTTTGACCATGCCTAAGTGTGAACGATGCAGCAGTTCCAGCACAGTTCTTCGAATAGTTTTAGGTATAATAACCCTGTTTCCCCAAAATACGCAATCACTATATTCTGACAGCTCATTTCGTACTTTCCAGAAATTCCAAATTTCTATATTTTTATCTATCTTGGTAGGCCACCCTGATTTTATATATTTTTTTATTTTTTCTAGTACCGGATCCAACAAAGTTTCCTCTTTTAATTTCTCTATGTCCATTTTTATTTCCCTATTTTCCGACAAAACATTTATGTATTCAAAATCTATATTGTTAAATTCAATTTGACATAACGAGTCAAATTCATTTTCCACTTCATTTTCAACTTGTTCCCCCACCGGAAACCGTGATAGATAATCTGAACAATTTTTTTCCGATTTAATGTATTCTATCTCATAGTCAAATCCAGATAAAATTACCCCAAATCTTATTAACCTATTTGTACTAAGTACCGGTAACCCCTTTTTCTCTCCAAAAATATGTACTAAAGGTTGGTTGTCGACTGCTAAAATAAATTTCCTCCCATATAAATAATGAAAGAATATTTTTAAACCGAAAATTATCGCTGTTGCCTCTAAGTCTAAAATACTATAATTTTTCTCACTTGGTGTCAATTGCCTAGACGCGAATGCTATTGGTCTTTCCGTATTATTCTGATAGACATGTAGCAGGGTAGCTCCCAACCCTTTACTACTCGCGTCTGTTACCAACTTTAATTTCCTCCCCGGGTCATAATGCACCAAAATACTGTCCGATGATAACTTATTTTTTACACTTTCGAATGATTTTTCACAATCTTCTGACCATATGAATTCTTCCCCTTTTCGTAATAATTTATATAAAGGTTCTAATATACTAGACATGTTCTTAACAAATTGTCTGTAGTAACTTATCATTCCGATTAGACTCTTTAATTCGCTGACATTCGTCGGCCTATTTGCATTTTTGACAGCTATAATCTTTGACGCAATTGGTTGAATTCCCGCACTGGATATTCTGTATCCTAAAAATTCTATTTTTTCTTTAAATAATTCACATTTCTCACTATTTAATGTTAACCCACAATTCCGTAATCTTCCTAATACTGCACACAAATTGATAAAATGCTCTTTTTCATTACTCCCGAATACCAGAATGTCATCTAAGAAATTTACAATACCTTTCATAAGATTGTATCACTTCACTGAATAAAGACGGGGCTGTTTTTAAACCGTATACTAGACGTGTGTATCTATACAACCCAATGTGTGTCGAAATAGTTGTATACTCTTTACTTTTCTCTGATAATTTTATTTGATTATACGCGTTTTTTAAATCTAATTTTGAAAATAATGTCGCGCCGTTCAGTTTTGCAACAATGTCTTGTATTGACGGCATCGGGAATTTGACGTCTTGTATACAGCTGTTTAATGTTCGCTTAAAATCTGCGCATATCCTTATAGTGTTGTCTCGCTTGGGTACACACACTATTGGGCTAGCGTACCTACTCGTTTCGACTTTCTCTATAATTCCTTCTCGCTCTAACCTTTGTAATTCTAATCTTACCCTGTCTTGTAATGCGAATGCTATCCGTCTGAAAGGTACAAATAACTGTCTCACCTTATTTTGATTTGACAATTTAATATCTACCGTGTATTTATTAAAAGTACCTAACTTATCTGAAAAAACGTCATTGAAATCTTCTTTTAATTTTTGTTCTTGTAATTTACAATCAATCAACATGTTATTTATTTCTGCAAATTTTAAACTACATTTTTCTATAAAATTTCTACCCAAAATAACCTGTGAACCGTTTTCAATAATAATAAATTCTAACTTATCTATTTTCTTCTCATTAAACTCAACTGTAACGTAAATTTTACCTATCACATTTAATTGATTATTGTCGTAAGACGACAATTTTGTATCACAATCAAATATCTTTTTGTACTTAAATTTTTCATTAAATAAATATGAAGGAATCGCGGAAACACTTGCGCCGGTGTCTATTAAAGCCTCGTATTTAACTTGATCCAATTTTATATTTACAATAAACGGGTTATTATTCAAATTACAAATCTTCTTATTTTGATTCAATGTACTTATTATATTAACATTTTTATTTCTGCATAAACGAGCCAAATGACCTATTTTTTTACAAATCTTGCATTGATAATTCTTATACCTACATAATTCTTTATTGTGATTGTCATACCCACACACCGAACAATATAATGATTTATTACCTTGTTTTGTATTCGACCTTGAATTTAAAAATACACTTTCATTGTTTTTTGTAACATTTCTGTCATATTTATTATTACTATACTGTTGAACACAAATTGTTTCATTTTTACATATACTCATATGCGATTTCTCGCGATTTAAACTTAATGATTCAATTACTGATGCAATCTTAATTAATTTTTCGAAACATTCATTTTCTCCCTCCACAAATAATTTTTCTTGGATTCGTTTATCCTTAATACCGATTACAAAAATATCCCGTAAACTATCCTGTAACCTCGTACCGAATTTACACTTTGCCGAGTATTGTTTTAACCGTGCCGCGAAATCTTTTATGGATTCATCCTCCCCTTGCGTAGCTGAATAAAATTTTCTTCGGTCTTCGAACACTGAACCCACTTTTTCGCAATAATCCTCTAGTAACTCCATCAATTTTTCAAAACTACATTTACTCACCTGCTCTGGAACACACAGATTCACCAGCAGGGAGAACGTATCTTCGGAAAGGCTGTTCAATAACACAGCTCTGTTCATCTCGGCTGCCTTTTCATCATCGAATTCCTGCAGTATGAGGTATTGTTCCAACCTCGTCCGGAAATTTCCCCAATTCCCACTTTCGTGGCAAAAGGGTTCTAATCCCCGCGACAAAGCCATCGCCGATCGCCTTGAAAGGACAATGAAATGAACAAACAAAAAAAAAACAACTACTTAACTCTGGTCCGTCGAAGATGACTCCGCGTCCCCTCACGCCTTGTGACTGGTCGCTAGTCCTGTCCCGTCGTCCCAGAGTCCCTGTCTGCAAGGAAGTACTGAAGCCTGCTTCTCGTCCTCTTCTCTGCTCCTAGATTGCCGCTTTAGACTTCTTCCGAGTTCCTACTCGGAAGATCCTGATGATCCCGGAACGGAGAAGCGTATTCCTTGATGATGAATTTATAAGAAAACTACTCCTGTAGTTCTCGTTCTCTATGTCTACTCCTGTAGCTCTTATATTTATCGCTAAATTTTGTTTTCCCGCCGTGGGTAGATTTTTTTCTGTTGAAATTTTGTTAGGCGGTAGGTACTCAGCCGTATCAATTCGTGCGTATTTTTTCCATTATTTTAAGTCTTTTTTTCACTTAAATTGGAACGCGGTTTGAAAGTCTGACTGCGCCAAAGTGTCTTATCCTGGTGAGGGTATATATATTAAAACGTATTAACTCCGTATTCGGTTTATTACTACGTCCCGTTTCAAGTAGCCAACAAGTACCTACACTGTATACCTAACTGCTGCGTTGCTCGCGGAAGCGATAAGCGCCGCGATTCGCGTCGCAACGGTATTTATAACCTTTATCGGGGAAGGGGCAATACCACGTCCTCTATTACACCACAGAGAACATGTCGAGGTTCTCAATTTTTATGTGTAAAGAATTATATGAGCGCATCATTCTACTCAGTGGACTAAATGGCCTACATTGTTGTAGTATCTATTTAAACGAAGTACTTCCGGGTTTCTCAGCCTAACACTGGCATGGATGTTAATTTTCTCTGTAATATTGGTATCAACCATACTATTTAGTATCTTAAAGAAATATGAGCTCTGACGTTTCTCTTCTGTCTGATTGTCTTTCAATATTAAAGTGCTTTAGACGCTCAGAATGCGACATATCACCGCCGATACCGGCCCTAAATGAGAGAACTCTTTGTAAAGTACCTCTGGACTCGCTCTAATTTATTTCCATGAATGGCGAAATAGGGTGCCCAAACAGATGATTGGTATTCGAGCAAGCTACGAATCAGTGAGTTGTATAAAAATATAAAACTTTGTGGATTTTTAAACGGCCTAGTCAACCTCAATACAAAACCCAGTCTTCTTTAAGAATTAGCGACTATGGTATCATAGTGGTATTTAAAACTTAGCTCCGAGTCAAGAGTTATTCCCAGATTTTCAATCGTTGTGACCTTTTTTAAAATAACGTCACCTATTTTATACGCATCGTGGTCTATTTTGTTTTTATTTCTTGTGAAGCTAATAGAAAAACATTTGTTAACGTTTCGAACAAAACACGTGAGTAATATGTTGAGATCAGCCTGCAACTTCTGACAGTCACCCATGCTTTTTATACTATTGAAAATTTTCAAATCATCAGCATATATCAAACTGCAAGGAAGACGATAGATCGTTTATAAAAATCATAAACAAAAGGGGACCCAGATGCGAACCCTGCGGTACACCGGAAGAAACAGTAATAGGCACCGAATCAAAACCTCTCACAGACATCACCAGTTCAGCAATCCGCCAGCTATTCCGACAATATTAAGTTTTTTAATGAGTATTTTGTGGTTGACGCGGTCGAAAGCTTTACTGAAATCGGTATAAGTATATGGCATCAGTCAAAAATCTGAGATTAATATTTTGACTAATTACGTCGACAAACTCCAACAAATTAGTTCCTGTTGACCTTTTTGATATAAATCCGCGCTAACTGTTCGTTTGTTGGTGTAATAAAAAGGTACCTGCAATACATATATTTACTGATACGACGTGGTATATAGTAATTAATTAATTGCCAATTAAATAAATAAATAAGTTTGAATTTTGAAAACATATTGTTTGAAAATACTTTTTTCTGCATCTTTGCGCAAATGAATTCATGCAGATATTTTTTATATCGATTTGAACAAGTTGATGAATCACTCGAGGAGATCTATCATTAGCAAATGTCTGAGACGCGACTATATTATGATGTTATGATGGTCGTTGTTAATCACAAGGGAGACAAAGCGAGAGACGCGATAAATTATATTCCAACAGTGCGGTGGTCTCCACTCTACAATCTCCGGCTAAATATATGACTTTTGAGTCATGTAAACTTTGAGTATATTAGATTAGGATGCTTCATACGATTATACTATAGCTACAGGGCCGGATCTGCAACGCCTCACGCATTTAATTTAGTGATGAGAAAAAGTGTTGGTATTACCAGACTTGCAAGACCCAGAAAATTTCATAATTTGGTATTCCCCATGACAATGCATGTTAAAACTATTTTCAGCTTGATTCATTTGATAAAATTTAACATTTTTTTTTATTTCATACAAATTTAACAATATCTTAATCCCGAACTTCTAAGACATCTGGCACTAACCCGCAAGTCGACAGCAACAATACTCACAATTAAATATTACTCACAATTTTTTTTTTTATTTTAACCCTTTTCTTGGCATGAAGTGAATTTGAAAATTTTATTTCTTTTTTGTTTTATCTTAATAATGATTATATTTTATATTGCTACGAATATTACCACTAGATGGTATTGCTGGTATCTATTTTAATTAAATTGTTGATAGCAAACGATAGCGCTTTTCCTCCTAAATTATACCTGCTTCCGAAAATAACCGCTCACTATATACACTGCTACCGGGAGATGATAAATAAATCTTAGCAAATTCTGCTAGGTTTGGATACTATTTTGCGTTTGCTGACCACCACTTGTAAAGGTCTGCTGTCCGATCTAGGCGAACAGTTTTCATGTAAAAATCAATGGTAATGACTCTACGTAATTATTAAAATGTGAAATAGAACGAGGATAGGTACCACACGAAACAATGCATACTGATTTTATACCGGAAATGTAAAATCAAATATATGTTCTTTGCCTGCCCGTTGGTCTCGGATAGAGGTATGTACGGAGAAGTGGTGAAAATAGAAAGACCCTTTAATATGGAGCATCTGTTGGCGATTGGTTCACGACATGTAATATTAGAAATAGCTAAATTCATCTCCACCACCGGTATAAAGATATAGCTGATTGTAGGTAGCCTTTTACTCGACCATTAGAAAGTGACTGACGCATTAAATGATTTATTAGTCATTCTTTCATTGCTTGTACATATGCTTCCCTTTTGCAATCATTTAATGTAAACCCCTATATTTCTCTGAGATCTAATGGAATTCTGTTTTTACTCTTCTTTTCAACAGTAAATATATTATGATCTAAATTGTACAGCATAAATCCGCATCTATTGGTGGCTGTGCCTTATTAAAAAAAAAATACTGGATGAGAGAGGGCTGACATTTGTGACACATTTTTTTTTAAGGCGCGGTACTATTATAATTTGAGTCGATTTTTTTTTGTGTTGCGCTACGAGCATTTTGTGACGCAACATTTTCGTATGAGCCTGGAAATTTTAGTCACTTAAAAATAAATAGTCAATTTTTATGCGTTCTTACAAGCGATGAGCGTCACATCCAACTACCTATATCAGTCATTTTGTAAGTGTACACAGGGACTTGCGTCACTTTTCCCCTTTAAAGGGTTTTTGTCAGATATATATTTCTAAACATGATTTAACTGTGAACTAAATTAAATCAATGAAAATAAAAAAAAAATAAAAGTTTGCTAGTGAAAAATCGATTACAAATTTACTATGTGACGAAAACTTTGAAAAGAGAAAACTTTGTTTTATCTCACTCACTTTGTTGGAAAAATTGCAATATATCCGTACATAATTGAATTGTAATTCAAATAATTGTAGAATACATTGTATGATGATGATGGGTTAGTAGTTGAACGGATTGGTAATCCAGTGGTCTCGAATTCGAATCTTGCCTTGAAATAACAATCAAGCTACAATTGTGGATAATTCTCACATTTAGATACCTTTTCAAAATAATGAAGAATTAGGCTCCGACGGATTCTCTATACTTCCTATCAACCATAACTACCGATTTCTTACTGTTATTTTTTAAAAAATCTTTTATTGTCATTATTGTGCAACATTTTCCTTATTTTTGGCGACACATATTTCTTTGAACCTAGTGCAACTGCACCGTTTAAAAATGTGATTTATCAGGTCCTGATACCATACAAATGTACTCATAAACTACTGGTAGAGAAGCTAATAAAAGAACATCTGTTGGCGCCATTATACACAGCTTTGTACTTCACTAAATATGTATAGCCATATATTGGTTATAAATTATGTACCTACATATATAATTATAACATTTGTTAATTGAGTCACTTCAAATTGCTATATGAATATATTAATATGACAAATGCGTTCATAACATGAACCAGTTTTTTGACAGCTTATGATTAAGGTAGTATTTAATCAGCACGAAAATCTTTATATTAAATTTATTAACCATGAGGAACACAACGAAACAGTTGTAGGGAGAATATAGACAACATCGTATAAAGATCAAGGTTAGCTTCCTTAAAATGGAATCGCGCTGGCCTTGTAGTGAGAACAGGTGGACCAAACGTACCCTGGTGTGGCGATCCTCAACTGGTCGCAGAACCTACAACACCGACACTCAACACTTATAGACAAATTATGGATACTATTTTTTTATTAACACAAAATTAAAAATGTAGGTACCTACATTCTAAATATTGTTAGCAAAAAATATTTAATCTTCTTCGCTGGCCTAAGATACGTCAACGTCGTAACATTATCTACTGTATAATATAATTAACAACACTAATTCACCACAATGTCTCTCTTCGATCTGCCGAACGTACCACACTAGCTATTCTCATTCATTCTACTGAATCGATCAGTTCCTCTTTAGAAGTACAATCGGCAAGACTATGGAATTACTACGATGTCTTAATCGATTCAACTTTTTAAAAAGAAACTAAAGCTGTTTTACCTGTCTAATAATTCTTAACTGACACCTCATATCCATCCTCCCTCCCCTGCCTCAACCTCTATTTCCTTCCTTCCGCTGTTGCTGTGAATTTACTTATAATAATGTTACGTGTTTCTTTCCGTTTGTTATAAATTTAATGTACCTACCACTATACTATGTATGGCCTCGCGTTGCTATGGTTGGTTGGAAGAAATTGCCTTGTGGCAATAAATCCGCCATTATACATAGTATTGTTCATGAAGCTTAATAAATAAATAAATTATGATGATTTCTTATTTTTTATCGCTTTTCAGCAAGTAACAGGTAGGTTACTATGTCAAATATTAATTTAACACGCACAAAATAAAAAGTTGTCACATTTTGCAGACCAAAAATGTTTATCATCTAAATCCATACGGAAAACACAAATATAACTGTGTTTCAACCGGAAATCAAATGCTAAGGAGTTAGAGATATAAGCAACTGGGCCACAAAGGCCTGATAACTGAAAGGCCTGATATCAGATCAAAGATTTATTAGAAGTAGAAAAGGGTGTGGCGTTCGGTTCTTTATGCCTGCTTCGAATATTTTTTATGATTTGATCAACTTTATCCATTATATTATCACTTATGGTGATGTGGCGCAGCACAGCACTACGCCTTTGAACATCACTACGCGATGCGCGCCGCCTCGATTTGTATTGGCGCAGAGCCTACTCTAACCATTCGGATCTTCTCAGCCCAGTACGCAAGACGTTTGCCGTGAACGCTTCTTCAACATCAATCCGCGAAAATAAGATATTTTAATAGTTTTAATATATTGTACCAAATAAGCCACAATAAATTATATATTCAGTAAGTGATATTTCATTCATAAATAATCAGTTGCTACCCAAAAGTATATATATATTGGTAAGGAAGTATTTTATATATTATCATTTAATCTTTGAACACGCAAATATATCCTTCCGATATATTCTGATATACCTAATTTACTTATTTATAATCCAAACATAAATACCAAAGTGACTTTCACCAACGCCCCCTAACTCTTAGGTGCTACCTTAGAATTCTTATGTAGTACCTAACGTGAAATTTCGTTTCACCACCAACATAAGAGTTACCTAAGACGTTAAGACTGGTGAAAAACAAACGATACGTTAGGGGCTACCCATAGAACACGGGCTACCTAAGCTTAGGTGATACCCAGCTATGTGACAGTTTAGGTAACGTTGGTGAAAGTCACCATTAGACAAGTTAGTTTACTTATTTCACAAATCCAACAGTTAGCAAGAATGCCTTTGGAATGAGTAGTGGCAGAGCGGTTAGCGCACTGGGTTAGTAATCCAGTGGTAATAAGTTCGAATCCTGCCACGACCGATTTCGTTCGCCTATAGTACAAGCATTTATGCTTAATTTAGGGAATGTATGATGATGTATATGTACTTGGACAAATTAATTTCAAAAAAATGATATACCAAAAATTTTAAAAATGTAGCAAAAATAGTGAAATTAATAGTTACTATAACTTTATTTAATTATGGTACAATTTTTGTGAAAATTTGTTTAATTATTTATACGTAAATTTGTATAATTATTTGTTAATAAATTCGTATAATTAGTAGATAGGTAAGTACTCACTATAATTTTATATAATTATTAGGTATTTGACTTAGTATAATTTGTTAATAAATTTGTATAATTTTTTTTTTTTAATTAGTATAATTATTTGTTTATAAATTCGTATAATTATTGGGTAGGTACTCACTATAATTTTGTATAATTACTAGGTATTTGACTTTGTTTAATTTGTTTATAAAATTGTATAATTATTTTTTTGTAAATTTGTATAATAGTTTGTATCAGTGTTTAAATCTCGAAACGTCCATAGAAAAACCAAAATTATCCTATACAAGACAATTATAAGGACTGTGGTTACATATGGGTGCGAGGCGTTGACACTTACAATAAAATCTGCAGAAGCTTTGGATATATTTGAGAGGAAAGTTCTCCGCCGCATATGTGGACCAGTGAAGGATGGGGAAGAGTGGCGTATAAGGCAAAACGATGAACTGTCCAGAATATATGAAACACCCAGTATCTCAACATATATAAGACTATCGAGATTGAGATGGGCTGGACATGTTCAGAGAATGCCAAATATGCGAATTCCCAAGAGAATTATGAATGATCATCCAGGAGGAAAAAGGAAGATAGGAAGACCCAGGTTGCGATGGCAGGACGAGGTGAGGAGGGATGCGGTACAGCTCCTAAGCATTACAAACTGGAGGACGGCAGCTGAGGACAGACGGGGTTGGAGGCAGAAGTTGAAGGAGGCCAAGGCTCGACTTGGGCTGTAGCGCCATCGAAGAAGAAGAATAATAGTTTGTATAGTTAATTTGTAAATTAGAATAATTATAAGGTACTATAATTCTGTATAATTATTACTGACTGTTACTTTATTTGTATATTTATTGTACAATTGTTTGTAAATTTGTATAATTATTAGATACGTTAACTTTATTTTTACGATTATTATTATAATTTAATATGTAAATTGTAATAATGTTACGTATAAATATACAAATCAGAATTTGCATAAACATACAATTTATAACGCCCAAGTCTTGTTTGGGTTCCTCGACCACAAAATGGGTTCTTCTTAAGAAAGTATGAATCATATTTCTATCTTCGTATTGCTTTGAATCTACTTAATAAATCTCAATGTTATTTGACCATCTGTTTGTATATATGTACATGACATTTTGATTTATCGTCTTCCTCGGGACGTATGCAACTAAAGAGAGGTACCTGAGGACCGAATGGTTGGATGCAAAAGTTGAGGTGAGATATTCACGAAAACGGCGCTATATAAATCATCCAAATTTATTATTATTATAAGTTCCGATTTCAAAGCTACTTAAATAACATATACAAATATAAGAAAATTATTCATAAATACCATCACGCTGTTTCTCTATTCGAGGTAGGCAGAGATAACCGAAAGCCAAACCTCTTCACATACATGTTTTGCCTCATTTACATCCATGCATCGCGTCATACATGCTCTTCTATTATTCTGATTTCGTATCTTTCAAAATCTTATTTGTATGATCATGTCAACTCTTTCTCGAACAGCCCTTAAATTACATTCATCTCCTTGTATACTTTCTTTAACAGGCGTTCATCGTTCATTATGTCCGAACCATCTCAAAGCATTTAACTTCATTCTACTTACAATATCTCTTTCTTTTATACATTCTCGTCTAATATCCCCATTCCTTATCCTATGATAATATTTTTTGGCAACCATTCGTCTTGGGGACCTCATTTACACAGCGTTAATTTTACTTTCATGCATCTTGTGTAATCTCCATGTCTCACTTGCATACATTTTTATTTGAAGGACTATTGCATTATGCACACCGAATTGTTCTTCTTCATTGTTCACAGCGAATATCTCAAAGATAAATATTGTACGTATTATATGTACAAGAAGATTAAATAAAATAAAAAATAAACAATATTTTTTTTTCGTAAATGATATTTAAGGAATGTTGAGTAGCATTTTATACTACCCATGACGGAAAGTAGGAGGGAACTCACACGACACACAAAGAATAAGAATTTATAATGGAATTCTACCAAATAAATAATCGTACAATATAACGTGCGATGTCGGTTACAGAAGCCTACTTTTCCACATGACATACATACATATATTTATACGCTGAAGACATTTTCGAGTACAAACTGTAGTTAATTCCATCATTCTACTTCAGTCACAAACCACATGTCTAAGAACTAACAGATCTGATATTCTCTCTCTGTGTGTCTTGTGTCGTCTATAATATAATATTAGATATATGTCATATCGTAATATATAATATGTACCTAATGTGTGTTTCGAATTTATAATCTAAAACAGATTCAATTATATTAATTTTGCTCGGAGCAATTCTGACAGTTTCCAAAAGCGAATCGGGACCATTTCATTTCCCGCACAGATTTCGAATCAAATTTAATACATCTTCACTGTTTAACTTGACACCTAATTATAATTTAAGTAACGGTGATTAAATCTAACTAGTTTTTTTTAAAACCTCTGTTTAGTGATGAAAGCTTTTGTGTTTCAATTATTTTGATATCTAATACCCTAATTATTCCATAAAGATTATTTCCAAAAGATTTTTATTTTAATAAATATATAATTACAAGTAGGTACCAATCTAGTGAGCGACTTTCTGAAAGAAGGAAATGTATGTAAGAGACTTGAACAGCAAATGAACATGTGTGCCGACCGCCGTGGCACAGTTGGTAAGCCATTTGGTTTCTGTGCGAGCGTCCTGGGTTCGATCCCCAGCAGAGGAGAAATTATTTAAATTGATTTCTCTCGCAAATATCGCTTATCTGGGCTGGAAACACTGGTTAGTTGGAAGAAATAAACTAGCCACTTGCGCAGGGTGCAAGGAAGTGTTAATTTTTATTATTACTATAACATGTATGAAAAAATTCATGAATATTGATATGGCGATGGATGCGTGTCAAGATAGAAAAATATGGTTTTCGGTTCTTTCTGCCTAGATTTGGAGGATTATTGTATAAGTATAACTTTTAATAATAGATTCTTTCTAATTTATCAAAGAGCTCAAAACTAGTACATTTCGTTTAGCAATAGAATAGAAAATGTTTTAAATTGATTAATACTCAACTAAATATCAAAATGTTTAATTTTGTGTAACAAAGGATCCATCTGTGAAAAAATTTCCAAACTCATATCGTTGCGGATCAAGTTTTCAGAATGAACAAACAGATGGCGCAAATAAAATGTATGATAATTTGTTTTGTAATAAACGTGGTGGGTTGTGCAATATTCCGAGTGAATGAAGTGTCCGAGGGTAGACCACGGGGTGCTCCCTGCGGTCCCAGCTCCCTGGCCGTCTACAGGATGACCCTCACTACATTATGGACGGAGGAGAGTTTCCCAAAAAGTTATCCCAAGTCTAGACCCCCGGCACAATGGTCTATGATGCTGGGTAAGTTGACCTTACTATACATACCTACATACTTACTTGATATCATTCTCGATACGTTAAACATGTGAAATTATTCACGATTTCAATTTACGCTATTTCCCGATAGATGGCGTTAGTGTCTCTTGATACTATCGATCTACTTTTCGATATCGCAGTACCTACATAGATACAAAACAGTAAATAAAAAATAATAATAGTGATGTGTAAATGCAAGACCGGGGTGATCTTGGTCTTGAATTTATATATCAGCCTTGGTTTTGGTTTTGCTTACTCGATCGAGTCTTGTGTTTGCAAGTCTTAAAGGTCTTTAGCAATTAGGCATATTGAAACATGACAAAAAATACATATTTCAATTTAATATATGTAAAGATAATACGTAGTTAATTGCTTATTTTTTAATCAATAATTTCGCTAGTTTCGCAAGACCAAGACGATCGCAATACTTTTACTCATCACAAAATACAAACAGAATTATTTAACAATGACGTTTTTTTACTTAATAATTGTGTGCGTGAAAGGATGTGCACTATGAATTTAAATATTTAATTTACTCCTTTATGAAGTTTTTGCCAAACAATTTTTGGTGAAAATCACGATTACAAAATAAAACCTACTCCGGACATGAAGTTCTCTTTGAACAACTCCAAGTGTCTTGAAATATATCCAGATCCGGACATTGGGACCTGGTTGATATGTTTTGTATGAGCACATATGTTTGTTTGCCGATTAGCTCATTGTGAGTGCGGAAAGTTGAGATTGTGTACATATTTAGTGTGGAACGGGAACAATCACTTGGTTCATAATTGCATATAATTGTCAATAAAAATTGTAAACTGCTAGCCCTAGAACAGGATTTCCTAGTTGGGCAGCAGTAATCTACTAAAGGTAAATAAAATAAATAAATAAAGATCTGTGTTATCTTCAACTATATAATGCTGTGTAGGCCGCCATTGATCAATTGGAGAGAATCCGTTACGACATTAGTAGATTTATGTTTATAGGTATTTATGCTCCTTGAGAAAGCTTTAGCTTGGGAAAGAAAAAAATTATAATATATGTATACAACTTGAGATATCGATTAAGTAATCCATATTTAATTTGTGTAATCCAACAAATTATCAAACAAGCACTGTGGCTGCTTAATTTCGTTTTTTTTATTTTTTTTTTCGCTACTGCATCTACCACCCGCTCTGTATATGGGGACTGTAAAGAGCCCCTTCACAGAACGCTAATTGAGCGAAAAAAATGCCTAGCACGAAAAGTAGCTCAATGAGCTCAGTATATTAGCAATCTTGGCACCATAGTGCAAAAAGAACAATCTACGAATGTGAAAAGAAGATTCACACTCGTGGACTGTCATCGAATTCAGATTTTTTTTTAATGTAAAGCATTAAAGGTGTGACTAAGATCTATATAAAAAAAATAAACTTAATGGAAATCAACCAATAGTAAGGAACCATAACTATGACAGAACTTCTTGAAGGCTTTAAAATTGTTCTTCGAGATCACAAAATCCGCATGACCAATGGGACCTTGAAGAGGCCCACGGACAGCAACGAAGAGGTCCGATCTATAAGAGGACACCATTACTGGGTGGCCACAATCCCACAGGATATATTACAAATTTATTTATTTATTTAATGTTTTAATAACAACATTTTCGCTGTGTGTTTGGCAACATCTGTCTCTTTACAGTGGTCAATAGGCCACAAAAATATGTAATACAAAATGGGCTTTGTACCCAGGGCCTGCACCAAGGTAGGCCTCAAACCACGATATATGTATACGGCCCCAGACACATAAGTTTCTCTTTATCTCCTTAACATTATTCTATATCATGGTCTCCATTTATTATCTTGTTACTCTCATTTGCTCTATCAGACACGTCGCTTTCGACAACTTTATGTACAGGGACTGTCTTTTCTAATTGTATCTAATTAAGTACATATATTTTTTGGCCTAGCTTGGGGTTTAAACCTAGGAATGTTCATACCAATGAATGTTCATATGTAGCAACGCTTCTGTTTGCGAGCTGCAATGTGTAGGTACATATATCATCAGGGCACATCGCTGTCGATGCAGATGCAGGTCAATGCGCAAATATTTCATGCGTTAACCGTTTACCTGAATAGAGTCACGTAAATCTTTTCTTGTTCCGATCCATGACATAACAAACGATTTAATTTATTATTTTATTATATCTATAGATATAAATTATGAATATACCAATGTTTATCACGTAAGTAGATCTTTTATTTGTAATCCTTCGTCATCATAAATTATATATTATCAAATATTTATTGACCTGACATTTTTAATTTCATATTTGGAGGTAGATGTTTAATAATATAAAATATTTTTCAACACGCACATAACGTAATCTTTCTGATAAATAACGATAAACATATATGTAAGTACCCCCGAACATATAGGTAATTATATCGAATATTATACTATGAACGGTGAGTTATATATTTTAATTCTGATCCAAGGATCTCGGGTTCGATTGTAGAGACACAGTTTTTCACTGTGTTTTAAGTTGGTATGTTTTTATTAGACGGTTAAATATCAATAGTTTCCAAAGTGTTAAAACAGAAGCAATACAAAAATAAACAAGTTGATCAAATAAAATTTTGAGGACAATGTTTTCTACACGTTGAAAAGAAAAATAAAAAAATATTTTACGCCAGTCTGTAGATTATTTACATACATATTCATACTGCCAGTTTCAAATACAAAATGTCAAACGCAATTGCTAATACAGTAAATACAAAATCTATTGTGAAACGATATAAATGTCACTTAGGTATGTATATAATCACACCAAACAATTACAATAAAGTGATCACGTACACCAGTCGTAAGGCTTGTCTTCTTCTGGGTCACAATCCTAAGATTGGTCTGCACCAAACACTCGATCTTTCCACTTAACTCTATCGTCCGCCAGTCTCTTCATCTCTTTGTAGCTGCTACACCGCACGTCACCGATTATCTGGTCTATATAGTTATTTCTGGGGCGACCTCTACAGTTACCCCCATCAATCATTCCTTCGACGATGGTGAAAAGCAGGCCTGGGTGCCGGATGTTGTGGCCTATCCAAGTTGTTCTCTGTTAGGCAATTCTTTTCATAATTTGCCTTGTCTCTCCAACCCTACTTAGCACCTCGTCGTTGCTGATGTGTTCTGACCAGTGAACTTTAGCCATGCGTCTGTAGCACCACATCTCAAACGCAGACAGACGTCCCGTTTCGCGTTGGCTGATGGTCCATGTTTCACAGCCATATAGCAGTACACTCCAGACAAGAGACTTGATCAATTTTTTCCTAATTTTGTTGGAAATGTTAGGGGATTCAAAAATTGTTGATCTTTTGTTAAAGGCGACTCTTGCTTGGTGGATTCTGCTTTTGATGTCTGCTGTTGAACGTCCGTCTTGAGATATTCTGCTTCCCAGATATATAAACTCTTTCACCTGCTTAATTTCGATGCCTCCCAGAACAATATTTGCAGTGCATTCCTCCCTTCCAGCAACCATGCATTTTGTTTTGTCCTTATTTATCCTCATGTTATAATCGATTGTTAGGATGCTTTCCATCTTCCTGAGAGCCTCATTTAATTCTTCCTCTGTTACTCCTAGCATTGCAATATCGTCTGCATATCTTATCATGTCTATTTTTGCCCCTGAATTTTAACACCATGCCAATCTCTCATTTCTTCTCTCAGCTCATCGATAGCCTAAGGCTTGTAGGTGCCTTGATTTCCCGGTTGTAACGTGATATGGGAAAAGAGGTTTTCTTAGTTTTTTTTTAAATAGTTGTTATTATAAATATTATGTGTGCTTTATTTAATATCGACCAGCCCCACTGTTGGGCTTAGCCAATGTAACGTGATATGGGAAAGGAGGGGAAGTTATATTATTAATATATTTATTTGATAACATATACAAAGTTAATTTATTACCCTTTACCTTGCTTGGAATATTGGCCTCTCTACTTACCCTATGCGTTCCGCACAGTCCACAGCAGGGAGTTGTCCAATATGTACCAATCATTTGTGACTTCCAATTTGTGAGTAGATAAAATATTATAGCAAAGAGATTTAGAAGACACTGGAATCTCTGTCACCAGTAACCCCGTCACCGCCTATTAATAGAATCAGAATGTCCAGCCCTGAAGCTTCGTCTGTCTCCGCTGAGAACCACATTGTGGTGACTCGCGTTGAGACCTCGAAGCAGTGCAGCAGTCCTCCGACACAGTCCAAGCCAGTATCGAATCCAGCAACACCATCTTCTCGCGATGAAGTACTGTCAGTACCAGGTTTCGAGCCAATCATTTATACTGCCTATGAAGCTATGTCTGCCCTACAAGACTCTTTAGCCACCTCAGATATGCCTAAAGATCAACAATTGGAGGTAAGTCGTAAAATAAATATTCTTCTTGCTATCATTGGACGAAATGACAGTCGCATGGCGGAATCATTGGGACGAGAAGCAGTTCTCAACGAACGCATCAGTGCTCTGATCAGAGAGAAACAGGGATTGCAATCTCACATCGAGACGCTCGAACTCGAGATGCGCCCTGTGATGCAAACTATTGCTGACAACGTTGTCACAAAACAATGTGATAGCTTTGCTTCGCGTTCGGCCGTAAGTGGCCCTCCGCCGATTACCAGAATCGGCTTCCCAGCGTTACCAGCCAAGCCCGCCGTTTGCATTTTCCCGACTAGAGATGATATAAGTTCCTCGGTAGAAACAAGGCGAGTGCTCAAAACAACGTTAAAGTCCAGTGAAATCGGTGCGCAAGTTACGAGCGTACGAAATATAAGAGGAAAAGGCATTGTTGTCAACACTGCCACTACCGCTGACTCCTTGAAACTCCTCAATGCACCGGCTTTAAAATCTTCCAAAGACCTCAGCGTCCGACTAGCTTCGAAACGAAACCCCAGATTACGCTTCAGTTTTGTTCCGCGTGACATGTCTCACGAGGAGTTCTTGGGTCTGGCGTTTTTGTCCGTCCCGGATATGGGCATAAACCAGGATGAATTTGTTAAGAGTGCTAGTTTCAGCCACTTTATGGGACCTCGCACTGGGACCGTGACAGAGTGTTTGAAGTACCGCCGACAATAAGACACAAACTCATTGAGTGCGGAAGAGTCTTTGTTGAATGGAGCGTGTGTAAGGTCAGAGACTTCATACCAATAAGTGTGTGCTCAAGATGCCGGATGTATGGCCATACAAGTAAGTTCTGCAAAGATCCCCCTCGCTGCGGCCATTGTGCTTCTGGTGAGCACGATTTTTCAGTATGTCCTGCTAAAGACAGTCCACCAATTTGTGCGGTCTGTTCATTTTTCAAAAAACCAGCCTCTCACAAATCTGGTTCTGATGAATGTCCAGCATTCCAGGCATCGTTGAGCCGCGCCCTATTGACAGTTGATTATGGCCAGTAGCATATCCGTATCAACAGGTCTCAGAATCGGACAGCTCAATCTGGGCCGACGTCGTGCTGCCACCTTGGAGCTTAAACAACTCGCCCATCAACTGAATATCGATATCTGTCTGGTTCAGGAACCATACACTGGCGACGGCTCTATGTGTGTGACGGATTCAGACTTCCGTATAATTTCTGCCACTTGCTGTTCCATGGATTTACCCCCTCTAGCTTCAATAATTATTTTTAATTCTTCAATATCTTATATTTTATTACATCATCTTTCCTCGAGCACTACAGTCGTGCTTGAAATTTCTCTTTCAGGTAAATCCATGTACCTAGTTTCAACCTACTTCAAATTTGGCGACCCGATAGAGCCATATGTGTGCTTTCTAGATAATGTAATGAGTCATCTAGGCGGAGATTCCATCTTGATTGGCGGTGACTTCAATGCTGAGTCCCCTCTATGGTGTCATTCTACCACTGCAGGGTCTAGGAAAGCAAAAAGAGGTGAACTCTGTGAGGACTTCATAGCTCGGCACGAGCTTTCCGTTATCAATGATCCCTTTAGTCCTCCCACTTTTTCTGGTGCGGTTGGGTTTGGCCACATCGATGTCACTTTGGCTTCGGCTCAAATAGCTCAAAAGACTTCCTCCTGGCGTGTTTATACAGATAATTCGGGTAGCGATCACGAACTTATTGTCTTTACAATTTCTACTTCACCTACTGACTCGGTTCAAAAGTCTCATATTCCAAGGCGTTTTCGCACGAGGTGTGAGCGCATTGTCGAATTTGATGCTGAATTTATTCGATTTCTGAATCGCTTTAACCCAAATGCTATGTCTATATCTGATACTGCTTCTGATTTCACTAACAATATCATTATATGTGCAGAAAAGTCAATTGGCAGATCTACTCCAGAAAAATTAAAACCAAACGCTTGGTGGCACTCAGGACTCGATTCTTTGAAACGCAGCGTTACACGTGCACGTCGAACTCTTAAATTGGGACGCAATAGGAACTTTGCTGAGTTTATTATTCTCGACTTGTACTCTGCTTATAGACGTGCACACAATCTATATAAAAACGAAATTATTCGTGCGAAGAAGGTAAGTTGGCGACGTTTGGTTTCCGAGGTCTCGACTTCAGATCCATGGGGTGCGGTATATCGCGCCGTTTCTTCTAAGAGAGGAAATGGCGCAACAATATCTTGCATCCGCGATGCAACTACTGGTGAGTTCACAACGTCTCTCGATTCAACTGCTTCCGTTTTTCTGGACGCGTTGATTCCATCGGATGATCCGTCTACCGACAATTTTTTTCATAAATGGGTACGTGCTCTTCAACACAACATTCCTCAGACACCCGCTTCGCCACCAGTTTCTGTTGAGGAACTCGATTTAATTATTGGGAACCTTAAACTAAATAAATCCCCAGGCCTCGACCGTATCGACTCTATTTTAATACAAAGATGTTGGCGTTTGGCTCAATTTGAAATGGTTTCCCTCTTAAAAAGATGTTTAGACGAAGGCTGTTTTCCAGACTGTTGGAAAACGGGCCTCATGACTATAATTCCCAAACGATGCGATCGTCCTAGCACGGACCCAAAAGCATATAGACCTGTTACTCTCCTGCCTATTCTGGGCAAGATTCTGGAAAGACTTATATGCAGTAGAATTGAGTCCCATCTTTCTAACTCACGTCCACTTTCTTCTCGCCAATTTGGCTTCCGACCTGGAATTTCAACAGTCGATGCTATAAATTATATGTCAGAATTTGTAAGACATTCTGACGAAAAATATGTTATTGCTATTTCCCTTGACATTAGTGGTGCATTTGACAATGCTTGGTGGCCGCTCATTTTGCATAAACTGAAGTCAAGGAATATACCCCGCAATATATATCTGATAGTTAAGAGTTACTTTGAAAATCGCCGCATAGTCCTGCCCGGGGGACAATTTCTACATACGCGACAGGTAAGCATTGGATGTCCTCAGGGTTCTGTTCTCGGTCCACTTCTCTGGAACATTCTTTTTGATGACTTGCTGGATCTTCCTCTCTCCAGTAATTGTACGATTCAAGCGTATGCCGATGATGCATACATCCTCGTCCGTGGTAATTCCCGTAGATTTATTGAGAACTCAGCTACTCAAGCTCTTTCCTTAGTTTCCGACTGGGGTGTAAAAAATAAACTTTGCTTCGCTCCTAATAAGACATATGGCTTGGTTTTCAAAGGCTTACTACGTAGACAGCCGTCTATTAAGTTCTCTGGAACAAATGTAAGTTTTCGGGACCAAATCACTTGCCTAGGAGTTGTTCTGGAAAGAGGACCAAATTTTAAAAACCATGCTCGATTGTGTGTCGACAAAGCTAAGTCAGCTTTTTTAAAGATCTCACACATCGCCAAGGCACACTGGGGTTTACAGTTTCAAGTATCCTGTCTTTTCTATAAGGCAGTTTACCTCGGCATTGCTTGCTATGCAGCAGGATGTTGGTCTCACGCCTGTGAGCTTCAACATATACGTAGAATTTTGCTCTCAGGCCAACGATTCGCTCTCATCGCTTTATCCAAAGCATATGGAACGAGTCCCACTGAAGCACTGCCAATTTTGACAGGCATGACTCCCCTTGATCTGGAACTTCAGCGTAGAGGGGCTGTTTTCAACCTTACGCGGGGCTGTTCTTCTATGATCGGAAATATTCCTCTCTTCCCTCCAGAGGGTCGAGTGTCACGCGGCTTTGTTGAAAGGACTGTAAATGAAAATTTGCAGAACATCTGGCAGACTCGCTGGACGGCCTGCTCAGTGGGAAGAATTACCTACTTATTTTTTCCCGACGTGAGGTATCGTCTTAAATCTCCCTGGGTTGTTCCAGACTTTTGGACTTCCCAATTTTTCACAGGACACGGAAACTTTAAAAGTTATCTTCACCGATTTAACATTGCCTCATCTGCTTCATGTCATTTCTGTCAATACCCGGACCAAACTTCGGAACATATCCTTTGGGAATGTTGCCACCCAATGGTGTCCTCATATAGATCGGAGCTCCTCGTTGCTGTCCGTGGGCCTCTTCAAGGTCCCATTGGTCATGCGGATTTTGTGATCTCGAAGAAAAATTATAAAGCTTTTAAGGTTTTCTGTCATAGATATGGTGCCTTACTTTTAGAAGATTCCCGTTAAATTAATTATTTCCAGAGATCTTGGTCACTTCTCTGATGGTCTGCATGTAGGGGGATCTGAGGTCATAGACAGTCCACGGGTGTGAATTTTCTGTTCGCACTCGTTGATTGTTTCTTTTTGCACTATGGTGCCGAGATTGCTAATCTAGAGGGCTCCATGAGCTACTTTTCGTGCTATGCATTTTTTTTTGTCGTTCACTTAGCGTTCTGTGAAGGGGCCGATTACAGTCCCCATAGGCAGAGCGGGTGGTGGTGGGAGTAGCGAAAAAGGGGATTCAAAAATTGTTGATCTTTTGTTAAAGGCGACTCTTGCTTGGTGGATTCTGCTTTTGATGTCTGCTGTTGAACGTCCGTCTTGAGATATTCTGCTTCCCAGATATATAAACTCTTTCACCTGCTTAATTTCGATGCCTCCCAGAACAATATTTGCAGTGCATTCCTCCCTTCCAGCAACCATGCATTTTGTTTTGTCCTTATTTATCCTCATGTTATAATCGATTGTTAGGATGCTTTCCATCTTCCTGAGAGCCTCATTTAATTCTTCCTCTGTTACTCCTAGCATTGCAATATCGTCTGCATATCTTATCATGTCTATTTTTGCCCCTGAATTTTAACACCATGCCAATCTCTCATTTCTTCTCTCAGCTCATCGATAGCCTAAGGCTTGTAGGTGCCTTGATTTCCCGGTTGTAACGTGATATGGGAAAAGAGGTTTTCTTAGTTTTTTTTAAAATAGTTGTTATTATAAATATTATGTGTGCTTTATTTAATATCGACCAGCCCCACTGTTGGGCTTAGCCAATGTAACGTGATATGGGAAAGGAGGGGAAGTTATATTATTAATATATTTATTTGATAACATATACAAAGTTAATTTATTACCCTTTACCTTGCTTGGAATATTAGCCTCTCTACTTACCCTATGCGTTCCGCACAGTCCACAGCAGGGAGTTGTCCAATATGTACCAATCATTTGTGACTTCCAATTTGTGAGTAGATAAAATATTATAGCAAAGAGATTTAGAACGTTACTGTTCCTGGCTAGCTCATCGGTATGTAGATGATAAAAATAATTTAAAAAAATAGTTTTGGTATATAGAGTATTTATATGGAGCTTTGACTCTCAATATTCTCAGGTTTAGGTATGTGGGTTTTTAATGTGTAAAATGAAATTCGGTGAGGTTCGGTCAAACACATCCAACGATGCATATATTGTAAATCAAAAATTATGTCAGATATATTACAGTGGAATGCAAGTATGTTATAGCAAAAAGATAAATATATGTAAGATTAGTGAAACATTATTATTTGATACAGATGAACCAAGAGATGAACATTAATTTGTGATTTAGCAGGGTATACAAATATAACTCCATTGAATATTCATATGTATGAAAACATAACAACTTACACATGCGTATGTGTCATAAAATACTGAGCCAAGTTTTCTTAAAAGGATTTTGACATTAAATAACTACTACTTTTGTAGATTGAGTTTTAAACTTCAACCATATACATTATACATAACAAATGATTATGTTATATCGCTTGGTGAGCTAAGTTTTATTCATTTAATGGCTTGACATTTGAGTAAACAAATTATACAGGTACAACAATAAGTCAATTACATAATTATTCACCAAGACTAAACAGGTTTTGATCTTTTATAAATACAATTGATATGAAGAATGATAGTAACCCGTGCATTCTATTTCAGTTGGATTATTATAAAATTATCTCTTTGGTCACTGAAAAGTTATTCATGAGAAGCATATATAGTAAATAGAGTAATAACCAAATAATTTATATAATAAGTACAGAATTTACATACATGGTGCCGAGTGAGTGATTACTTAAATTTATTTGTCACGATATATTTGGGGGTGACTTAACTATGGGGAGCGGAGTAGCACTTTCACTGAATGAAGTTGGGTTTTTGTAACCTCAACAATTAAAACACAATCACAGAGACACTTACATTTTGGGCAGAGAAGACGATCGAGGACCCTCCTCGGCCTCGAGCAAAGTTGATACTAGAAGAAGCGTGTTGGAGGACACGCATGTGTCGCCGGTCCGTGGGGTTAGGATTAACCCTAACATGAAGAGCAGGAAGGTGTTCTGATCCATATCAGAACCTGGAGAAGGGGGACGTCAGACTATTCCACAAGCAGGATCATAGAGAGGTTGACAGGGGGCTTCTACAGGCCGGTGCTGACCTTGAGAACCAACGAGGTCCTCGGAATGGAGACATCAATTTTAATACAGCGACGAAGCTGGTGCTTCGTAGATGGGCAGGGCATACGGATATGCCGAGGTGTTGAAGAAGCAACATGGCGGGGAAAGTAGCGTATGTTAAACATTAACTGGGATTCACTTATCGGATTTGGCCTTTGGCTTAACACTACAGAACAAGCTTACACTGTGGCTGAAATTTATCACTGTATATTTGAGGAATTTTATTCGCAGTTAGCGGCGAAAGTATGATATAAAAATAACGTTCACTGCTTCTATTAAACTGACCGAAATTAACAGATTTATATAGACATGGTTCGGACACTGGATACTTTCATTGTATGAAAGCTATAAATAACAATACTTGTGGAGTTCACGTAATTAACAGACACGTGTGGACGTGATGATCGATCGTGCAAAGAATTAACTATTTATATAGACATGGTTCGGACACTTAACATTCGGATTATATTAAAAGATATAAATAAACATTTGTAAGGTTTACTTAAAATGCGCGAAACCCTTTGGATTTATCGCTTAGGTCGGCCGTCCGACGGCCGAGAAAATAATTTCTTTGCGAGACAATTTAACAGAGAGTTCGATACGTGTCGATCGTTTGAAGGATTATTTGGAACTGGTGCAAATTGGATGATTGACATATGAGAAAGAATAATAGCCTCGCACAGGGTACTCGTACGGCAGAAAAGGATTGTTGTAAAAAGGGTGGAAGAAAAATCAGCCGTGAAGGTGATGGCAAGGATAATGAAAAAGATCCTAATTTATAGAAATAGCCTCGCGCAGGGTACCCGAAGTGACAGATAAAGAAACAATAGGAATCCCGCTAGATAGTGTCGAACTACATTACTGAAAAGGTATGATGCATTCGTACCGAATAAACGACACCTATCGAAATTGATTATTGACTTTTATCTTATTCAACAGAATTATAGGCCGTTTCTAAAATGATCCAGACTGAATCCTTAGCGAGGGAGAAGGGGGGACACGAGAGTTGAAGTGGTGTACATTTAATGTTACCGGACATATTTCTTATTTAGTTAAATAGACAGAACTAGGAATCATTAGTAAAAATGGCAAAGGATAATTATGACATGAAGTATGCCTTTATATATTGATTAATTATTTCTTTTATGAAGTGTGATTTGAAACTGAAGTTACTATTTTTTCTTATAAGGACGAGGTCATTACAGCCGTTGGCTGATGCAATACTTATCGTACGGAACGGGGATTTCTGAATTTACTTAAAATGAAACACTTTTGACGTTGTACGCGAGCGGGGAGCGGAGGAGAGGGGTGTAGTAAGGAGTTCAGGTCGAACAATAATAATACACTCCGCTAGATATGATGTTTAGGTTTTTTATGAATACCACTACTATTGCGAAGCCGTTCCTAGGCGCGCGAAATTTAAAATGTTTATGAAATATTATACATTAGGAATTGAACTATGGGGGCCGTACAATATAATCGTAACGTTCACGTTACACGGTTCACCTATAATATTCCAACTTCGTCTCTATTGAGATGTTAGAAATTCAAAAAAGTATACTTTGTTTGTATGAAATACTATTTTATCAAAATAATCAAGCTGAAAACAGTTTTAACTCATCGGTTTTACAAAAATTCTGATTGTTTCAAAACTGGTCGAGAAGTATTTTTTGTGATTATGTCAGTGACTGAATATCCTGAATTTTCTGAGAGATACAAAGAAAAACTAAAACTTCTGACCCGAATTGCCACCTATTCTATAAAATAATTAAATTGCTAAATATTTTATTTAGAGCTGGTTTCTATAATCTATGTATTCGATCACCTTAACTAAAAATAAAATCACATAGCATAAAAAAATCGTAATCGTTAACATTTTTATTGAAATCTTTGGTAAATTATTATATAAAATAATAGACCATTTGCTGTTTTATGCTCATTGTCTATTATTATATATTCAATCAAATTTCCAAATTTTAGAATAGAATAAATTTAAGAATTTAGAATTCATATAACCAAAATCGTATTAAATTTTATCCCTAGCAGAACAATCATTATGACGACTTTTTTTTATTCGATAATCTGGTAAAAATAATATTCTTTAATTAATCAAAGTCAATATTAAGAGCAAAGCGACAAATATTTGATATTGAGAAAGCTGTACTTGCGGTACCACGAAGAAAGAAATACGAATGTTTTTCAATGTTATAAAACGCGTCAATATTAAAATTGTAAAATCTGCTGTTTATTAAGTTATTTTAAAATTCAAGGAAATACCTAGCATCGTGTACAAGATGAAAATAAATTATTATTCAATCCGTACTGAGGGGCACCGAGTTAAGTGTAGCCCGAGGCGACCGCCCATCTCACTCCTCCACCGTGCTCTGTCCCTATGTGTCTGGTCCTATAATGGCACACGACAATTTGTATGGTAATTGTGAATTAGCCCACGGGACCGTAAACCGTGGAATGGAATTATCGCGCCGCGCCCAGGGCCGCCACCCGCCACTAATTGCCTTAAATCATTTGCATCACACGATGGTGCCGTGACCAGGATATTAAATCATAACAGGAGATTCGACTATATCCAATACTTACCATACACAGACATTTTTTATCAAAACGAATATAAAATTTATATGAAATTAAATTTTGTTGAAAAAAAATCAAGTTTTTAAAACTGTATTATTATATATTTCTTGATGTAGAATGTTTCTGAAACAATGGAAACTGAATATAAAAGAAAAGATCGTAAGATAAAATTATTTCAAAATATCTCATTATGAACTCTTGTTTAAGTAAATAAAATAGGTATTCTATCATTTAATCACTCTTGATCAAGTACATAATATAGGTATTTTATCGTCCAACTGTCGATTCATTCAAAAGAACTTTGTTCTCTTAACATATCGACAATGTTTCAAGCCAGGATACGCGAGAATTGTATGCAGAGGTCTACTTTTTTCACGGCTCCTCCAACTTTGAAGTCAAAAAACACCAACTTAGAGGCTTCGCAGCATATATGTTCCATGAACGGATTTACTCTGAATTCGGAGTAGAATATTTCGTGTTTCTCTGTGTGTGTGTGTGTGTCTGTATGTGTGTCTGTCTGTGTGTGTGTGTCTGTCCGTCCCTTATAACTTTTGATTCGCTCAATTTACAGAGCCCAAAATTTCAGAATATATAAATAATTATAGGCCTATAAAACTTTATACTCAGAATTTTGAATTTTTGTTACAGGCAGAGGTTATCTTCTTTAGAATTTTTACTTTATTTTTCCATATATCTCAGTAACCATAAAAGTTAAAACGCTGAAAATTGGTATGAATAGGCAAAATATCTTAAAATATTCAATTATTTGGATTTATGGGTTTATAGTTTGGTACTTATTCTTCAACTATACATACTATAGCTATCGACAGATGTATCTCATGTGTTACATGCAACTACTTTTATTTTAATATGCAAAATATATACGATATTTTGGAAAAATATATTAAGTATTTCATTCTTGAATCGTGAATTTCAATATATTTAAAAGAAAACACGGGAAAATGTTTAAAAATATAAACCTATTATGTATGAAAAACATGGCACACGAAACAAATTTCAGATATACCTGCAATTTCATTCAATCATTTTTGGGTTTCAAGTTAAAGCGCATTTTTCGACATTATAGTTCTACATATATTTTTCCCCTTTATCAGCACGATCGTTTCGACTGACTAGGTCTTTATAAAGTTTATATATCGTCCTGATAAAGTAGGAAAAAATATAATTAGAACAATAATCAATTTTGTTTGATTAGAGACCTCGTAAAAAACATAAAATTTAATAATAATAATATAATGTATATGATTGAATTTGTGATATTTTAAAGTATTTTTTCAGAAAGATCCACAACTAGGTAGGTATTGTTTATTTTTTTTTTAGTTTTTTTTATTGGTCGATAGAGAGTTATACAGTCTACACAATTTATAAAACAGACAATGTACATTGCTTTTTTAGTGGACCAGTGAAAACTCTATGCATTATTCAATAAGATAATTTATATTGATACCAAAAATTACAAAGAATGTATAATTGATTTACTAGTACATAAAAATACACTAAAATATAGCTGATTAAATCAAAGTACAAGGAAAAAGAAAGTTTACTTTATTTGTCGTAATAAATACGATGAGGCTGTTCTAACAACGATAATCGTCATTATAAATTGTAAAAACACTTACAAATATAAGCATAAAATGAAACACAGTTAAATTCCACAATGAGTATTTGATCGCCTAAGCGCTTTCACCAGTCTCAGTTGGCATCCTCAGAGGCACAATTTATACTGACAAATTAAAAAAATACATTGATTAATCGACTTTTTTTTTAAATTGTAGTTTGTTTGCAACCATCGTCACAAAATTAATAAAAATAAATATACATTATACATATTTAAGAAAAGATTCTAGTGTCTAGTTGTGTAGTTCAAAACGAAATGTCATACAGCAGCGCCGTCCGTTTTTGCCTAACCCGACCTCAAGACACTAAATCACACTAAAGTTTTGTCTAGTCAAGAGTGGGGAGGTACACCCGCAGTCGGACCATCATTCTGAAATAACATCACCGTGTTTCGTTGTGGATGTGAGACACGAAGTTTCAGAGGAGAGGGGCATAAGGCAGTCGTCTCCCCTAAACCCTTCCCACAACATTCTGTATCGGCATAAGTAGTTGTAATTCACTGGCTGTCTGGAATATTTGTTACAAGACGAATGAACGAGAGAGAGAGAGAGAGAGAGGCCAGAAGCAGAAGGGGAGCTATTCAATTTAAAAGTCGACCGACTAGCTCAAAATGCTACGAAAAAAGGTTTTTGGTGTATCTTTTAGACTTGCTACAAAATATTCTACAACATTTTTTGTGCAAACGTACATATCCCTAAATTTAGTGTTTTCACAAAATGCTACGTTTAAGTGAAATGTTATGATTATGATATTTTTAAGCTTTTTTTACACAAAATTCCCAGTGGTTATCGTGTATGTCACTGAAAAAAGTATTTCAAATTCAATTTGTTTAGGACAACTTTTAAACATATCAATAGAGACATAGTTGGAATATTATAGAATAAACGGGAAATCGAGGCACCTACATGGCTTACGACCTGCCATCGGTGAGATGTTGAAGACCCTATTGAGATGTTAAAAAATGACATCAAAATATCATTGACTTGAGAAAAAAATCCAACGTTTGTGTATTTGAAACTATAAAAGTACTCATTTTCCAATTAAGAATTTATTTAAAAAAATCTTTGGTTATATAGTTTTTTTTTATTATTGTTTGTCATCAAGACGATAATCAGATTATTCAATATTTGATACACTCATAATATATATCGAAGCAAGTGCACAAAGGATCACGAAGCAATCTCTCATCCTACCCGACCAAAATGTTAAATCAGTGCGATAACA
Source organism: Molanna angustata (assembly GCA_963576475.1). Classification (NCBI taxonomy): domain Eukaryota; kingdom Metazoa; phylum Arthropoda; class Insecta; order Trichoptera; family Molannidae; genus Molanna; species Molanna angustata. The sequence continues at coordinate 36,507,736 of OY754974.1, read as the reverse complement.
TATAACAATTAAAAAATATACAAAATAAAAAATACTATAAAATACAAAAAATAATACTGACTATAGAAATTGATGACAGGAAGCAGGTAAATGATACGATGTCCATTATGAAAAGACACTGAAAGTAAGTATACCGAAAATATTTAACACCCTTCCAAGTGGTATGGATAAACTTGATAAAATATCCTCAGTTCATAACTATATTTAAAAAAATTATTGTATAAAGTAGTTAAAAACATTTGACACATTTATAAGTAGTACCTAATTAAATCAAAAACATGTATCCCATATTATTTATTCATTAAGGAATACAAGCAGTTACAGAATATAAATGTATGTATAACTAATAACAATATATTAAGTCAACGTTTATCTGCAACCTTACAGTATTCACAATGTATATAAGTGAAAGTTTGCAAAGTAATATAATAAAAGGCTATAAATGATAAAACAAGTAAAAAAGTAATAAAAAAATAACATTCTTCTTCTTCTCTATGTGTCCTGTCGAGTCCCCCCGACGTTGACGATCACTCGGGAAAAACTTTCCCTGCCCTGTGCGGTGCGGAACAAGTCCTCCACACGCCTCATTCCAGTCCACTTCCGAATGTTACGGAGCCAGGATAGCTGCTTCCTACCGACGCCTCTACAGCCCTCAATCTTTCCTTTTATGATCAACTGTACGATCGAGTATTTTTCGCCTCTCATTATGTGACCAAAATATGAAGTCTTACGGAGCTTGACTGTCGTGAACAACTGTCTGTAAGTATTAGCTCTAAGCAAGACTTCAACGTTGCTCACCATTTCGGTCCAGGATATCCTACGATGCATTCTACGATGAATCCACATTTCGAACGCTTCCAGGCGGTTTATGATACCAACCTTGAGGGTCCATGCCTCAACACCGTAGAGCAGGACCGACCATACATAGCATTTGATCATCCTTTGGCGTAGTTTTAGATTGATGTCGTCGTTACAGAGGAGATTTCTCATTTTATTAAAAGAATTATGGGCCGCTTCTATCCTGCATTTTATTTCAATATCAGGGTCTAGGTTTTCGGTAATAATACTGCCCAGGTATTTAAATTATTTAACCCTTTCAATGTCAACACCGCCCAAAGTGAGGCGTACGTTTGAGTGGCTCTTCCGACTTAAAATTAAGGAAATGAAATAGTTAAGATATTGATTATACAAAAACATTAGGAGCAAAAAAAACAATAATTATACAAAAACATAATGTATTTTCTTTTTTTTGTTCTTTCTATGTTTTGTTCTGAAATTGTGTCCTTTTTTATATATAATTGCTAATTGATTTGATTTATATATTTTATAAGATTTATTTTATGTATTTTTTGTGTAGTATTCATATAATGTAAGCAAAAAGCTGCTGCTGTCCTTAACCCAAGCTTCTAGCTTAAATTAGGAAAGGAAATATTAATATGTTGATATATGTAACCAAATATTTGTAAACGAGTGTATTGTATAATAAATAAAAAAAATAAGAATAGTTAAAATTTGAAATCTAAATTAAGAAGCCATAATTCAGTATGTGTATTATGTCATCGCGTTGTATGGTGATGATTTTTGAATGTGTCGTAAAGTCTGATTTTTTTTAAAGTGCCAATTCTATACATAAACAAAAAAATGCATAGTATTTACGCATGTAAATGTATTAGTAAAATCGTGGTTGCTGATTGGTTTACACCATTTGGTGTCCTTAACAACAAACATCAACAAACCCGACAGTACGTATCTATCCCTCGAAGTGTGCGCACGTTTGATTTTTTATGGTGACCATGTGTTCTTAATAAGGAATTGTTTTCATTGATGATTTTTTATTTCTAACTTATGTATTTTATTTTTAGTTTAATATCGATATATAATTATTATTATAAACATGTGTTATCACCGTCTTAGTATAGAATAAATGTCCATTATTTATTTGTATTAGTTAGATAGTTATATTATTTATGTATGTGTGTTTACCTCAATGAACTATTATGTAAATATAATGTATTATTTTGTAAAATAATATGTAACTGTTTATTATTATAACGATTAATTACTTTATAATATATTATTTTTATATCCCTAATAAAAAGTATCAAATAAATATTTTGTTTAAATATTACTTTCCCAGGAGATGCCCATTAACATTTGCAGAAAATAACTAATAATGTAAACCCATTAAAGCCGCATAGTACTGGGGGTAAGTATAGGTATGAGTAGATTTGAAGGTTTTGAAGATATATGCATGTGCAAGTTACAACCGTTTTATATCATGAAATGATAAAAACAAATCCCATAATATTTTTTTTCTTTTACACCATGGTCACCCTATGAGCTTTGGCACTTTTAAAAAAATCAGACTTTATTTCATGTTTGTTTGAATGCTGCGTATGATTTGGAGAAGATGTGTGTGTCTGGGAAGGTTTTGTTGTATTCATTGCACATTCTATAATTATCATTTTAATACTCTAACTTAAGGAATGTAACGTGTAATTGACCTTTTTGTACGGGAAACTCACTGATAGCCTGTAGGCTAGTGAGATCCCAATTATTATAATGTAAAACTTTTATGAATATGAATAATAAAACATTAAGCTGCATAAAATAAACAATCAAATTGAAGTCATAATTCTTCCCTATTACATTTTTATTTGATATTCCAACTCGCTCTGCAATCGTTCAAAACAGACTCTGTGGATATTAAAGATCTGTTTATATCTTTGTATTTCCAACATACTCATAAATTATCATTCATCAATATGAAAAATGCTGTAAGGGAAGAAAAATGAACCCACAACTCATTCGTTTGTGATATTAGTATCCTGAGTTACTAGCTGGCTGTGGTGTATCACAAAATAGTTGGTCTTATTAAGAACCCGCGCATGGAACAAGATAAGATATCGTTTTGTGAACTCTTCGCGGATTCTTAATAATACCAAGTATGTTGAAGGCATGCCTGGAATATTATCTTTCATATTATTGTCAAATTGTTTCTTCGCTATATCTATAACATTCGCTATGTCAAAAACTCTGAGCCACGTTACGTTCGGGCGGTTGAAATATCTACAGTGGATGACGATCACATTTTAACCAATGAAATATTGTTTTTTTCTGGGGTACCTGAGTTTGACCAATTTATTGTCAAGAAAATATCCTCTTTTTCTTCTTGAGGTAACGTTTGACGTCCCTCTGACGCTGGCAATAACTTGGAAAAATGTTTTTCAATTTCGGACAGAAGCTCCTAAAAATATGTCATGGCGGTTAAAAATATCTACAGTGGGTGGCGATCAAATTTGAATCAATTATATAGTTTTATTGGTATTACTGAGTTTGACCAATCTATTTCCAAGTAAATATCTTCTTCTTCTTCTTCTTGAGGTGTCGTGTAAGGTCTCTTTAACGTTGGCAATCACCTGGAAAAAATGCTTTTCAATTCCTGAAAGAATCGAGCTATAAAATTATATCATTTTTATAAATGTATTTAAACCAAAGTTATTTTGAATATTTTTTCTGTTGCATAAAAATATTGGATTTTTTTCCTCTGCCGAGAGTCAATGATATTTTATGATGATTTATTAAAATCTCAATAGGGACGAAATATTTGAAGACAAAGGTTCAGGAGTGACATCTGTGCGAAAGCATTGTCACCTAATGTATAAAGACTGTTGCTTTCATTGTTTATAAACCTATTTCTCAGTAGATGACGTTACAAAAAGGTTTCTTCGTCACTTCATAGATGGCGATGGTTTTTATCAGCTTATTTTCAAACAAACAGATTTTCATGATTAAAATATATAGAGCTTTCTAAAATTGGAAAGGCAGAGAATTAAAAAAGAAGGCATAATTGCAGAACGTTGCGCAAGCTGAGGACAGCCGATGACAAGTCGTAAGCCCTGAAGGTGCCATGAGTTCCTGGTTCTAAAAAAATGGTTACATCCCACTCGTATATTTTTTAATCACCGCAAGAGTTCGACAGTCAGGTTGTGATGGGAACGTGGTATGAATTGCCAAAAAATAATATATTTATACTTAAAATTAGTTTTGCTGTGTGAGGCACCGGCTTAGAATGGTGCTTCCACTCTTTGTCCTGTAAGACCCGAGTAATCAAAAATACAAGAGGAAAAATAACATCTCGCATAGTTCATCAATGAGGTTTACCTCACATTCTGAATATTGCTTTTTAGGTGAGACGAAACTTGTATGCACGTTTCGTGCTTCCTTTTATGAGAAACACGCGCACACTAGTCGCTGGTTACCACGCATTGTGAAACGAGGTTTACCTCGTTTATTTTCTTTTTCGAATGGGCCATAATACTTTTTTATTCTCAGCTATCGAAAAAAAATGCAAATCAGCCTGATGAGGGAGCGATTAATTCCGAAAGCAGTTCCGAATTTCGCAAACAAAAGTTTGATAAAAATAAATTTATTAAAATTGGGTACAGTTAAAATTTCAAAAAACTTTTTGTTATTTGAGATATGACTAAAGTAAATTGTTTTAAAACGTATTAAAAAAATATGTCATAAAAATTATGTGGTCGGTATCACAATGCTCCCCCACTGTACATAATATTATATTCTTTAGAATGTCGCGACTTTTAGAGTACCCAGTATCGCTTTAAAATAGTGTCTATCTTTTTTATTTTTCAACCATATCACTTTTGAGAGAGATAATATGTATTTAATAACAAAATATAGAAAGTAAGTAAACGATAATAATATACATAAAAGCACACTAAAATATTGAATAGCCCGCGCAGTTTTTTTTTCTTAGATCAGATTTTCAAATAGTCTATTTATGTAACTACTCTCAGATTTTAAGTAGTTAAATAGTCTCTTTTTATATTCTTATTCAGAATAGTGTTCTTCTTATTAAACTATTTCTCTACAGTTGTATGTAATGTAGGCCTCTTCTATTGTTTTCCATTTCTTTCTGTCAGGAGTCTTTCTCGTCCATCCTCTTCCTGCGGCTAGGATAAGGTCATCCATCCATCTCTTCTCAGAGTGTCCTCCAGAACTTTGGGTATCCGCCTCTCATTGCTATTTCAGACTTGTCTATGATTTCTTCTATCAAAATGCATTCACGTTCTAAAGTATTGAGATGTCAATTGGTAACTTATATTAGACATAGCACATGTTATTTGTCCGAAATGTAATACAATACAATAATGCCATCATTGCAATTCACCTTCGTAATCGTATTAAATAAACTAGTTGCATGTAACACATGAGATCCAACTGTCGATAGCGATAGTATGTATAGTTGAAGAATAAGTACCAAACTATAAACCCATTAATCAAAATTATTGAATATTTTAAGATACTTTGTTTTCTATACAACACATGTACATAGGTATGTATGTCAAGATAGGATAGTATGGAGGTCAGTCCTTTTTTCCTACCCAGAATATGAAAACCGCACGATGGTATGTATGTATGTTTGGAGATTAAATATCAAATAATTGAGTTTCTTAGATATTGTGTATAGGCCCACTGCCATACAAATTGTATGAAGCGATGTCGTCACTAAATTCAATTATTAGAGAAATATGTCCAGTTATCCGGAAATTGTGCTTAACGTTTTCGCTTCACGTATTAATATATAGATATAGGTACACTTCCTTGCAACCTATTGTACCAAATAAAATAAAAATAGGAAATATGTGTCAATTTATTAATGTGTCAACAAGCATAGTCAATGGTCCCAAACACAAACATTTGAAGGAAGGAAGGAAGGTAAAGGTACACACAGAGTAGGTACTGAAGATTAGAGGGACATCTCCATCCATAATGGCCGCCACGTTATCACATCATTATTTTTCACCACAAACGAATAAAAATTTCAACAGCGAAAGCTTGTTCTTGAATTCAATTAAATGACGGTTTATTTTCAGTAAATCTCCGCTTAGTATTCCCGGCACGAACAGCCCCTGGACGAGGGGGTGGTACAGGGAGTGTGTGGGGGGGGGTACAGGGAGGGAATACAGGAAGGAGGGGATGCGGTGAAAACACAAAAACCCGCCGATTTTTACCCTACACTACTATGGAATAGTGGAGAGTCATCATTTTTTTAATTTTTAATCGTGTACATCGATTTTTCAACGGAAATGTATCGGCCTTCGTGGCTCAATTGCTTTAAAATCTGCCCCCTGAGCAAAGGGTCCAGGATTCGAGGATTCCCTCCGATGACATTACAGCCCATGTCGATCCATGGCCTCCTCTAACTATCACATCCAACATATGTATCATGTGCTCTGTAGACGTCTTCCAACTAGCCACCTAAAGAAGCTACGAATCATTTATTCTCAGTTAGTCCGTCCAGCCTGGATCATTCAACGTCCATTCATTATTCCTTTAGCGTTCTCTATTCATGTAATATGTGACTCCTGTAAAACCGAATCTTAAATTCCAATCGACTTCATATTGATAACATAATATCATGTGACTTGGATTCACTAGATAGATTTTCGATAAATCGTTTAGTAATGGCTGATTTTTTTTATGTTCTCTTTCTTATTTGCGCCTTCGACGGGAGTATTTGGCCCAAGTGTGCGAGGACATGAACTGTGCCACATATGTTGAGCTGAAGAGGGCTGCACAGGAAAGTGAGAAGTGGAAAGCGAGATGTAGACTTCTTTTGCAAACCAATCCACAGGATTGAGACTTTTGATGATAATTATTATGCAAAAATTAAGTCTGGCACCTGAGAGTAGTTGAAAATTGAAGATTTTAACATTATTTTAATATAATTTGTACTTTATGTTATAATTTGTACATATACTGTTAAAATCCACCCGTTTGTGAAATACGTACTTAATTTTACTGCAATATGTAAAAAAAATACTAAACAATAGAAGAAAAAAAAAATTATTTCAAAAATCTTCCCGGGTGTGCGCTGAGCAATTCACCAAGTTTCATTGTAATCAGATGGATGGTTTAAAAGCACAAAAAGAACATAAAAAATATGTACAAATGATACTAAAATCCATTGATTTATATGTACATACTAATTCAATGCTAAAATCTGCAATTTTCACCTATTGAAAGGAGATGCGCATCTCTTAGATCTGATTTGTTTTCAATATACATGCGTTGATTTCTTCTGTATGATTCATTCTATCAAAACTATCTAAATAATCTTACATACGTTCCGGGAAATTGAGTTTTTTTTTATTTTTATTATGATTTTTAAAATGTACCTACTTTATTGATATTCATTCAGAGATTGTAAAGGAGAGTTTAGTGTTGGCTACATCTCACTCGTATTTTTTTTTAAATTCACCGCAAGAGTTCGACAGTCCGGTTGTGATGGGAACGTGGTATGAATTGCAAAAATATCGAGGATTTCCAAAAAAATAATATATTAATACTTAATATTGGTTTTTCCGTGGGAAGCACCGCCTTAGAATGGTGCTTCCACTCTTTTCTATTATCATCGTTTTCGGGTGTCCCTTAAGACCCGGGTACTTATTGAAAATACAACAGGCAAAATACATAATATCTCCCGTAGTTCAGCAATGAGGTTGACGACCCATTCTGAATATTGTCATACCTACCTTTCGCTTGTTAACTGACTTTGGGATATGCCGTGATAGCATCACGGCATAACCCATAATATGGGATTACCAGCGACAGGTGTGCGGGTGTGGATTAGAAGTACCAAATATGTGTGCATCCATCCCCACACACAAGTTTCGTCTCACCTTATTAGGCATCACATTCAGAATATGTGGTGGACCTCATAGCTGAAATTGTCAGAACCCACGGTGACAATATTCAGGATTTTTTTTTCACCTTAAACAGATGTATGTATTCCGTGGAAATGAATTATTTAAGAATTATCTATGATATTAATGCTCTCCATATCGTTACAATAAAAAATATTTAAATTAGGCTTAATGCACATCAAGTGAAAACCTAAGATATTCTGTATTGTGCATTGGAAAACAATGTTCAGTAGATCAAAGTGGAAATGTAGCGTTCGTGCTTATAAATATTTTAATATATTATACAATAACAATGTTTGTACTGGTCTTGTTCATCACTCGCTTTTCTGCCCCATATTTTAAACCACTTTCTTGCCCCCGGGGAAAACAAATTGTGTTATAAAACAGCACCAGGACAGGTCCTTTCATTATCCACTTCTTTCAGACCTTCTTCGAGCGTGGTCTAGCCCCGTGCTGTGGCAGGGTTTTTAATTATTGCGTATAATTTTATTTCACAATTAGGGGTGTAAATCTGGTGGCCGGTACTTTTTTTCCGCTTTCCCGAGGAGGATTAATTTATGCTAACCTCGAAATGAAATTCATTGAGATAATCCAAATTTACGATCCCGCCGAGAGCGATGAGACCAGCCTTATCAGCACCGCCGCTGGATAAACTCCTCAGCTACCCGAATCTTCTGCCGTTTCTACCTGCGTTTTTTGTATTTTCAATCTTCGAAGCGGAAATAACGCGCCAGATACCTAACATGATTTATTGAAAATCCTGATTATTTTACAAATTAATTCAGCAGTTTTTACTGACATAAAACCACTTGATATATTTTTTTAACTAAACATACTTACCTAAGTATTATTTTTTTTATTTTTTTTAGTTTCAGTGTCAGCAGTCCGACGTTTATTATTAAAGAATACATGACAATCAATTTTTCCGTTTCCCGTCTCCCTAGGAAACCTGTTCTGAGACGGTCACTTATAATATTCTTGTTTAAATATATTATATATTATATAGAGGAAATATTAATTATATTGACATTGACGTTTTTCACACAAAATTCAAATTATATCTCAAAAAATCAAGTAGATATTCAGCGCAGGTCGATATAATATAAATTGTGCGATATCGGCAAAGAACAGATTGGACTAGACGGAAAATGAAAAGGAGTGGACTTACTGTGCCAGCTGTTTTCTTCTTTTCCTCTGTCGCGTTTGTCCTTCCTTCTCGTCACTGATTCAACAAAACTATGTTCACAATTGTCTGTAATATACGTGCGAAAGCCGCGAACGTATTTTAATGTTTTTATATGTATGGCGCACGGCGCTTATGTAACACGAGATGGTGCAAAGACGCGTATTCTCGAGAGACTGGAGAACGTGGCTGGCCCGCGCGCGAACAGAGGCGAGATTGTTGTTGCCACGTTCAGGTATGGATGTAGGTATGGTGATTTTAGGTATGTCAGGAAGATGAGGATAGGTACAAAAAGGAAGTATCTGTCATCTGCGCCAACATACCGCCCACCTTATTTGGTCTGCAAATTAAAGTTGACAAAAAAAAGAAAAGCAAACACAATATATCCTATATTTATGTTCACGTAAGTTGTCTGTATACATAATATGAGTATAATTATATACAAGTACACAAAACAAAATTTTATTCAATAATACAAATGACATATGAAGACGCAAGTAGGTCTTAAAAAACAAATAAAGTGAAAACGCAACATGGTCTTAAAAAAAATAAATAAAGCGAAGACGCAACATGGTCTTACAAAGAAAAATAAAATTAAATAAAGCGAGGGCGCAACATGGTAAACAAAGAAAATAAAGACGCAAACTGGTCGTGTAAAATAAAAAAAAATAAAGATACATTATGTTTACCTATTCAATCGGTAATTGACATAATTTTAATGCAGGACGAACAAAAGTACCGCTTTGGGTTTTAACAGTAGCAACCCTAACGACGTTATCCTTTCCAGGATGGACATGTGTTATTCTTCCTAAAAATCATTTTAAAGGAGGAAGACGTTCGTCTTTTATAAGTACTAACTGTCCTACTTTTAGGTTTGGAGTAGACCTTGACCATTTTGATCTCTGTTGTAAGGTATTGAGGTATTCGTTGTGCCAGCGTTTCCAGAAGTGTTGAGACATCTTCTGGAGATGTTGCCAACGACTAAGCCTATTTGAAGGAGATTCAGACCAATCATAGTCTGGGACAGACATTAAATTCCCACCAATCAGGAAGTGACCTGGGGTAAGTGCATCGACCTCCTCAGGGTCAGTACTTATTTGACATAAAGGTCTGGAATTAAGAATAGCTTCGATTCTAGTCAACAGCGTAGCGAATTCCTCGTAAGTTAATTGAATTTCACCCATGACCCGTTTTAAATGATATTTTACAGATTTTATTCCTGCTTCGAAAATACCTCCAAAATGTGGTGATGATGGAGGAGAAAAAGACCAAATGATACCCCGTTCTGAAAGCGTATCATAAATTTTCTCACGCTGTGGTGAGGTTGTGAAAAACTTATATACATCCTTCAAGTGACGATTCGCACCACCGAAATTCGTACCATTGTCACTAATAATTTCCGAACACAAACCACGGCGGTCTGTGAATCTATTGAGTGCCGCTGAAAATGCTTCAGACGATAAGTCAGATACGACTTCTAAATGTAATGCCTTGGTGGATAAACAAACAAATAAACATAAATACGCTTTTGAAGATTTGGCTCCGCGTCGCTTATGGTCTTTCAAAAGGAAAGGACCCCCAAAATCGACACCTACTTTTGCAAAAGGACGACTTTGCTGGACACGACTGGGTGGTAGGTCACCCATGAGTGGGGGAAACGCAGTCGCTTTTAATTTATGGCATATAATACATTTAGAAAGTTGAGAACGAATTTTGTTTCGTGCTCCCAATATCCAATATTTTCGCGATATCATGGATTGAAGACTTCGCGGTCCGGCGTGAAGATATATTTTGTGATAGTAATCTATTATGAGATATGCCAAATGACATGTTTTCGGAAGTAAAATAGGAAATTTACTATCATATGGTAATTTTGAATATTGTAATCTTCCGCCCACCCTGAGGATTCCGCATGAATCCAAAAATGGCTTTAAAATTTGAATATGACGTGAACATGGGATTCCGTTTTTTAATTTATTTATTTCATCAAGAAAATATGTCGAATATTTTTATTATTGCATATGCGCAAACATTGGATTTTTTTCCCTGTCGGGAGTCAAAGATATTTTTTAACAGATTTTTAATTATCTCAATAGAGACGAAGTTGGAATATTTATTGTAGGAGAACCGGGAAATCAAGGCACCTACAGGGCTTACGACCTGTCATCGGCTGGTTTACGTGATCACTTTATGCGCTTGCGCAACGTTCACCAATTATGCCTTTTAATGAGATCCCTATCAATTCAATTTTGAAAGTTCTATATATTGTAATACTGAAATTCTTTTCGCTTGAAAATAAGGAATTTTTACTACAGCCATCTATGGGTGAAATTATGAACAACAATCTTATTATTTTTATTTATTTTGTTGGAACGCCATCTATTGAGATAATTGGTTTTTTTGTAAATAATGAAAGCTACAATTCTTATATCTGAGGTGACAATGCATTTTTCGCATAGAAGTCACCCCTGAATTGCGCCAGACTTATAAGGTCATTTTTGTCTTATTTACCTACTTGTACCAATGTGTAAGTAATCGAATATTTTTATTATTGCATATGCGCAAACATTGGATTTTTTTCCCTGTCGGGAGTCAAAGATATTTTTTAACAGATTTTTAATTATCTCAATAGAGACGAAGTTGGAATATTTATTGTAGGAGAACCGGGAAATCAAGGCACCTACAGGGCTTACGACCTGTCATCGGCTGGTTTACGTGATCACTTTATGCGCTTGCGCAACGTTCACCAATTATGCCTTTTAATGAGATCCCTATCAATTCAATTTTGAAAGTTCTATATATTGTAATACTGAAATTCTTTTCGCTTGAAAATAAGGAATTTTTACTACAGCCATCTATGGGTGAAATTATGAACAACAATCTTATTATTTTTATTTATTTTGTTGGAACGCCATCTATTGAGATAATTGGTTTTTTTGTAAATAATGAAAGCTACAATTCTTATATCTGAGGTGACAATGCATTTTTCGCATAGAAGTCACCCCTGAATTGCGCCAGACTTATAAGGTCATTTTTGTCTTATTTACCTACTTGTACCAATGTGTAAGTAATCGAATATTTTTATTATTGCATATGCGCAAACATTGGATTTTTTTCCCTGTCGGGAGTCAAAGATATTTTTTAACAGATTTTTAATTATCTCAATAGAGACGAAGTTGGAATATTTATTGTAGGAGAACCGGGAAATCAAGGCACCTACAGGGCTTACGACCTGTCATCGGCTGGTTTACGTGATCACTTTATGCGCTTGCGCAACGTTCACCAATTATGCCTTTTAATGAGATCCCTATCAATTCAATTTTGAAAGTTCTATATATTGTAAATAATAAGATTGTTGTTCATAATTTCACCCATAGATGGCTGTAGTAAAAATTCCTTATTTTCAAGCGAAAAGAATTTCAGTATTACAATATATAGAACTTTCAAAATTGAATTGATAGGGATCTCATTAAAAGGCATAATTGGTGAACGTTGCGCAAGCGCATAAAGTGATCACGTAAACCAGCCGATGACAGGTCGTAAGCCCTGTAGGTGCCTTGATTTCCCGGTTCTCCTACAATAAATATTCCAACTTCGTCTCTATTGAGATAATTAAAAATCTGTTAAAAAATATCTTTGACTCCCGACAGGGGAAAAAATCCAATGTTTGCGCATATGCAATAATAAAAATATTCGATTACTTACACATTGGTACAAGTAGGTAAATAAGACAAAAATGACCTTATAAGTCTGGCGCAATTCAGGGGTGACTTCTATGCGAAAAATGCATTGTCACCTCAGATATAAGAATTGTAGCTTTCATTATTTACAAAAAAACCAATTATCTCAATAGATGGCGTTCCAACAAAATAAATAAAAATAATAAGATTGTTGTTCATAATTTCACCCATAGATGGCTGTAGTAAAAATTCCTTATTTTCAAGCGAAAAGAATTTCAGTATTACAATATATAGAACTTTCAAAATTGAATTGATAGGGATCTCATTAAAAGGCATAATTGGTGAACGTTGCGCAAGCGCATAAAGTGATCACGTAAACCAGCCGATGACAGGTCGTAAGCCCTGTAGGTGCCTTGATTTCCCGGTTCTCCTACAATAAATATTCCAACTTCGTCTCTATTGAGATAATTAAAAATCTGTTAAAAAAAAAAAGAAAATATGTATTTTGCTCAATACAGATAATTTTTGTAAGTGCATCATTTAATTCGAATGTAGTAAGAGATAATTGATTTTGCTTACTAATATTGACTTTTCTACATCGATTAACGAATCGTAATATCCAAGCAATAACGCGTTGTAATTTATTTAAAGACGAATATTTGCATAAAATAGAATTCGGTACTAATTGAGATATCAAAGTTTTCGTATTTACTGATTTAATATCAGGTATATTTTCAAGTTCGATATTGACTGAACACGGCCAGTCATTCTTGTGCTTATGAAGCCAAGAAGGTCCTGAAAACCACAAGGGGTGTGAAACAATGTCTTTTGGAAGAAGGCCTCTAGATCCGCAATCGGCGCAATTTTCTTCCGAGATAACATGTTTCCAAATAGCAGTGGGTACATTGTCCAGAATTTGGACAACCCTGTTTGCGACAAATGTTTTTAATGAATATGGCGGAGTTTTAATCCACGCTAGCACAATAGTCGAATCTGTAAAAAGAAAAACGTTTTCTATCTGTTGAGAAAATTTAACGGATGACATAATGTATTTAATAAGTTTGGTTAGAAGTACAGCACCGCACAATTCTAATCGTGGAATAGACAGTGTTTTTAAGGGGGCTACCTTCGATTTTCCCATCATAAGATGAGTAGTATTTGTATTTAAATTTACTAAGTAAGCGACGGCCGCGTAACCTAGTTGTGACGCGTCGCAAAATCCTACGAGGATCAAGCGACTGGTGCTTAATGTATTATAATATCTAGGTATTTTTAAGGTACGAAGAAGTGACAGTTGGCCAACAAGTGTATCCCACCTATTCTGAATATCGGATGGAACAGGATCGTCCCAATCGGCCCTCAGTTTCCACAACTCTTGCATCAAGCACTTTGCGAAAAAGAGTACAGGGGTAATCCAGCCCAATGGATCAAACAGTCGAGCCACAATTGACAAAATATTTCTTTTTGTACAGCTCTCAGTAGGTATAATTTTTATATCATAGGTAAAGTTATCAGTTTGGGGGAGCCACTGAATGCCTAATAACTTAACAATTTTGTCGGTTTCAGTATTATCAAACGATCTTGATTCAGAAGTTCCGATAAAATCTTGCTTCAATAGTGAAGGCGAATTTGACTGCCATTTACTTAGCTCTAATTGTCCAAGTTTTAACAGTGCAGTTATATCATTTTTAAGTTGACAGGCTGACTCGAGGGTTTCAGCGCCTGTGGCTAAGTCGTCGACGTAAAAGTCTTCCACAAGTGCCCGTGCAGCCTCCGGATATTTTGAATTTTCATCCATGGCCAGTTGTCGTAAAGTTCGGATTGCTAAGAAAGGGGAACTCGACAATCCATATGTGATGGTTTGTAACTCGAAATCAATGAGTGGGCTATCAGGAGATTGTCTCCAAAGAATATGTTGAAATTTACGGTCGGATGGTAATATTGATATTTGTCGATACATTTTACAAATATCTGCAGTGAAAACATATTTATGAAATCGAAAATTTAACATCATGCACGGAATTTCTGTTTGCAGTTTTGGACCACTAAGAAGCAAGTTATTCAGACAAATATTATCAGGTTCGGTTTTACTTGATCCATCGAAAACTACCCTGACCTTCGTCGTATCGCTAGAAGGATTAAAAACGCAGTGATGGGGCAAGAAAAACGATTCAGAATTAATAGGAACGCGTTTCATGTGTCCTAAACTTTCATATTCCTGTATAAATTTTCCGTAGGTATTTGCTAAATCTTGATTTTTTTTAAAACGAAATTGTAATTTCCTTAATCGCGTGTCTGCGAGTTGAAAGGAATTGTTGATAGGTATATTTTCTGTTTTCAATAACATCGGTACTACATATCGCCCGTCATTCTCGCGATAATGTTTTGACGCAAAAATGTTTTCAGCTAAATTATCATCCGTATTTAAATTCGAATACGAAGGTGTTTCTTCGACTTCCCAAAATTGTTTTATCATGTCACATAAAGAGGTATTTGTTTCAATTAAAAATGAAGAAGAAATTTCATGTTGTTTCATTTCAATTCGTCCCGTTATTATGTAACCAAATATACCTACTATTAATTGCACCAGGGGTGCCACGAATAATTTCGTGATTATTACTATCTATTATATCTAGGTACATATCAGCGCCTAATAACATATCGATTGGACCTGGTTTGTGATAAAACTCATCGGCTAAATATAAATTTTGAAATTGTGATATTATTTTCGAAGAAAGGTTACATGCAGGAAGATGTGACGTAATTTCTTTTATCACAATAGCGGTGCATTTGAGCATTGGTCCTGTTTTATTTTTCGGTTTAATAAAACAGGTTGTTATACCTAAACAATTATTTATTATTGAATTTCCTAAACCGTTTAGAGGTATGTTGCATTTGTTAATTTTTAATTTTAAACGTCGTACACATTCCAATGTAATCACAGAAACTTGGGAACTGCTATCGATAACAACGCGTATACATTCAAAAATATTATTTTTTATTTGGATCCGCGCCGTCCCTAATAAAACTGAATTGGCTCGAGACGAGTACATATTATAACGGTCGGCGGCTCTAGCGTTCAGGGCCGTAGCCGGCGCACTGACGCCCGCGCCGGTGCCTTGATGCGTCGAATCATTAGAGGGCGTAAATTCAAAATGTAATAAAGTATGATGGCGTTTATTACATGTTCGACATGTATATTTTGAATTGCAGTTTTTATAAGCATGTTGTTTGAAACAATTAGTACAACGATTAAGACTCTGTATTTTTTCTTTGCGTTGATACGGAGACAATTCCATAAATTGAGCACACTTATATAGAAAATGTGCTCCACTACACAAAGGGCATTTTGAAAAATGGGGATTGTTTGATGATAATAATGTTTTAATATGACCTTTTTTCTCTTTACTAACATTTGGCGTTATAATTTCTAGAGTGCGACAATGATTTCTAAGAAAAGAATAGACAGTTTCTGAACTAGGAATTTCTTCAATTTTGAGCTTCGATTCAATAGTGCGACGAGTGGTTACGTCTAAATTCTTTATCACCATGTGCGCGATAAACTTATCAAATAAATTTTCAATTTTCATACTTTCCAGAGCTTGAATATTCTCTTGAAAAGTATTTAAAATTTTAGAAATTCTGGAAGCGGATTCAGATTGCAGAGTGCGAATATTCAGAATCTCGTCGACATAATGAGCAAATAATATTCGCGAATTTTGATACTGATTTACTAATATGTCCCACGCGATGTGATAATTTTCATCTATTAAAGGCAAAGATTTAATAATACCTAGCGCCGGCCCAGATACCACAGACAATAGGTAGTGAAACTTTTCGATATTTGAGTATGTCGGTACATCGTGGATAACACTTTTAAACATAGAATAGAAATATGACCAAGACTTAATATCGATACCGTTAAATGTAGGTAGATTAATAATCGGCGGTCTTATATTATTATTATGTTTATTTGTAACTTTGGATGTTTCACATATATCTGACTGAAAGGATTTTTGTTTACATAGGATTTCAAAATATAATTGATCAGTTTGCGTGGATATGGCATTTAACTGACTAATTTCATTATGTTTATTTTCTAAAGATAAAAGTATTTCATGTATATCTTCTTGCAATGATTCGAATTCATTATACCAATCCAACAATTTGGTACAACGCGATAAAAATATATCTTTTTTAGAGTTATCTTTTAATAAATCATATGTTATTTGTAATCGCGATATAATTCGATCGCGTTTAGCTTGTAACGACAATAACTTTTTGTCGGACATTTTATATTTAAATTTACAAAATTAAAATATATTGTAGGTATACAGAAAAATATGTTTAGATATAATCTACGTATAATATATACGTAGAAACGCATAAAAGATGATTATTTTTATATAAATAATCTATTTTAAGACAACTATTGTGAACATAAATATAAATGAAAATAATTGTGTGAAATCACGAACTAATTACTTCAATTTATACAGTCAGTAATTGCGAATTACTGATCCGCTCGAAAGGACCAAAATATTTTTGTGCGATATCGGCAAAGAACAGATTGGACTAGACGGAAAATGAAAAGGAGTGGACTTACTGTGCCAGCTGTTTTCTTCTTTTCCTCTGTCGCGTTTGTTCTTCCTTCTCGTCACTGATTCAATAAAACTATGTTCACAATTTTGTCTGTAATATACGTGCGAAAGCCGCGAACGTATTTTAATGTTTTTATATGTATGGCGCACGGCGCTTGTGTAACACGAGATGGTGCAAAGACGCGTATTCTCGAGAGACTGGAGAACGTGGTTGGCCCGCGCGCGAACAGAGGCGAGATTGTTGTTGCCACGTTCAGGTATGGATGTAGGTATGGTGATTTTAGGTATGTCAGGAAGATGAGGATAGGTACAAAAAGGAAGTATCTGTCATCTGCGCCAACAACCCTAATTATACCACATTGCTACAATTTTACAGGAGAAGCAAAAAATTATAGGCTAAATAAAACATCCTTTTATTGTCTTAATTATTTTACCATCCTATTGAAATGTATTTTTTTTACTGTGTTACAAAATTTAAAGAGAAAATATGTAGAAATTACCAACTTATAAGTAAAAAACAAAAAAAAATGTTGTGTAAGTCCTTTGTGCTGATAGAATTTGGGTCATGACATGACAGATATGCATTGTAAATTGTAATGCCTTTTACCTAGTTCTGTTTTGACAAACCCAAACACTCAGGTAGTCTAACGCCTTTTACCTATCTCTCTATTTTGCTAAACCCAAACACTCAGGTAGTCTAACGCCTTTTACCTATCTCTCTATTTTGCTAAACCCAAACACTCAGGTAGTCTAACGCCTTTTACCTATCCCTCTATTTTGCTAAACCCAAACACTCAGGTAGTCTAACACCTTTTATCTATCTCTCTATTTTGCTAAACCCAAACACTCGGGTAGTCTAACGCCTTTTACCTATCTCTCTATTTTGCTAAACCCAAACACTCAGGTAGTCTAACGCCTTTTACCTATCTCTCTATTTTGCTAAACCCAAACACTCAGGTAGTCTAACGCCTTTTACCTATCTCTCTATTTTGCTAAACCCAAACACTCAGGTAGTCTAACACCTTTTACCTATCTCTCTATTTTGCTTAACCCCAACCTTCATACAGTTTGATGCCTTTTGCTTATCTTTATGTTTTGACAATTCAAATCTTTCATGCATTTAATGCCTTTTGTCAGTCTACATTTTTTGACAAACAAATATTTCTATAGTTTAATGCCCTTTTTATAATATGAATTACAACATAAATAATGCTATAATTAATTATATTATTACTTAAAATAAATAAAAACTGGATTTTTTAACTTTTTTCCATTTAATTATTTGTTTGACCATTGACACGTTTCGCTCAAATAAATTTATTAAATGGAAAAAAGTTAAAAAATTGAGTTTTTACTAATTTTAATATAATAATGGATTTCCATCAAGAATTAAGCAAACTGGATATAATGCTTTAATACATAGGTACTTACCAACTCTCAGTTTCCTTAACTGGGGTAGGCGGAAAGGGTCAACGCCACACTATCCTATCCTGACACACATTATTTACTTCAGTTAGATCACCACAAAAATGTTATTCTATTATTATGAATTCTTGTATTACCATCAATCAACTCTTTCCAAGTAATCAGATTTACTTTCATTTTACTCGCAATATTCCTTTCAATCGTATGCTCTGATCTTATATTATCATTATTTACCACACATTTTTCCAAGAATTCACCAAGTTAATCCTACTTTTATGCATCTTCTTCCATCTCCAGGCCCCTAAGT
Organism: Molanna angustata; assembly: GCA_963576475.1. Lineage (NCBI taxonomy): Eukaryota > Metazoa > Arthropoda > Insecta > Trichoptera > Molannidae > Molanna > Molanna angustata. The sequence continues at coordinate 36,488,810 of OY754974.1, read as the reverse complement.
CAAATTGTAAATGCTTTTCGTTATCGCCAAGCAACATTTTCTTGTATAGAATCTGACGTTTATTGTAGAAATTTTTTCTACAACAAACGTAAACTAAATAGCGCCTGATGACAACGAACATCGTTTACAATTTGATTTAGGTGTCTGGTCTTTCAACTTTAAAATAAAAAAGATGAAGGTTACTTTTCAACCTAAACTGACTGTCACACAATGTGTTTTAATTTATTATAATATTTACTGTCCCAATGGACGGATTCACACCCTCACAATATGTGATAATGTGATATATTATATTATGTGAGTCTTACCTTATAATACAATATTTTAACTTGTTTGTAACTCTTTTGACGAAAAAATTTTGGAAACGCCCTAATAAAATATTTGAAAAAATGTCCTTGAATATTTCACTGAATTTATTATGTTAATAGAAACCAAATTATGATGAAAAGAACAGTTTAGTAAAAGAATCAAATATAATTTAAGCAACTATTGACTTAATTATACAAAACCGCCGGCCGGTAAATTCAATGAATGACTAAACACAAATAATGTAGGCAATGGATATATATCGGCACAGAAATTGGTGTTGCCAGACACAAAAAAAAAGTGTGGACAGCACTTAAAAAAATATTCCAATTAATTTCTTGGTTGAATAATTGTAATAGAAACGGCTATAAACTAATGAAAAAAAAAATCAAATAGCAAACGTACTAATTTCGAATAACTAAAAGGAACAGTACTTTCGTTTTTCTTAACATTTCCATAAATAAAAATAAACTCGCTTACTCTAATAATTACGAAACTGCCATTTAGTTTATTTACTAACTTATTCATCTCTATTTTTGTCTGTTGCATCTCAATATTTCAATAAATACAAAATACAAATAAACTTAGACAAACTAGCATAATAACGAAACTGTCATTTATATAATTTATTTTTTACTAACTCCTATATCTCTATATTTTAGCTTGTTCTGCTGCATCACTTCTTTAAGACTTCTGCATCACTTCCATTTTCCATTTTATTTGATGTTTGGATTCACATGATAATAATACAACAGGGTTTCATATTATAGTGGAATTGTTAATATTTTTTGTATGTTAATAATAATTTATCCAACTGTATTTTTTTGTTAATGATTTTAAGTGTCTCACAACACTATTACAATCTATCGGAAACGCCATCTTACGATGGCTCCAGTAAAGATCAGCGATTCAAGCTTGCCATTCATGATCAGGTATTATATTTACTTACTGTACAGCTATCTACGGAGTCAGCTTTGATAAAACCTCATCTCTGGAACTTCAAATATGTCAAATTTACCATTCAACCGGCATATATATTCAAAGTTGCTGTGAAAACATCACAAGTGGGCACTTTGTTTAATAAAACAGTTATTAATGTAGGAAAATGGCATTTTGTTCAATCAGAGTGTATACAAATCTTCATCAGAGAATAAAAACGGGATAACAATTCACTTACGGTAATTACGTATAAACATTTTTAAATTCTATTTTCGTTTGAGAAGGAATATTTCTGTGAATAGGAGAGTTGAGCGGTCGCCCATATTGGCCAGTATTAGAACTGCCGTAGGCGTATTTACTTTTAAAATCAATTTGACAATCGAACCAAGTTTTTACGAGAGGTCTTATTACGTGTCAACAGTTTTCATAGAACATAAATTAGAATTATGCCTTGCAATTTAGGAAACTAAATAATATATGTAAGTTTTAAATAAACACCTAAACAAAACTGTTTTTAATTATTATAGCCATACAATGTTTGATAAAAAAAATCGATCGACCGGCCAAGAACCGACACAAAAAAACAGCTGATAGCTGTCAAACGAAAAATCTGTGTCGACAAATAGACACTTTTGTCAACATTTGATGTGTTACCATAATAATCCTTACTTACGTTCGTAGAAGTTTGTGTGTTGCCATACATTTGTGCTTAGAAATTACTGGGTTGCCATATAAAAAATACTGGGTTGCCATATAAAAAAATAAATCTGTCTGTAGGAATTACAGCTACGAATAATGTAATGTTCACACTTATGTTCACACTTATAATGGCAATGGCAACACATTGTATAATCTATGATTCCTTATATCACCGCTGGATCCAAAATAAAATTCAAAAATCTTTAAAATCAAACCCCTCAAGGTACTTTTTAGTTAATTTATACATAATATATTTACTAAAACATTTCCACATTATTTTTCCTTTTCTTCTTCACGGATGAATTTTTTTACGACTTTTGCATTGGATATTTTTCATTGGCTTTTTCATATTGGAGAGGTTTTTAAAATAAATGAGATAAATGTATGTCTACAGATTTTTTTCATAAACCACTTATTTATTTATATTTTAACAATACAAAATATACAATATTACAATATTTACAGATTAAAACTAAGTATATAAATCTTATAATAATTATAGACATCGCATACCTACATAATATCTACATATGTAGATATTGAAATATAAATTTTGCAAAAACTTGACAACCCAAGCAAGAATGTAAAATATCTCAAAAAATTGATAATCAATGATTTCAGGGGGGCATGTCTGGTCCAACCAGCGAAATTAAAACCCTCACAATTACCCATATTATGGATATAATTATTTTGTGGAGTTCTATAATATCTTTAGATGTTTTTACTAACAAACTTTTTTAACATCTCAATAGAGACGAAGTTGGAATATTATAGAAGAACCAGGAACTCGAGGCACCTACAGGGCTTACGATATGTCATCGGCTGGTTTACGTGATCAATTTGTGCCCTTGCGCAACGTTCACCAATTATGCCTTCTTATTGAGTTCCCTTATCTATGTAATTTTTGAAAGTTCTATATATTTCAATAGTGTGTAACAATTCACTTGAAAATAAGACATTATTACTATTGCCATCTATGAAGTAACGAAGAAACCTTTTTGTAACGCCATCTTTTGAGAAATTGGTTTATTTGTAAACAATTAAAGCAACAGTCTTTATAAATGAGGTGACGGTGTCTCGCACAGAAGTCACCTTCACCTGAAAATAAGAAACTATACTATTGCCATTTATGAAGTAACGGAAAAGCCTTTTTTGTAACGCTATCTATTGAGAAATTAGTTAATTTGTAAACAATAAAAGCAACAGTCCTTACAAATGAGAATTCTTAAAGTTTGTCAATAAAAATATAATTTGATTACTGAAAGGGAAAAAAATCCAATGTTTGTGTACCTACCTATATGCAATTAAAAACATATTCGATATTTAGATGTCATCTGTCAATGTCAATGTCAATTTCAGCTACGTGAATTCTTAACATCTAAGGCACAAAAAAATATAAAAAATACAAATAATTAAGTACAAAAGTACACATTTTAAGTCATAAAAAAATATGAAAAAGTACATATAAAATACAATTGTAGGTACATGAAAAAATTTATTAGGTGTCTTTGTGTTTTTGTTAATGTGAGGGTATGTTTGCGTGTGTGGATATGTGTAAAAGGGTGTATGAAAAGATTTTGATTGTAAATTATATTAAAATTATCTTAGGACAAACGTCAAGTCTCTTTCTGACTCTTCCCTGCCTCTCCGAATCAACCAATCAGTAACCAGCTTTCCAAAATTATGCCCACTCGGCTGTACTAAGTCCAAGATATCAGACATAACCATATTATATATTCTGGGTGCTTAAAATGTGTAGTGTCTCTGGGCAAAAGTAATTCTATGGAATGATATTCAATTTGAGGTTTTGTATATTTTCACTGAGAGTACTTTACCATTTGACATTTTGACATATTATAATGGTTGGGAAAACACAAAATGGTGATTTATAAATAAATAAACAATAAATATAACGTTACACGGGCACATACAATATAATTTGGACATTTATAATAAATATCATATTTCGTCAGGACAGTTTAAAATTTCATACAAAGTTTTTCGTAGCACCTTCGTAGTCCACATCTAGTGGGGGCTGCCGCGCCGTATGAAACTGAAATAAATATAAAAAATATATATATAACGCTATTTCATGATCATTTCTAAACCGAACTTGATAATTTCTTGACTCTGCAATGCAAAGAAGGACCAAAATATATTATTTATTTATAATAATATATGTATCTACAGTTTGTACAACACAACAATAAAATTACTCTAGAAACATAACAAAGAAATTTATAAAAAACGAGTGGGTTGTGGCCAACACTAAACTCCTTACTAGCAAGTCATTCTATAAAGTATTCAAATTTTGTAGGTATAGAAAATTTTCAGCTTTTTCATGAAATGATTTTGTTAAATTATTTTTTATTTAAATATTTTATTATGAAAACTTGATAACTCTAGCTTCAATGCCATTTTATGAAAGTGATGTGCCTTTTTACCAATTTGAAAATAAAAATTTCAAATTTTAAGTTTCCTGAGCTTGGGGTCACTTTGAAATATTTGACAGTTAAAAAAATTGAGAAGCACTATTCATATATCGTTCAAAATCTAATGGGATCTTATCAAGTATTAGATATACATATTTGCAAAATTTGAATAGAATCGAATGAGTACTTTAGTCTATAATCGATAAAGTAAAATGAACACGCCGTACATAGCACACTGCACACAGCACATAGCACATAGCACACACACACACAGATACATTGTGATGAAACTTTCAGAATATAATCTCAGCATGATACTAGTTGATAATCTGCAAAAAAATACCCTTTAAAATTGCGAAATCATAACTCCCCACTATATCCCCTGGTTAGTGAGGATTAAAAACTTATAATAAACAATTGATCCTATTTGGAAATATTCTGCCTCACCAGACGAGTCTGTTCTGAGACAGTACTTTTCCAATTTGGTCTAAGGTGTCATGTTATTGAATGCAAATGAATTAAGAGGCTAAATAGAAAATTATGAAAATCTTTTCCCCAGTACCCCCAAAAGAGACACCTTTGAAACAAAGAACAGTTTTTTGAACATCTTTAGTCTATTGTTTGAGTTTTTTGAAATATCAATTTGTTTAATAGGTACCTACTTTACTTGTAAAATTATGTTTACTAAAACCCTTTTGTAGGTTTTTATTGTAAATTACTAAAAACTACAAGGCCTATGATGTAGATTTTTATACTTCTATCAAAAGAAAATATGAAAATCAACCGGCTGAGCTTTTTTCTATTTCAATATGTAATATAATTAGGTACTATTCTTTCTAATTAAAAGAAAAACTCCTTTTTCTATTTCAATATGTAATATAATTAGGTACTATTCTTTCTAATTAAAAGAAAAACTCCTTTTTCTATTTCAATATGTAATATAATTAGGTACTATTCTTTCTAATTAAAAGAAAAACTCCTTTTTCTATTTCAATATGTAATATAATTAGGTACTATTCTTTCTAATTAAAAGAAAAACTCCTTTTTCTATTTCAATATGTAATATAATTAGGTACTATTCTTTCTAATTAAAAGAAAAACTCCTTTTTCTATTTCAATATGTAATATAATTAGGTACTATTCTTTCTAATTAAAAGAAAAACTCCTTTTTCTATTTCAATATGTAATATAATTAGGTACTATTCTTTCTAATTAAAAGAAAAACTCCTTTTTCTATTTCAATATGTAATATAATTAGGTACTATTCTTTCTAATTAAAAGAAAAACTCCTTTTTCTATTTCAATATGTAATATAATTAGGTACTATTCTTTCTAATTAAAAGAAAAACTCCTTTTTCTATTTCAATATGTAATATAATTAGGTACTATTCTTTCTAATTAAAAGAAAAACTCCTTTTTCTATTTCAATATGTAATATAATTAGGTACTATTCTTTCTAATTAAAAGAAAAACTCCTTTTTCTATTTCAATATGTAATATAATTAGGTACTATTCTTTCTAATTAAAAGAAAAACTCCTTTTTCTATTTCAATATGTAATATAATTAGGTACTATTCTTTCTAATTAAAAGAAAAACTCCTTTTTCTATTTCAATATGTAATATAATTAGGTACTATTCTTTCTAATTAAAAGAAAAACTCCTTTTTCTATTTCAATATGTAATATAATTAGGTACTATTCTTTCTAATTAAAAGAAAAACTCCTTTTTCTATTTCAATATGTAATATAATTAGGTACTATTCTTTCTAATTAAAAGAAAAACTCCTTTTTCTATTTCAATATGTAATATAATTAGGTACTATTCTTTCTAATTAAAAGAAAAACTCCTTTTTCTATTTCAATATGTAATATAATTAGGTACTATTCTTTCTAATTAAAAGAAAAACTCCTTTTTCTATTTCAATATGTAATATAATTAGGTACTATTCTTTCTAATTAAAAGAAAAACTCCTTTTTCTATTTCAATATGTAATATAATTAGGTACTATTCTTTCTAATTAAAAGAAAAACTCCTTTTTCTATTTCAATATGTAATATAATTAGGTACTATTCTTTCTAATTAAAAGAAAAACTCCTTTTTCTATTTCAATATGTAATATAATTAGGTACTATTCTTTCTAATTAAAAGAAAAACTCCTTTTTCTATTTCAATATGTAATATAATTAGGTACTATTCTTTCTAATTAAAAGAAAAACTCCTTTTTCTATTTCAATATGTAATATAATTAGGTACTATTCTTTCTAATTAAAAGAAAAACTCCTTTTTCTATTTCAATATGTAATATAATTAGGTACTATTCTTTCTAATTAAAAGAAAAACTCCTTTTTCTATTTCAATATGTAATATAATTAGGTACTATTCTTTCTAATTAAAAGAAAAACTCCTTTTTCTATTTCAATATGTAATATAATTAGGTACTATTCTTTCTAATTAAAAGAAAAACTCCTTTTTCTATTTCAATATGTAATATAATTAGGTACTATTCTTTCTAATTAAAAGAAAAACTCCTTTTTCTATTTCAATATGTAATATAATTAGGTACTATTCTTTCTAATTAAAAGAAAAACTCCTTTTTCTATTTCAATATGTAATATAATTAGGTACTATTCTTTCTAATTAAAAGAAAAACTCCTTTTTCTATTTCAATATGTAATATAATTAGGTACTATTCTTTCTAATTAAAAGAAAAACTCCTTTTTCTATTTCAATATGTAATATAATTAGGTACTATTCTTTCTAATTAAAAGAAAAACTCCTTTTTCTATTTCAATATGTAATATAATTAGGTACTATTCTTTCTAATTAAAAGAAAAACTCCTTTTTCTATTTCAATATGTAATATAATTAGGTACTATTCTTTCTAATTAAAAGAAAAACTCCTTTTTCTATTTCAATATGTAATATAATTAGGTACTATTCTTTCTAATTAAAAGAAAAACTCCTTTTTCTATTTCAATATGTAATATAATTAGGTACTATTCTTTCTAATTAAAAGAAAAACTCCTTTTTCTATTTCAATATGTAATATAATTAGGTACTATTCTTTCTAATTAAAAGAAAAACTCCTTTTTCTATTTCAATATGTAATATAATTAGGTACTATTCTTTCTAATTAAAAGAAAAACTCCTTTTTCTATTTCAATATGTAATATAATTAGGTACTATTCTTTCTAATTAAAAGAAAAACTCCTTTTTCTATTTCAATATGTAATATAATTAGGTACTATTCTTTCTAATTAAAAGAAAAACTCCTTTTTCTATTTCAATATGTAATATAATTAGGTACTATTCTTTCTAATTAAAAGAAAAACTCCTTTTTCTATTTCAATATGTAATATAATTAGGTACTATTCTTTCTAATTAAAAGAAAAACTCCTTTTTCTATTTCAATATGTAATATAATTAGGTACTATTCTTTCTAATTAAAAGAAAAACTCCTTTTTCTATTTCAATATGTAATATAATTAGGTACTATTCTTTCTAATTAAAAGAAAAACTCCTTTTTCTATTTCAATATGTAATATAATTAGGTACTATTCTTTCTAATTAAAAGAAAAACTCCTTTTTCTATTTCAATATGTAATATAATTAGGTACTATTCTTTCTAATTAAAAGAAAAACTCCTTTTTCTATTTCAATATGTAATATAATTAGGTACTATTCTTTCTAATTAAAAGAAAAACTCCTTTTTCTATTTCAATATGTAATATAATTAGGTACTATTCTTTCTAATTAAAAGAAAAACTCCTTTTTCTATTTCAATATGTAATATAATTAGGTACTATTCTTTCTAATTAAAAGAAAAACTCCTTTTTCTATTTCAATATGTAATATAATTAGGTACTATTCTTTCTAATTAAAAGAAAAACTCCTTTTTCTATTTCAATATGTAATATAATTAGGTACTATTCTTTCTAATTAAAAGAAAAACTCCTTTTTCTATTTCAATATGTAATATAATTAGGTACTATTCTTTCTAATTAAAAGAAAAACTCCTTTTTCTATTTCAATATGTAATATAATTAGGTACTATTCTTTCTAATTAAAAGAAAAACTCCTTTTTCTATTTCAATATGTAATATAATTAGGTACTATTCTTTCTAATTAAAAGAAAAACTCCTTTTTCTATTTCAATATGTAATATAATTAGGTACTATTCTTTCTAATTAAAAGAAAAACTCCTTTTTCTATTTCAATATGTAATATAATTAGGTACTATTCTTTCTAATTAAAAGAAAAACTCCTTTTTCTATTTCAATATGTAATATAATTAGGTACTATTCTTTCTAATTAAAAGAAAAACTCCTTTTTCTATTTCAATATGTAATATAATTAGGTACTATTCTTTCTAATTAAAAGAAAAACTCCTTTTTCTATTTCAATATGTAATATAATTAGGTACTATTCTTTCTAATTAAAAGAAAAACTCCTTTTTCTATTTCAATATGTAATATAATTAGGTACTATTCTTTCTAATTAAAAGAAAAACTCCTTTTTCTATTTCAATATGTAATATAATTAGGTACTATTCTTTCTAATTAAAAGAAAAACTCCTTTTTCTATTTCAATATGTAATATAATTAGGTACTATTCTTTCTAATTAAAAGAAAAACTCCTTTTTCTATTTCAATATGTAATATAATTAGGTACTATTCTTTCTAATTAAAAGAAAAACTCCTTTTTCTATTTCAATATGTAATATAATTAGGTACTATTCTTTCTAATTAAAAGAAAAACTCCTTTTTCTATTTCAATATGTAATATAATTAGGTACTATTCTTTCTAATTAAAAGAAAAACTCCTTTTTCTATTTCAATATGTAATATAATTAGGTACTATTCTTTCTAATTAAAAGAAAAACTCCTTTTTCTATTTCAATATGTAATATAATTAGGTACTATTCTTTCTAATTAAAAGAAAAACTCCTTTTTCTATTTCAATATGTAATATAATTAGGTACTATTCTTTCTAATTAAAAGAAAAACTCCTTTTTCTATTTCAATATGTAATATAATTAGGTACTATTCTTTCTAATTAAAAGAAAAACTCCTTTTTCTATTTCAATATGTAATATAATTAGGTACTATTCTTTCTAATTAAAAGAAAAACTCCTTTTTCTATTTCAATATGTAATATAATTAGGTACTATTCTTTCTAATTAAAAGAAAAACTCCTTTTTCTATTTCAATATGTAATATAATTAGGTACTATTCTTTCTAATTAAAAGAAAAACTCCTTTTTCTATTTCAATATGTAATATAATTAGGTACTATTCTTTCTAATTAAAAGAAAAACTCCTTTTTCTATTTCAATATGTAATATAATTAGGTACTATTCTTTCTAATTAAAAGAAAAACTCCTTTTTCTATTTCAATATGTAATATAATTAGGTACTATTCTTTCTAATTAAAAGAAAAACTCCTTTTTCTATTTCAATATGTAATATAATTAGGTACTATTCTTTCTAATTAAAAGAAAAACTCCTTTTTCTATTTCAATATGTAATATAATTAGGTACTATTCTTTCTAATTAAAAGAAAAACTCCTTTTTCTATTTCAATATGTAATATAATTAGGTACTATTCTTTCTAATTAAAAGAAAAACTCCTTTTTCTATTTCAATATGTAATATAATTAGGTACTATTCTTTCTAATTAAAAGAAAAACTCCTTTTTCTATTTCAATATGTAATATAATTAGGTACTATTCTTTCTAATTAAAAGAAAAACTCCTTTTTCTATTTCAATATGTAATATAATTAGGTACTATTCTTTCTAATTAAAAGAAAAACTCCTTTTTCTATTTCAATATGTAATATAATTAGGTACTATTCTTTCTAATTAAAAGAAAAACTCCTTTTTCTATTTCAATATGTAATATAATTAGGTACTATTCTTTCTAATTAAAAGAAAAACTCCTTTTTCTATTTCAATATGTAATATAATTAGGTACTATTCTTTCTAATTAAAAGAAAAACTCCTTTTTCTATTTCAATATGTAATATAATTAGGTACTATTCTTTCTAATTAAAAGAAAAACTCCTTTTTCTATTTCAATATGTAATATAATTAGGTACTATTCTTTCTAATTAAAAGAAAAACTCCTTTTTCTATTTCAATATGTAATATAATTAGGTACTATTCTTTCTAATTAAAAGAAAAACTCCTTTTTCTATTTCAATATGTAATATAATTAGGTACTATTCTTTCTAATTAAAAGAAAAACTCCTTTTTCTATTTCAATATGTAATATAATTAGGTACTATTCTTTCTAATTAAAAGAAAAACTCCTTTTTCTATTTCAATATGTAATATAATTAGGTACTATTCTTTCTAATTAAAAGAAAAACTCCTTTTTCTATTTCAATATGTAATATAATTAGGTACTATTCTTTCTAATTAAAAGAAAAACTCCTTTTTCTATTTCAATATGTAATATAATTAGGTACTATTCTTTCTAATTAAAAGAAAAACTCCTTTTTCTATTTCAATATGTAATATAATTAGGTACTATTCTTTCTAATTAAAAGAAAAACTCCTTTTTCTATTTCAATATGTAATATAATTAGGTACTATTCTTTCTAATTAAAAGAAAAACTCCTTTTTCTATTTCAATATGTAATATAATTAGGTACTATTCTTTCTAATTAAAAGAAAAACTCCTTTTTCTATTTCAATATGTAATATAATTAGGTACTATTCTTTCTAATTAAAAGAAAAACTCCTTTTTCTATTTCAATATGTAATATAATTAGGTACTATTCTTTCTAATTAAAAGAAAAACTCCTTTTTCTATTTCAATATGTAATATAATTAGGTACTATTCTTTCTAATTAAAAGAAAAACTCCTTTTTCTATTTCAATATGTAATATAATTAGGTACTATTCTTTCTAATTAAAAGAAAAACTCCTTTTTCTATTTCAATATGTAATATAATTAGGTACTATTCTTTCTAATTAAAAGAAAAACTCCTTTTTCTATTTCAATATGTAATATAATTAGGTACTATTCTTTCTAATTAAAAGAAAAACTCCTTTTTCTATTTCAATATGTAATATAATTAGGTACTATTCTTTCTAATTAAAAGAAAAACTCCTTTTTCTATTTCAATATGTAATATAATTAGGTACTATTCTTTCTAATTAAAAGAAAAACTCCTTTTTCTATTTCAATATGTAATATAATTAGGTACTATTCTTTCTAATTAAAAGAAAAACTCCTTTTTCTATTTCAATATGTAATATAATTAGGTACTATTCTTTCTAATTAAAAGAAAAACTCCTTTTTCTATTTCAATATGTAATATAATTAGGTACTATTCTTTCTAATTAAAAGAAAAACTCCTTTTTCTATTTCAATATGTAATATAATTAGGTACTATTCTTTCTAATTAAAAGAAAAACTCCTTTTTCTATTTCAATATGTAATATAATTAGGTACTATTCTTTCTAATTAAAAGAAAAACTCCTTTTTCTATTTCAATATGTAATATAATTAGGTACTATTCTTTCTAATTAAAAGAAAAACTCCTTTTTCTATTTCAATATGTAATATAATTAGGTACTATTCTTTCTAATTAAAAGAAAAACTCCTTTTTCTATTTCAATATGTAATATAATTAGGTACTATTCTTTCTAATTAAAAGAAAAACTCCTTTTTCTATTTCAATATGTAATATAATTAGGTACTATTCTTTCTAATTAAAAGAAAAACTCCTTTTTCTATTTCAATATGTAATATAATTAGGTACTATTCTTTCTAATTAAAAGAAAAACTCCTTTTTCTATTTCAATATGTAATATAATTAGGTACTATTCTTTCTAATTAAAAGAAAAACTCCTTTTTCTATTTCAATATGTAATATAATTAGGTACTATTCTTTCTAATTAAAAGAAAAACTCCTTTTTCTATTTCAATATGTAATATAATTAGGTACTATTCTTTCTAATTAAAAGAAAAACTCCTTTTTCTATTTCAATATGTAATATAATTAGGTACTATTCTTTCTAATTAAAAGAAAAACTCCTTTTTCTATTTCAATATGTAATATAATTAGGTACTATTCTTTCTAATTAAAAGAAAAACTCCTTTTTCTATTTCAATATGTAATATAATTAGGTACTATTCTTTCTAATTAAAAGAAAAACTCCTTTTTCTATTTCAATATGTAATATAATTAGGTACTATTCTTTCTAATTAAAAGAAAAACTCCTTTTTCTATTTCAATATGTAATATAATTAGGTACTATTCTTTCTAATTAAAAGAAAAACTCCTTTTTCTATTTCAATATGTAATATAATTAGGTACTATTCTTTCTAATTAAAAGAAAAACTCCTTTTTCTATTTCAATATGTAATATAATTAGGTACTATTCTTTCTAATTAAAAGAAAAACTCCTTTTTCTATTTCAATATGTAATATAATTAGGTACTATTCTTTCTAATTAAAAGAAAAACTCCTTTTTCTATTTCAATATGTAATATAATTAGGTACTATTCTTTCTAATTAAAAGAAAAACTCCTTTTTCTATTTCAATATGTAATATAATTAGGTACTATTCTTTCTAATTAAAAGAAAAACTCCTTTTTCTATTTCAATATGTAATATAATTAGGTACTATTCTTTCTAATTAAAAGAAAAACTCCTTTTTCTATTTCAATATGTAATATAATTAGGTACTATTCTTTCTAATTAAAAGAAAAACTCCTTTTTCTATTTCAATATGTAATATAATTAGGTACTATTCTTTCTAATTAAAAGAAAAACTCCTTTTTCTATTTCAATATGTAATATAATTAGGTACTATTCTTTCTAATTAAAAGAAAAACTCCTTTTTCTATTTCAATATGTAATATAATTAGGTACTATTCTTTCTAATTAAAAGAAAAACTCCTTTTTCTATTTCAATATGTAATATAATTAGGTACTATTCTTTCTAATTAAAAGAAAAACTCCTTTTTCTATTTCAATATGTAATATAATTAGGTACTATTCTTTCTAATTAAAAGAAAAACTCCTTTTTCTATTTCAATATGTAATATAATTAGGTACTATTCTTTCTAATTAAAAGAAAAACTCCTTTTTCTATTTCAATATGTAATATAATTAGGTACTATTCTTTCTAATTAAAAGAAAAACTCCTTTTTCTATTTCAATATGTAATATAATTAGGTACTATTCTTTCTAATTAAAAGAAAAACTCCTTTTTCTATTTCAATATGTAATATAATTAGGTACTATTCTTTCTAATTAAAAGAAAAACTCCTTTTTCTATTTCAATATGTAATATAATTAGGTACTATTCTTTCTAATTAAAAGAAAAACTCCTTTTTCTATTTCAATATGTAATATAATTAGGTACTATTCTTTCTAATTAAAAGAAAAACTCCTTTTTCTATTTCAATATGTAATATAATTAGGTACTATTCTTTCTAATTAAAAGAAAAACTCCTTTTTCTATTTCAATATGTAATATAATTAGGTACTATTCTTTCTAATTAAAAGAAAAACTCCTTTTTCTATTTCAATATGTAATATAATTAGGTACTATTCTTTCTAATTAAAAGAAAAACTCCTTTTTCTATTTCAATATGTAATATAATTAGGTACTATTCTTTCTAATTAAAAGAAAAACTCCTTTTTCTATTTCAATATGTAATATAATTAGGTACTATTCTTTCTAATTAAAAGAAAAACTCCTTTTTCTATTTCAATATGTAATATAATTAGGTACTATTCTTTCTAATTAAAAGAAAAACTCCTTTTTCTATTTCAATATGTAATATAATTAGGTACTATTCTTTCTAATTAAAAGAAAAACTCCTTTTTCTATTTCAATATGTAATATAATTAGGTACTATTCTTTCTAATTAAAAGAAAAACTCCTTTTTCTATTTCAATATGTAATATAATTAGGTACTATTCTTTCTAATTAAAAGAAAAACTCCTTTTTCTATTTCAATATGTAATATAATTAGGTACTATTCTTTCTAATTAAAAGAAAAACTCCTTTTTCTATTTCAATATGTAATATAATTAGGTACTATTCTTTCTAATTAAAAGAAAAACTCCTTTTTCTATTTCAATATGTAATATAATTAGGTACTATTCTTTCTAATTAAAAGAAAAACTCCTTTTTCTATTTCAATATGTAATATAATTAGGTACTATTCTTTCTAATTAAAAGAAAAACTCCTTTTTCTATTTCAATATGTAATATAATTAGGTACTATTCTTTCTAATTAAAAGAAAAACTCCTTTTTCTATTTCAATATGTAATATAATTAGGTACTATTCTTTCTAATTAAAAGAAAAACTCCTTTTTCTATTTCAATATGTAATATAATTAGGTACTATTCTTTCTAATTAAAAGAAAAACTCCTTTTTCTATTTCAATATGTAATATAATTAGGTACTATTCTTTCTAATTAAAAGAAAAACTCCTTTTTCTATTTCAATATGTAATATAATTAGGTACTATTCTTTCTAATTAAAAGAAAAACTCCTTTTTCTATTTCAATATGTAATATAATTAGGTACTATTCTTTCTAATTAAAAGAAAAACTCCTTTTTCTATTTCAATATGTAATATAATTAGGTACTATTCTTTCTAATTAAAAGAAAAACTCCTTTTTCTATTTCAATATGTAATATAATTAGGTACTATTCTTTCTAATTAAAAGAAAAACTCCTTTTTCTATTTCAATATGTAATATAATTAGGTACTATTCTTTCTAATTAAAAGAAAAACTCCTTTTTCTATTTCAATATGTAATATAATTAGGTACTATTCTTTCTAATTAAAAGAAAAACTCCTTTTTCTATTTCAATATGTAATATAATTAGGTACTATTCTTTCTAATTAAAAGAAAAACTCCTTTTTCTATTTCAATATGTAATATAATTAGGTACTATTCTTTCTAATTAAAAGAAAAACTCCTTTTCTTCAAGAAAGTATATTGTACATCACAGTATGGTGATATACAATTTTTTTCTACCTCAGGTAATATTTTATTTTCGAGGAGCAACAAAGGGGTAATATTGCTGTGTAAAAGTCCTCCTTATTAGTGGGTGAAGTCGGGGTTAATTATCATAATATGCCGCTCTATCCAGTTTCCATAAACAATGATTATACTACCATATGGTACCTTCGACCAGTGTTTGACTTTATATTTATTTTGTTTTATATAGGTATGTATATTATATTTTTTATTTTTAAATTTGATGCCTGATGATCATGATGGCTTGCATACAGATATTTTACCTTGTGAGGTAGATGTGTACATGCACATAAATATGTACTTGAAGATAATGAGTAATAAATAAATAAATAAATAAATAAATTTGAATAAAATGTTTTGGGTCGTATGTACCATTGTAACCTATATAAATTAATATTTGAAAAAAATTTTTTGTAGGTATTTATTCTTCATCTTTTTTTGTGAATTATTGTTAAAGCTTGTGGTAGTACAATTATACATAATATCTCTTTGAAAAATATATTTTTACCTACCTTTATTGTTAAATATTTGAAAAATATATTTTTTGTATTTCACTTTGATCATTTTTATGTAAATTATTGTTATATCTTGAGGTGGTTATAATTTACAAACAATCTCTGTGAAAAATACATACTATATATCTATTTTGTTTAATATTTGCAAAATAATAATGTATTTCTATTTTGATCGTCTTTTTGTGAATTACTTTTATATTTTGAAGGGCTACAATTATACAAACAATCTGTGAAAAAATATAATTCTATGATTTTATATCTATTTTGTCTAATACTTGAAAAAAAAATATATTTTTTTACTTTGATCTTTTTTTGTAAATTATTGTTACATATGATCTCTGTGAAAAAATATTTAAAGTCTATTTTATTTAATATTGGAACAAAAGTTTTTGTATTACCATTTTGATATTTTTGGAAACGATGATTCATTTTATCAATATATTAATATATTTAATAGCGCCGTTTAATGACTTCGGATCATCCCATGGGCTATTATATTTCGGACTTAAATTGCTCTACGAAAGTAAGCTGATTTAAGTCCTTTAGTGAAAGTGCAGTGCACATTAGGGGGACAGTGCAAACCACTTAATAGAATTTCTCAAAAGCTGATTTTAGTCGGTCATAATAAGCAGCTTTCTTGACTCCGTCCATCTCCTTTAGGGAGTTGTTACTCTATGATATAGACGCCTTTAGTGCGAGAGAGCTTTTATATACACTACAAATAAAAAGTACCTATTCATTATTTCTAATTTTTCGACTGCTAATGCGTGATGGAATTCCATTATCAATATTATAAAATTACTCAAAAAAATAAGTAAAAACACATTTTTTTAACTTTATTCCACTAATTTAAAGTGTTGACCACTGACGCGTTTCGCTCAAAGAGCATCTACTGAATGGTACTTTAGAATTAGTGGACCATTTATTTATATACATAAATTCATTGCTAGCAAACCTTTTTTTACTAACTATTATACATGAAAATATGAGATTATTTCTAAAAAATGTCAGTACAAATATAAGAAAATGAAACAAAATTATTAAAGAAGATACAATTATAAATACAATTTATAAATTATTATTATACAAGTTTAAGTGTTATATGTATGTATATAGAATAGAAAAGGTTGGATATATTCTGGTGTCTATGTACTATACAATAAGTATTATATATGAATGATGGGCTTCATAATATAACAAAAGGTTGGATATATTCTGGTGTCTATGTACTATACAATAAGTATTATATATGAATGATGGGCTTCATAATATAACAAAAGATATGTAGGTATTTCCATACTTAACTAAATTTGAAAAATCTAAATTATCAGTAATAAATCATATTATATTATTTAAATCATATATAAATCATATTATATGTATGTAACAAAGATGAGTACTGTATCCAAGAGAGTCATATACATACTTCTGAAACTAAATAAAAAATACCAAATCCAAGTAATACAAGCATATGCCCCTACAAGCACATCAAACGATGAAGACATAGAACATTTTTATGAAGACATTACAAAGGCCAGAAGATCAGAAAAATCTCAACTAGTAATTATTACTGGAGATTTCAATGCAAAGATCGGAGAGAAGAAGCTAGGAGATTCAGACAATATTGGAAAGTTCGGGCTGGGGAGCAGAAATGAAAGAGGCGAAATGTTGATGGATTATCTACAAAGCGAACAATTATTCTGTACGAATACATTCTTTAAGAAACAACCACAAAGAAAGTGGACATGGAAAAGCCCAGACGGTAGAACAAGAAATGAAATAGATTTTATCCTTACAAATGCTAAAAGATACTGCAAAAATGTCTCAGTGCTTAACTCTTTTGACACGGGAAGTGACCATAGACTCGTAAGGGCTTCATTTAGCATAAATACTAAACTAGAAAGAGCAAAAATGTTAAATAAGAAGAATGGTCAAACACTTTCCACGGAATTGCTAAGAAGACACCAAACAGAGTTTCAAACCACTATCAAAAATAAACTCGAACCAATAGATGCGCTTCATGACATGGAAATAAATCAACTATCTGACAAGGTGACATCTACCGTTCATACTGCAGTTAAGAAAATCTCCTTCAGACAGAGAAAAAATAATGAGAAGTTGTCTCCCGATACAATTAGTCTATTAGAAAAGCGAAAAACTCTATGCAGAGATACAGATGAATATAAAAATCTAAACAAAACCATTCGAAGACAAATCAGAAAAGATATCAGAAAATTCAATACAAATTGCATCACAGAAACTATCGAAAGAAATAAGAATATGAAAGTCCTAAAATCAAATTTGTGCTGCAGCAGGCAGAATATAACAAAGATAAAGAACAAAAATGGGGAAACTATAAATGATACGGAGTCTATAGCTAAAGAAGTGAAAGAATTTTACAAAGAACTATACTCTTCCAGGCTAAGAAGACCTGAAGCAGAGAATAATAATATATTAAATGCGGGATCCGAAGAGATACCAGAAGTAAATCTAAATGAAATAAACATAGCATTGAATAACATGAAAAATAATAAAGCACCTGGAGAAGATGGGATAACTAGTGATATGCTGAAGATTGGAGGCAGTGAATTGAAAGAGGCGGTACAAATATTGTTAAATAAATGTCTAGAACAAGAAGTAATTCCAGATGACTGGAAAAATGCCGAAGTTAAGTTGCTGTTTAAAAAAGGTGACCAAGGGAATTTGGAAAACTATCGGCCGATTAGCTTACTCCCTCACTTATACAAACTGCTGACAAAAATATTGACAAACCGTCTTACTCCAAAATTTGACTTCTACCAACCCGTAGAACAGGCTGGCTTCCGTAAGGGTTTCGGAACCACAGATCATATTCAAACTTTGCGTTTACTTATAGAAAAAGCTACAGAGTATAACATAAAAATTCATATGGCTTTTATAGACTATCGTAAAGCATTTGACTCTCTAGAAACCTGGTCAATTTTAAGTGCTCTTGAAAATGCTAGGATTGATTCTAGATACATAAGATTGATTAAATATATTTATGAAAATGCTACTATGGATGTAAAAGTGAACGAAAATCTGAAAACAGAAAAAATCAAAATCGAGAAGGGTGTAAGACAGGGTGATACGATATCCCCAAAATTATTCACACTGGCATTAGAAGATGTCTTCAAAACATTAAACTGGAACAATAAAGGCATTAAAATAGATGGCACATATTTAAATCACCTCCGTTTTGCAGACGACATAGTAATAATAAGCGAAGAATTGTCTGAACTGGAAGCTATGGTAGCAGAATTATATGAAGCCTCTAGAAAAATCGGTCTGGAAATGAACATAGACAAAACCAAGATTTTGAGTCCAACTTCACACAGTATTTGCATTGGAAATAAGACTATTGGTGCTGTTGAAGAATACATATACCTTGGACATAAAATTAAATTGGGTAAAGAAAACCAGACCGCCGAACTGCCAAGACGTATAGGGCTGAGTTGGGCTGCTTTTGGAAAGTTGAGGTACATATTCGGTAACAGGGAAATTCCGAATAACCTTAAAGCCAAAGTGTACAATTCTTGTGTTTTGCCAGTGACAACATACGGTCTCGAAACCATGTCACTTACTGCCAGAAGCCTCCACAGACTTAAGTGTACTCAACGAGCAATGGAGAGACAAATGTTGGGCGTATCCTTGAGAGACCGAATAAGAAACGAGGAAATAAGACGCCGGTCAAAGGTCACCGACATTGCAGAAAGAGTGGGAAGGCTGAAGTGGCAATGGGCAGGTCATGTGGCAAGACAGAAGGATGATAGATGGACCCCCAAAATTCTGAATTGGAGACCCTATCATAATAGAAGGGGTGTAGGGAGACCACAGAGGAGATGGACTGATGACATTGTTGAACTGGTGGGACATGGGTGGAAACAGAGCGCCCAGGACAGAGATAAGTGGAAAATTCAGGAAGAGGCCTTTATCCAGCAGTGGAATGAAAGAGGCTGAAAGAAGAAGAATATTATTTAATGGTTTCAATAGAGGAGGAGGATTAAAGTCTAGTTGTATATTAATAATATCAAATTGTGTGTTGTTTTTTTAATATATTTATCTTTAAAATCTATATAATTATATAGTCTATGTATATAATTTTTTCCTTTTTTTTTGAATTGTGTAAAGTGTGGATATTTTCTTGTGGTTTGAATAAATGTTTTATCTTTGTTGTTAATCAAAAGTTTTATTAATGTTATAGGATTATAAAAGGCTACTTTTTTGTCATAATTTTTTTAGATTAAATGACATATTTTATTAGATGTGTTGCCTATATACCTAGCTAAGTTTTACCCATTTATTTTTATTTGTATTAACTGTTTTAAAACCTGGAGCTTTTTGATTAAGAACAAAGATAAAACAGACATTCTTGATAAAAACGGAATTTATCAATTAAATTGCAACTCTTGTGCTAGTGCACACATAGGAGAAACCGGTGGATCATTCAAAACACGCATAAAAGAACACGAAGCTTGCATAAGATTAAATAAAGATACCTCAAATTTTGCTACCCATCTCAATAAAAACAATAATTTATTCAACCTACAAGAAAATATCTACATTTTACACAATTCGAAAAAGGCAAAAAAAAATACAGCTATAGACTAGAGATTTTAGAGATAAATATATTAAAAAACAACACACAATTTGATATTTATTTATTTATTTTCTTTGGGAAGCTACAGCTCATTTACAGTTTAATGATACAATATTATTTTTACAATGTTAGAGCCAAAAAAAGCATTCCATCAACATAATATAAAAACAAATAACAGTTTACAAGCCAAAAATAATTCATACACACACCTTCATACACACCCTCACACACACACTCATACACACCATCACACACACATACATACATAAGTACACATATATACACACATATATACAACAACTAGGGAAGGAAAGAGAAATGAGAGAAGAGAGACTAAGAGGACAGGACAGAGGGATATTGGTTGCGCATCGCCTTCAGAACATCATGTCTAAATCTGTAATATTTCGCGTTGAGTATGTCTATCTCAGCTGAGAATGTATTGTTATATTGGCTGCATATGCGTGTAATTGTTGAATTTTTCCTGATATTCGTTCTACTTGATGTAATTGAGGTCTGCGAACCATTCTACCTGGAACATGGATACCTACTAGGTTGACAAGTACAGGCGAGTCTATGGCATTGTTCAAAATTTTATGCAGCAGCGATTGGTCGTGTAAGACTCTCCTACATTCAAGCGTATCAAAACTATGATATTTTAGTGAGTTATATAATTAGGTAATATGCAACTAGACTTTAATCCTTCTCCTCTATTGAAACCATTAAATAATATAATATGATTTATTACTGATAATTTAGATTTTTCAAATTTAGTTAAGTATGGAAATACCTACATATCTTTTGTTATATTATGAAGCCCATCATTCATATATAATACTTATTGTATAGTACATAGACACCAGAATATATCCAACCTTTTGTTATATTATGAAGCCCATCATTCATATATAATACTTATTGTATAGTACATAGACACCAGAATATATCCAACCTTTTCTATTCTATATACATACATATAACACTTAAACTTGTATAATAATAATTTATAAATTGTATTTATAATTGTATCTTTTCTAATAATTTGTTTTTACATATAGGTATGCTGTTTCATGTTTTTATATTTTTAAATTGTATTTATAATTGTATCTTTTCTAATAATTTGTTTTTACATATAGGTATGCTGTTTCATGTTTTTATATTTATAAATTGTATTTATAATTGTATCTTTTCTAATAATTTGTTTTTACATATAGGTATGCTGTTTCATGTTTTTATATTTATAAATTGTATTTATAATTGTATCTTTTCTAATAATTTGTTTTTACATATAGGTATGCTGTTTCATGTTTTTATATTTATAAATTGTATTTATAATTGTATCTTTTCTAATAATTTGTTTTTACATATAGGTATGCTGTTTCATGTTTTTATATTTATAAATTGTATTTATAATTGTATCTTTTCTAATAATTTGTTTTCACATATAGGTATGCTGTTTCATGTTTTTATATTTATAAATTGTATTTATAATTGTATCTTTTCTAATAATTTGTTTTTACATATAGGTATGCTGTTTCATGTTTTTATATTTATAAATTGTATTTATAATTGTATCTTTTCTAATAATTTGTTTTTACATATAGGTATGCTGTTTCATGTTTTTATATTTATAAATTGTATTTATAATTGTATCTTTTCTAATAATTTGTTTTTACATATAAGTATGCTGTTTCATGTTTTTATATTTTTAAATTGTATTTATAATTGTATCTTTTCTAATAATTTGTTTTTACATATAGGTATGCTGTTTCATGTTTTTATATTTATAAATTGTATTTATAATTGTATCTTTTCTAATAATTTGTTTTTACATATAGGTATGCTGTATCATGTTTTTATATTTATAAATTGTATTTATAATTGTATCTTTTCTAATAATTTGTTTTTACATATAGGTATGCTGTTTCATGTTTTTATATTTATAAATTGTATTTATAATTGTATCTTTTCTAATAATTTGTTTTCACATATAGGTATGCTGTTTCATGTTTTTATATTTATAAATTGTATTTATAATTGTATCTTTTCTAATAATTTGTTTTTACATATAGGTATGCTGTTTCATGTTTTTATATTTATAAATTGTATTTATAATTGTATCTTTTCTAATAATTTGTTTTTACATATAGGTATGCTGTTTCATGTTTTTATATTTATAAATTGTATTTATAATTGTATCTTTTCTAATAATTTGTTTTTACATATAGGTATGCTGTTTCATGTTTTTATATTTATAAATTGTATTTATAATTGTATCTTTTCTAATAATTTGTTTTTACATATAGGTATGCTGTTTCATGTTTTTATATTTATAAATTGTATTTATAATTGTATCTTTTCTAATAATTTGTTTTCACATATAGGTATGCTGTTTCATGTTTTTATATTTATAAATTGTATTTATAATTGTATCTTTTCTAATAATTTGTTTTTACATATAGGTATGCTGTTTCATGTTTTTATATTTATAAATTGTATTTATAATTGTATCTTTTCTAATAATTTGTTTTTACATATAGGTATGCTGTTTCATGTTTTTATATTTATAAATTGTATTTATAATTGTATCTTTTCTAATAATTTGTTTTTACATATAGGTATGCTGTTTCATGTTTTTATATTTTTAAATTGTATTTATAATTGTATCTTTTCTAATAATTTGTTTTTACATATAGGTATGCTGTTTCATGTTTTTATATTTATAAATTGTATTTATAATTGTATCTTTTCTAATAATTTGTTTTTACATATAGGTATGCTGTATCATGTTTTTATATTTATAAATTGTATTTATAATTGTATCTTTTCTAATAATTTGTTTTTACATATAGGTATGCTGTTTCATGTTTTTATATTTATAAATTGTATTTATAATTGTATCTTTTCTAATAATTTGTTTTCACATATAGGTATGCTGTTTCATGTTTTTATATTTATAAATTGTATTTATAATTGTATCTTTTCTAATAATTTGTTTTTACATATAGGTATGCTGTTTCATGTTTTTATATTTATAAATTGTATTTATAATTGTATCTTTTCTAATAATTTGTTTTTACATATAGGTATGCTGTTTCATGTTTTTATATTTATAAATTGTATTTATAATTGTATCTTTTCTAATAATTTGTTTTCACATATAGGTATGCTGTTTCATGTTTTTATATTTATAAATTGTATTTATAATTGTATCTTTTCTAATAATTTGTTTTTACATATAGGTATGCTGTTTCATGTTTTTATATTTATAAATTGTATTTATAATTGTATCTTTTCTAATAATTTGTTTTTACATATAGGTATGCTGTTTCATGTTTTTATATTTATAAATTGAATTTATAATTGTAACTTCTTTAATAATTTTGTTTCATGTTTTTTTATATTTTTACTGACAATTTTTAGAAATAATCTCATATTTTCATGTTTAATAATAGTTCGTAAAAAAATGGTTTGCTAGCAATGAATTTATGTATATAAATAAATGGTCCACTAATTCAAAAGTACCATTCAGTAGATGCTCTTTGAGCGAAACGCGTCAGTCGTCAATACTTTAAATTAGTGGAATAAAGTTAAAATATTGTGTTTTTACTTATTTTTTTTAAGTAATTTTATAATATTAAAAAGTATTCAGGTTTAAATTAATCTCAGATTTCAATACCACCTTGTGGGTAATCCAAGAGTAGATCAAGTAAGACCTTGAATATTCTTCATCTATCTTGCATCATGAAACAGCCTGAGGATGAAGATCTGATCTCAGTAAGTTCGGCGTTCGGCTTCCTCAGCCTACCCTGAATAAGACAACAGCGTAATTGTCTGATCTGGAAACAGTAATAGTATGGTGAGATTAATACAATTCAAAATTAATATCGATTTTTAAAATATTTATTATACATTTCCAAATAACTATTTGGGAAAATACAAATTTTGACGGACAGCGTGATTCAATTAGTTAGATATTATCTTGTTCTTGAATGAAAGTTCCTGGGTTCGATTACTGGTAGAGATTATTATTGTGTTGTCAGTTTATCTCTTATACGATTAACTTTATTATAACATATTTGATTATTAAATCCAATGAGTTTTTACTCTTCACTATGAATTCGCAATTTTAAAGATTATTTTGTTATTGCAGAAAATCAACTAGGATCATGCTGATATTGTATGCTGAAAGTTTCATTAACATGTATCTGCATGTGCGCTGTGTAATATGTGATATGTTCTCTCTCCTATGTACTATGTACAGGGTGTTTATTCTACTTTATCGATTATACTTATTCAATTCTTTTAAATTTGTATATCTAATACTAGCTTAGACCCCGTTATATTTTGAAGGATATCATTCTCATCAATACATTATTTTTTACCTCTCAAATAATTCAATATGACCCTAAGCTCAAGAAACATAAAATTTGATATTTATATTTTCCATTTCCTAAAAAAGCACATCATATTAAAAAATGACTTTGAAGAATTATCAAGTTTTCGTATACTTATTTCATGAAAATGCTGAATATTTTCCACACAAAATTTGAATATTTTGTGGAGTGACTTAGTAGTGAAGAGTTGGCCACATCCCACTCTTTTTCTGATGATTTTAATTTTTTTATTTAGTAGGGAAAAAACAACTTTTTCTAAAAAATATTAAAAAAACGAGTGTGTTGTGGCCAACGCTAAACTCCTCACTAATAAGTCATTCTATAAAGTATTCAAAAATATTCAGCATTTTCATGAAATGAGTATGTTAAATTATTTTTTATTTAAATATTTTATTATGAAAATTTGATAACTATTCAATGCCATTTTATGAAAGTGATGTGCCTTTTTACCAATTTGAAAATAAAAAAATAATATTTTATGTTTCTGAGTTAGAAAAATGAGAAGCACTATTCAGATATCCTCCAAAATCTAATGGTGTCTAAGCGAGTATTAGATATACATATTTGCAAAATTTGAAATGAATCGAATGAGTAGGTACTTTAGTCTATAATCGATAAGGAAAATTAAACACGCCATACACAGCATACAGCACGCAGCACATAGCACATAGCACACACAGATACATTGTGATGAAACTTTCAGAATACAATCTCAGCATGATACTAGTAGATAATCTGCAATAAAAAAAAATACATTTAAAAATAGCGTAATCATAACTCCCCACTATAACCACTTGGGTTAGTGAGGAGTAAATATATATAGGTAGGTATATCATGAGTAAGTGCATAATAGAGAAGCTCCTGAATGGATTCCATGAAATTGTGTATATAATTTATTTATTTATTTATTTATTGATTCACGGCTTAAAGCCCTTTACAAAATTAAATATTACATGACACAGCATAAACAAAAAAAAACAATTTGTAAACATCTAGACATAACAACGGTAGCAGAGGATATATAAAGAAAAATAAAAACATATAAGAGAGGTAAATTAAACAACAAAGTACATACATTTAAAACCAAAGAAAAAATAATTAAAAAAAAACTCAAATAAAAATACTACATAGCATGAACATAAGAATATTACTGACTGAATAATATAAAAATGAATGTTGTGAACTACCTACATACTTAGCCACACTGAATCAGAGAATGCTGCCAGATGTGACTATATATTTACATTATTGAATTAAATTAAATAAAACCAAATGTACAAAAATATATAAAATGTAAAATATATAAAAATGTAAAAAATATATAAAAATTTAAAAATATATAAATATGTAAAAATATATTAAAATGAAAGCAACTGACTACACAATCATTTGGGGGTATGTTTTTGAAAATGTTTTAATAAAGTAAATTTATATTCATTAATATAAATTTTCTTTATTAAAACATTTAATAATTAATAAGTTATATCAAGTGAATATGATTATATAGTTTGCTCGATTGACCGATTAATAAAATTGAATATAATAAGATTGATTGATTGGCCTATTTCTTCTTCTCTGCGTGTCCTATCAGTTCTCCCACTATGAAGATTATGAAGAATGCCTCTTTGTTCTGCGCCATTCGGTCCAGCTCTTATAATACCTGCGTTATTCCAGTCCACTGTAGGATATTGCGCAGCCAAGATATTTAATAATAATCAACTATTAATAACATGTACATAATAAGATTGATCGGTTGGCCGATTAAAATTTTGAATATTTTAGTAACGAATCAATGAAAGAGATTTGAAAATTTTGGAGATTTTGTTCTTCTGAAATGTTTAAAAGTGATTTTAATATTTCTGAAATGTTTAAAAGTGATTTTAATATTTCTGAAATGTTTAAAAGTGATTTTAATATTTCTGAAATGTTTATTTATTTATTTAGGAAACATACAGCTTATAATCTTAAACAAAATAAAGTTATTTTACACTTATGCCAAGTGTTCCCTCGAATTAACAAACCTAATTGATAAACGAGTATAAAACCTAATTAACAAACATTGCCTAGTTATTAAAAAAAATGTACACACAAAAAAACAAGATAAAGAATGTTTTGAGAAAGAAAAAATAATAATATTACACAATAAGATAGTTATAAAAATACAGCATTAAGCGTTAAATTTAATCTTTTTTTTTTTTTCAATATTAGACACTGTCACTTCATGGTAGAACTCCATAATCAATTAAAACTATGAAAAAATTATATTTAATTTTACGTTCTACTTAAATTTTTTACAAACGCGACTCCCATTCACCGGTATCGCTCTATGATGAGCATCGTCAGAATGGTGAATCGTCAAAAATTAAATATAATTTTTTCATAGTTTTAATTGTTAAATTTAATCATTAAAAAAAACAAAATTCAGCATTAAATAAGAAAAAAAAAAATACAAAATAAAGCTGTAACAAAAGACAAACACAATATAAAGCGTGAAGGAAAGAAATTAAATTAGGGAGAAAGGAAAAGGATAAAAAAAAATGTGGATTGGAATAAGGAGTTTGTCACAGAGTTCGCCTACCCATATTTGCCCCGTATCGACCTTCGGTAAGCATCATAGCTCAAGTGGAATATGTCGATGTCCGTAAAATTGTTATTGTATTGTCGACAGATTCTGATGAAAGGAGAGTTTTGTCTATAATTTGTTCGACAGAATGGTATATGAAAAACTTCTGGTCTTCTGGTCGCTTTTCGTGGGACTTGTAATAAAATGTAGCTTAATATTTCGGGTGAGTCAATGTGGTTACGTATTATTTTATATAATAGGGATTGGTCAAATATAATTCTTCGGCTCTCCAAAGCAACCAGTTTATAAAAGTGCATGGATTCAGAGTAATTTGAGAACTGTGTGTTCAGTCGATAATTAAGATGTTTTGTAAACTTTTTTTGCACACTTTCTAGTCTTGTTATGTATGTTTGATAAGTTGGACTCCAAATAGGAGTACAGAATTCCAGATGCGGTCGTACGTAAGTAGTGTAAAGTTTTAGAAGGGTTTAACAGTGATTAACAGTGTTTAACAGTGATTATATTCCTATTATTTAATGATTTACTTGATTGTTGTATGCTATCTAATTCGATTACTATATACTTATATATGATTTTTTCGTTTCTTCTTTTCATTATTTACATACAGGTACTATGTCAACTATTAATTTAACACGCACCCAATAATAAGTTAACACATTCTGGACACTTACCATATTAATCGTCTCACAGTTCCAGACTGAATATACAATTAGAAATTGTGTCTCCGACGGGAATCGAACCCGAGATGTTTGTATCAGCAGTCAGATACCCAACGAACTGACCCAAGGATGCCGACATATTTGAAGCATGTAGCTTTAAGTGAACGTGTTATTAACTTTGTGATGAAAGTGTCTATCTTATAAGTTAGATATACAAAGAATAATTGGAGGAACTCAAAGCATGCTTTTTTCCAACAAGCAAGACTTTAGCAATCTTTGAGGTTAAAATAATTGATTGATTATATTAATTTATACATCAATTAATGAAATTGTAATACTAAACTTTGATATTATTGATATTATATTGTAATACTAAACATTACTCAAATTGGACTGCATCTTTTTATATGAAATAAGTGAACTTAACCTTATTTATTTCTTCAATAACACCTTGTGGGTAATCCACGATTATAATATGAAGTAAGACATTGGATATTCCACATCTATCTTGCAGCAAGAAACAGCCTGATGACGAAGGTCTGATCTCAGTAAGAAGTCCATCAGCAGATGAGCTGGTTCGGCTTCCTCTGTCAATCCCGACACAGTGTGATGGCCTGATCTGAAAACATTAACAGTGTGATGAATTTATCAATTATGCAAAACTCTTTGATTTCGGTAACTTTTGTGAATCGAAAGAAAATATTCTCTCTCTCAATAAATGGCGTTACAGCAAAAATAAATAAAAATAATAAGAATGTTGTTCATAATTTCACACATAGTTGGCTGTAGTAAAAATTCCTTATTTTCAAGCGAAAAGAATTTCAGTATTACAATATATAGAACTTTCAAAATTGAATTGATAGGGATCTCATTAAAAAGGCATGATTGGTGAACGTTGCGCAAGCGCATAAAGTGATCACGTAAACCAACCGATGACAGGTCGTAAGCCCTGTAAGTGCCTTGATTTCCCGGTTCTCCTACAGTAAATATTCCAACTTCGTCTCTATTAAGATAATTAAAAATCTGTTAAAAAATATATGTACCTACTTCAAATAAAAATAAATAAAATACGTCCAGCAAGAAACATAGTATTTTATAATCCAAAAACTTGAAATATAATAAATATGAAACAATCTTGAATCTTCTTAATCTTGTATTAAGTCTTTTGACCTCCTTGTGAAGGTGGACTATCCTGGGAGGAGAAGGTCCATGGTACTTATTTATTATTCATCAAATGGAGGAGCTGTTCTGGTTTGCTAAGGACAGAGATGCCTTTGCCAGAGCCAAGGATAGAGATGCAAAGCCCTCGTCGGACCAGACATGGCATGGAAAGAAGAAGATTTTTCTTTTACTTTTATTGTATCGTCTCTTATAGTTATTAATTAATTTAAATTAACTTAAAGAAAAAATAATCGTATTTAGTTGAAGACAGCAAGAAATTTACAATGATATTTATGAGATTGTTATCAGCGATGCACTCTGAATGGTCAACGGTTCACTGTGACAATTTTCATACGTTATTTGCCATTTTAGCTCATTTGGTTCGATATCTAAAGGTCTCGGATTCGTTTTCCGGTGGAGACACAGTTTTTATCTGTGTTGGATTTGTGAAACGATATTTATACATATATCGGAAGTCTACAGAATGTGGCATCTTATTACTGAGGTTTAAACTTAATATTCATGTCCCTTTCAATTGCTTGAGAAGTGCCCACCTAATACAAAAAAAAAATAGAAATCTTTGGATATATACCTTATCCTTAATAAAAAGTTGGATTTTGACTTTACTTCTTCTTCAATGGTGCTACAGACCAAATCAACCATTGACCTCCTTCAACTTCTGTCTTAAGCTGTCGCTCTCCTTGTGTTTTCTGATCGGCAGCGACTTCAGGGATGGACAGGAAAATAGTTTTTTAACGTTCGCAAATGGAGTGCAATAGAAGACTGCGCAAATCCTCTCATGCCGATCTCCAGATGGAAACTTGCAGGAGCTATGCCGCATTCCTCCATTTATGTCGTCCTCACATCTCAACCTTTCTCCTACCTAATGGGCGTCTAACCATGTTTTTTTTTTATTTTTAGTTTATTGTGTAAAAACATTTATATGATTATTGGAGTGGGTACGTACCTAGAACATAACATTATTATCGTGGTATCTATTAGTATATTTTAATTTATCTTCCTTTTTAAGGGGGGGGGGACTGCTGCCAACGTACCTATTTTTCAATTTGATATACCATCATTTTTTCTTATCAAATCGTTTTGAAAAAAATAATTTAGATAGTTTGGATATTAACAAACAAAAATATAACGTTACTTTTTGATAATGTTCTGTATAAATTCTTGTAGAAAAATAATGGCATACCCCGATTATCAACGTTTATCATATATATTTAATAAACTATATGGCGTAGAGTAATATATATTTTTTTAAATTAAAGAAGACAAAAATATCTA
Organism: Molanna angustata; assembly: GCA_963576475.1. Classification (NCBI taxonomy): domain Eukaryota; kingdom Metazoa; phylum Arthropoda; class Insecta; order Trichoptera; family Molannidae; genus Molanna; species Molanna angustata. The sequence continues at coordinate 36,458,184 of OY754974.1, read as the reverse complement.
GAAAAATACTTCTGTATAAAATACGTTGCATTAATACTTCCGGTTTAGTAAATAAACCTAAAAAACATTTATTTTCCATTCAGCGCCATTGCGTAATAAAAGTTTATTTACTTAACCTGATGCGTTAATGCAACGTCATATCATATTTTTCCAGTTATTTTGTTCGTCTTTAATTTATAAAAAAAAATATGGCTCTATACCTTATATTTTTTTAGAAATTTAAGATAAATGTCGAAAATCGGGGTATGCTTATTATTTTCCTACAAGAATATATACAGAACATAAATATATACAGAACATTTGTCGGCCTTCGTGGCTCAGTTGGTTAGATATCTGACTGCTGAGCCAAAGGTCCCGGGTTCGATTCCCGGTGGAGACACAGTTTTTAATTGTGTTTTCAGTCTGGATCTGTGAGACGATTAATATCGTAAGTCTCCAGAATGTGGCAACTTGTTATTGGGTGCGTGTAAAATTAATATTTGACATAGTACCTGTTAGTTGCCCGAGAAGCAATATTAAATAAATAAATAATCAAAAAGTTAAGGTATATTTCTCTTTACTAATATCCAAACTAACTAGGTTATTTTTTTTCAAAATGATTCGTTTAGTAATAATGATGGTATATCAAATTGTAAAAATAGGTACGTTGGCAGCAGTCACCCTCTTAAGTTCAATTTTGAAAATTATTGTCTTTTGTTTTTTATATACAATTGACTATGTGACAAAATGGTGGATCCGGAGAAAATATTACGAATTTTCCCATCTTGTTTTTGTTATGTTTTATTGTTATTTTTACTCTTGAGACATGTAACAATCAATGTTGGATGAAATGTCTTTAAATAAATGAAAACGAGTGGGTTGTGGCCAACACTAAACTCTCCACACCACAAATATTGACAATGAAATATTTTATTCATTCTAAATTTTACTACCAGGAATATAAATTTTCTTCCGATAGTATATTTTTATGTTAAGATAGACAAACTATTAATGCAGTATGGTGAAGAATTCTAATGTTGTATGAAATATTTTAATAAAAGCAGATAAATTTTGTTTTAAAGGACGTTAGAGCATTTTGACAATTTTGACACGTGATATCATATGAAGAAATTTTTGTTATTTATGGAAAGCTAATCAGTTCGATGTTCAAGCTCTTTACATTATAACATGAAATCAAATTACTGAACTTTTCCATACATAAGAAATTTATCTTATTATATACATTTTTATTCATACTAAATTTTACTACCAGGAAAATAAATTTTCTATCGATAGTATATTTTTATGTTAAGATAGACAAACTATTATTGCAGTATGGTGTAGAATGCTTATGTTGTATGAAATATTTTAATAAAAGCAGATAAATTTTGTTTTAAAGGACGCGAAAGCATTTTCAAAATTTTGACACGTGATATCATATGAAGAAATTTTTTGTTATTTATGGAAAGCTAATCAGTTCTATGTTCAAGCTCTTGACATTATAACATGAAATCAAATTACTGAACGTTTCCATACATAGAAATTTATCTAATTACATTTTTATTCATACTAAATGTTACTATCAGGAATATAAATTTTCTTCTGATAGTATATTTTTATGTTAAGATAAACAAACTATTAATGCAGTATAGTGAAGAATGCTTATGTTGTATGAAATATTTTAAAAAAAGCAGATAAATTTTGTTTTAAAGAACGCGAGAGCATTTTCAAAATTTTGACACGTGATATTATATGAAGAATTTTTTGGTTATTTATGGAAAGATAATCAGTTCTATGTTCAAGCTCTTTACATTATAACATGAAATCAAATTACTGAACTTTTCCATACATAGAAATTTATCTAATTACATTTTTATTCATACTAAATGTTACTACCAGGAATATAAATTTTCTTCCAATAGTATGTTTTTATGTTAAGATTAACAAACTATTAATGCAGTATAGTGAAGAATGCTTATGTTGTATGAAATATTTGAAAAAAAGCAGATAAATTTTGTTTTAAAGAACGCGAGAGCATTTTCAAAATTTTGACACGTGATATTATATGAAGATTTTTTTTGTTATTTATGGAAAGCTAATCAGTTCTATGTTCAAGCTCTTGACATTATAACATGAAATCAAATTACTGAACTTTTCCATACATAGAAATTTATCTAATTACATTTTTATTCATACTAAATGTTACTACCAGGAATATAAATTTTCTTCTGATAGTATATTTTTATGTTAAGATAAACAAACTATTAATGCAGTATAGTGAAGAATGCTTATGTTGTATGAAATATTTTAAAAAAAGCAGATAAATTTTGTTTCAAAGAGCGTTAGAGCATTTTGACAATGTTGACACGTGATATCATATGAAGAAATTTTATGATATCTATGAAAAGCTAATCAGTTCTAAGTTCAAGCTATTAATATTCTTATATCAATATGAAATCAATGAACTGAACATTGCCAAATATAAAAAAATTCTCTTGTTACATATAAGTTTCATACAAATATCCATTAAATAAAATATAATTTTTGAAACCGTTGAATATTTTTCTTTTAACATTGACCAACTTTGAATACAATTTTATGAAGATTCTTGGTGTTGTATAAATAGTTGAAACCAAATTAAAATATCTCTAATTTCCAGGTCGTGAGAGCATTTTTTCAGTTTTAATAGATGAAATCATAAAGAAACATTGGGAAAAAATGAACCGTTGTCTATGGAAAACTAATCAGCTCTAAGTTTATGGACTTAACACATGTGATATCAATATGAAGTCAATCGGACTTATAGTTTGGGCTGCAGAGAGGACACAAAAAAAAAAAACAACGTAAATGATGAATTCATAGAGAAGAAATCAAAAGTTGTCTATGGAAAACTAATCAGCTCTAGGTCTTTGCACTTTACACATATGATGTTAATATTAAGTCGATCAGACTTATAGTTTGGGCTGTAGAGAGGACACAAAAAAGATAAATGCTACGGCGTACGGCGTACAGCGTATACGCCATACACACAAACACATGACGACGAAACTCATAGTGTGCATTCTCTACATGATACCTATTGAGAAATTGATGTAAAAAAAATACGCTTAAATTTTGCGAAATCATGACTCTCCCCTATTCCATTGTGTGGAGAGTAAAAAATACTGCGATATTAATAAACGAGTGTTTTAACTATACGATTTTTTTACATTTTATACAAGTTTATTTACATAATAAAAATATGAATAAACAGGCGAAATTGGATAAGTAGGAATATACGAACCGACTAAGACCGAATTCCTTTGGACCGCCACGCGAAGGCGCCAACACCTTCTGGATAAATCAGAATTTAAAGTAGATAAATCAAACATCTTTCCTAAATCCAGCGTGAAACTCCTTGGAGTTCACATAGACGCTAGTCTTACTCTTAACAAACAAATAAATAGCACTACTAGCGCAGCATTTTATCACCTTCGTAGAATAAAGTCAATACTAAGAAACCTTCCAGCAGATGCTACTAAATCTATAATTAACGCCTATGTTATTTCACGACTTGACTACTGCAATAGCATATACGCTCATCTCCCAAAACAAGAAATAAAAAAACTTCAATCTGTCTTCAATACCGCTGCAAGAGTTATTACTGGTGCTTCTAAATACTCTCACATTTCTCACCACCTAAAAAACCTCCACTGGCCCCGAAAGGATAGAGTACAAAATTTGTTTAACAACATTCAAGGCAATGCACGGTTTAGCCCCTCAATACCTATCCGACATGTGCAATCCGCTCACCTCAAACAACAGACAAAAATCCCTCCGCTCAGCTCAAAGTTCTGCAATCGGTAAGATAAAGGAGGTTAATCGAGTGCACAAATCAAACTTCGGTGATCGTGCTTTCTCCTCATGGAATAAACTCCCATACCGATTGAGACAAATAGACAATATAACGACATTTAAAAAACAACTAAAGACATATCTGTTCAACATTTCACATAACAACACCTCGCAAACTTGACTCAATCAAATAAGAAACGACTTAATAACATTGTCCCCAACTGCTCCACGACATCAACTCTTTAATTACTTACTTCTAAACGTTACATGGCAATTACCTAAAATAGAATGGAACTTAGTCCAAAAACACAGATTTTAAGAGTTCAAGATTTGTTGAGATTTTTAGGATTTTAAGCCTTAAACGTATAGTTTAATTTAATTGTCTGTCAATCTAACATTTAATTTAATGTAATTTAATGTTAAGTTTAATTTAATGTTTAGTTTAATTTAATGTTTAATTTAATTAATTTAATGTAAAGCGCCCTTGAGGTGATCTTCCATGAAAACGGCGCTATACAAGTTATCCAACTATAATAATACATCTGTATGGCATACTACGTTTATTTATTATTTATTTTTTTTAGTATAATATCTATGTATGTTATTATTGCATATGAAATGAAATGAAATTAAATTATTTATATCCATTTTTTTCACACATATATATAACAATAACAAAAAATATCTATATTTTAATAATACTTATCATAAACATAGTAGGTATGTACAATTGTTCCTATTTGGAAATTTATTGCCTCACTAGACAAATCTGTTCTGAGGCAGTACTGCTTTAATTTGCCCTGTGGTTATATGTTTTTGGACGCAAAATAATTAACAAAGATAAACAGAAAAGAAAAAGAAAAAAATATAATCAGGAAATATACCGTGAACTATATGTAAATGTTATTCTTGTAAAACATATCTATGTTTACACTGTTTATTTTAGCAATTATAAAAATGTTACTACAAAGTCTCGAAATACAATTAATCCTTCGGAATAAGTAAAATAGCTTTTTTGTGGAAAAATTGAGTGATCGACTTCATATCTAGGTATATTGTATGTGTTTCTATAGACAAGTTTTTTTTTTAACTCTTTAATAGGTACTATGAATGTTGTGTGATAATATTATTTTTTTTTTAAAGAATGAATATGTCCTTGTAACAAGTATATTATATATGTACATCCTCATACATTCCCTAATCTATACTTGTGCTATAGGTGAACGAAATCGGTCGTGGCAGGATTCGAACTCACGACCACTGGATTACTAACTCGCTCTGCCACCACCCTATTCTACGTATTATAATACCATGTCTTTTACGGGGTAGGCAGAGACAACCGAACAACACATTCTTCTATCTTGACATGTATTCATCAACATTCATGTGTCATCTCATACAAATTCGTCTATTGTTAAATAATTTTTTCATCAATTCATCAATTTCTCAACAGGGAGCATGTAGAGAGTGTAACAATGAGTTTCGTGACAATGTTTTAGTCCTATAATGAAAACTTTTATCCTCTGGAAAATTAATAATAGTAATTATAATGAACCTTCCCTTGCACCCAGCGCAAGTGGCGAGTTTATTGAAGTATGGCAATTTCTTCCAACTTACCAGTGTTTCCAGCCCAGAGAAGCAATATTTGCGTGAGAAATGAATTTAAATAAATTTCTCCTCTGCTGGGAATCGAACCCAGGCCGCCCTCACAGAAACCGAACGGCATATTATTTGTTTAGGAATTAAAATTAAATGTTTTATTTTGATAATAGAAATTTAAGGACTAGGGATTGTCCAACTTTCAAGAATAAAAAAATGTACGCTCACTTTGTAGCGGAGAGTTTAGTGATGGCCATACATAATCCACTCATTTTAGTGATGGCCATACATAATCTACTCATTTTAGTGATGGCCATACATAATCTACTCATTTTAGTGATGGCCATACATAATCCACTCATTTTTGTTAACTTAAAAATCTATAACAAGATTTTTGTTTTTCACAATCAAAACCAAATAAATGCAACAAATAATATTTTAAAATAAATAGGTACCTACCACATGTTATTACAAATTAAAATACAAATAGTTAGGTATATACATATATATTATGTAATATTGTGATTATAATAAATCATTTTTTAAATATAAATAAACAAATAATTCGACCGAAATAATAAATAAGGAATAATTAAAATTTATTTTTATTTTTTAATGAATTATGTCCTTGTAAGAGTAGGTACATTTACGTCTTCCTCTATTCGCTTGTGTTTTGAAAGTGAACGAAATCGGTCGAGGCAGTTAGGGTCCTGTCCATGTCCTGCCCGTGTCTGCCAATGAAGGTCTTGTCCGTGCCATTTCATGTTCATGACAACTAAGGTCGGGTTCGAGCTCGTCATCACTGGATTACTTTGCCATTACATTGTCCTGCCATTTCATGTCCATGGTGTGTGTGTGTGTGTTTTTTTTTGTGGAAGAATAAAACATTAAGTAGGTATTATCTTCGTATGTTTAAGTTATTCAATTCGTAACACAAGCGAAGAATAATTCTCGAGCGATAGTCATTAATAGTCGAACTTTTTTGGATAGCCAAAGGTTTCTTTTCTTCTTTTACCGGATAGTGGACTTTGGACCAGTCAATGGGACGCGCCATAGTATTCTCTTGTCTGAAAATAAAAAAAAGTTTTTTTTATATATTTACACCGTTTTGTAAATTAAACAACAAAGTTTTGTATGCTCCATAACCCATTGCAAAGATATCAAACTTCTTTGCAAGTCTTGGAAGTCTTTCCGTTGGGGAGATAAATAATTTGTATATGTACGCATTTTCTAAGCCAAAACATAAGACATTTCTGAGAGTAAGGGCCGTATTACAAGAGTTATTTGAGAAAAATGTAAAAAAAATGGTACTGTTCTGCGAGAATACTGCTTAGGGGACCTCAACTTTTTCTTATATTATTCTTTTATAACTCCCGTAATACGACCATAAGTCTTGACGGGTCACGCAAGTGAATCTGATTTTCCTTATTGCCAAAGCATCAAGAGAGTAAAATGATTTCAAAAAATCATAATTGATGTCAGTAGATTTAATTTCCATCAACAAATTAATGAACCTCATGAATTTGTTTTAAGAGCTTAGTAAAGACCCCAATCACTTAGAGTTTATTTCAGTATCGGTCTGATTAGACTTTTGAATAATAATATAAATGTATAATGTATGTTATATGTTTCGACTTGTAGAAATATACTTCGTTAGTCAAAGATACGAAATCGTCGTAACATTCACATACCTACTGTCATTACTTTATAAGATTATTTATAATCCCATAATATTTAAAAGATAACGTCGTTTTCTTGTCAAGTCACGGCCTACCCCTTCGATCTGCTGAACGTACTACACTAGCTATCCCCATTCACAATACAGAAATTTTCAGCCCTTTTTTTCAAGTACAACCAGCTAGACTATGGAATAGCCTAAGTGATGAAATAACGTCGTCTCAATCCATACAAATATTTCAATTTAAACTAAAAAACATTAACTGTCAAATAGTTCCTGAATTCCATCTATATGCTTCCGTAACCTCCTTCTTTTCTTCAATGCAATGATCAGTGTTATTTTTATTACTCTTTTTTTACTCTTTTTTTACTCTCTTTTCTTTTTTTGTATTTGTATTTTTTTTCTTACTCCTCTATTTTATATTTTTATCAATGTATTTCTCACTAAACACTATTGTACCAATTTAACTTTTGAGACTTTACGTTGCTCGGGTTGGTTGGAAGAAATTGCCTAATGGCAATAAACACGCCTTTGTACACATGTACATTAATTATATTAATAAATAAATAAATAATATATATTTTTGAAATTCGTAGTCAATATATTTACAAAACTATAACACACATACCAAACCATCACGCCATTTCCCTATTTGGTGTAGGCAGAGAAAACCTAACTCCAGACTATTCTCTCTTGACATACATTTTTCTCGCTTCATGTACGTCCATACATCGTCTCATACACGGTCTTCTGTTATTCTTACTTCTACGGTCTCCACATAACTAAATTCCATTTGTGTGATTTCGCCAACTTTTCCTTGGTTCTACCAATCATTCCTCTTTTATCAGCCTTATATAATAAGACAAAATTAAATTTCGTCAAATACACTCAAAGCTATTCCATTAATTTTGTACTTAAGAAAAAAATAATGGTAGGCATTATTTTACAACTTGACATTCGATACATTCAAAACAATTTGTTAAACTCACACCATTTTCATTTGATGTCTACTGCACTGTAAAGCAATGAACTGCTTTTTTCATTTGATATCTAATGCACTGTAAAATATGTAATAAACTGCTATTTTCATTTGATGTCGACTGCATTGTAAAGTAATAAACTGCTATTTTAATTTGATGTTATTATATGTAAAATGAAAGTGAATGCTTTAAAGTGGTTTGGACATAAAGAAAGAATGAACGATGAACGACTGACAAAAAAAAATATACATGGGTGCAAGAGATGGAGTGAATAGCAGAGGTGGCCCCAGAAAGGGATGGCATGACCATGTGAATGATATTTTGAAAGAAGGAAACATAAAAAGTTTGAACAATTGACGAGCATGTATGAGACGATGCATGGATGTAAAGGAAGCCAGAAATGTGTGCAAAAATAGAGAAGTATGGCGCTCGATTGTCTCTGCTTACCCCGGAAGGGACATGGCGTGATGGTATGTATGTATGTATTTGATCTCAAATACAATGTAAAGTAATAAACTGCTATTCCCAGAACAGGGTTTCGTAATTGGGCAGCAGTAGACAACTTATTTGTGTCAAGATGTGAAAAAAATGTGGAGTTCTAACCTCATCTTTATTCTACGGTATTTCACATATATAGACAGTAATATGGCCGATGAAAAGTAGAGTATGCAACAGAATTTTGTACATTGTACATACAATTGTATAAAGAAATCGGAAACAAGAAGTTAATGCAATATACTACTATAAGTACGCTTAATTAAACTTTAGACATCTTGAAATATTGACAATGGACGATTGATTTAAAAAAAATACCAATTTTATTCTGTTTATTCTGTTTTCATATTTCAATTCTAAATTAATTTTGATCCTTTTCCTAATATGTAAATATCATTTATCATTTTTTGTCCAAAAAATCAATTCAACAGGTACCCCTCAGTCTCCATTTTGATTACCTTTCGAATCGACACAGAGGTTAATTTTTTTTCCATGATAATCAATAAAGGATACGCTGAATCGATCAATTACTATGGAAACACTTATTTTTTTGTTAAATCGCCGTTTTTAATAACAAATTGTTTTAATCTCAGAATTATGTCATATTTAACATGTGAGAAAAGCCGCAGAATCTCATACGTGCATATTATATTGAAAATAAAATATATTTCACCCATTCAGATATCCTACTCAATAAAAAAATAAATGAAAATTCATATAAACATACCTTATTAAAATATTTGTCTATTATCACACAGATCTTCAAGAAAAACTATATATTTTTTTATAAATATATGTGCACCAAACAGTGTTTCATGAAACAATGTCAAATCAGAACCTTTATGTCTTTATATGTATATCTTCCAACAATTCACTTTATTTAAATCCCGTTAAAATAACTTTGACATCCCCAATAAATGTGTCATATATAATGTCTATTCAAAATTTTAAATTAACAAACTTATTACTTAACTTCTTGAAGTCAAATAACATCCAACTTTAATAAATTTAAATTCAACCTCAGTATGATATTTTCACGAAGGCCGAAGGCACTTTCTCTAGGATGAATTGCCACGAAACAAAAAAAAAACACCTTTATATGGCAGCACCAGTATAGTTAGTCTATGGACATTTAATTTGCTATGCTTATTATCTACGTCATATCCTCTAAAAAACGTTCCTGAGAAAAATATATCGCATTTTTTACATTTCTGGAGGATTCAATATTTTCTTATTTCACAAAGGATTAGATTATTTTATTCTCTCATAATGTAAATTGAAATCTCTATTATTGAATATGTAAAAAAGAGCGTTTTGATAAAAAAAGAATAAAGTCATATTTTAAATTAAAAATGTTTCGATAATTCTAATCCGTGAATAAGGATACAAAACCTACCTATAAATACGTATTTTTATTTTATTTATTGAGAATTTCATCGTGTAATATTTAAAGCACTTTCACCTCTACTTGATATATTTTGTGGAAAATTCACTGAACAAATTAGTATCAATTTCGAAATAAGTTGTCATTCACGTAATATCACCGCTGTACTTCCACATTAAAAATATTTTTTCACTTTCAACTTTTTGTATTATTATTTTAAGCCACATTTTTATAAAATACTCATATTAATAAAACAAATTGAACAATCTGCAATGATGTATGTATGAAATAAAACCAAAATGTTAAATGAATATTGAGAATGACTCTAATCAGTAAAACTTTATCAATATGTAAATAATTTCTTATCGTCTAAAACCACAATATGTTAAAATTTATGCAAAATTAATATTACATATAAACCATAACGTAATTTTCCTATTCGGAGAGGCAGAGAAAACCCAGTGTCTCGTTTTTCTCTCGTATCGATATTATTGTTCAACATTGTTTTGAATTAATTAATTTCATCTGGATTATGATATATGTATATAACTAGATTAATTTGTGATTTCTACGTATTTAGGACTAATTTTAACTTAATTTTAACTATTGTATTTTTTTTAAGTTAAACCACCAATGTTTCACCATTTTCAATGTGTTAGCTATAGAACTAATTTTAACTTAATTTTAACTTATTTTTTGCAAACTGAAAGCGCCCTTGAGGTGACGGTTGTCACTAAACGGCGCTTTATAAATTGTCCTTATTATTATTATTATCAGAAGGCATTGTGTTTATGTGTGTAAAGAGAAAAAAATATTACTATTGCCATGTACCTTACGGGGTAGGTAGAGAAAACCGTGAGCCATCACCTCTAACTTGTCAAATATCTAATGTTTCCTTCTTATAAAATATGTTTTTAATAGTTATATAATATATCTTCTTCTTCTTCTTCTTCAGCCCCTTTCACTCCACTGCTGTATAAAGGCCTCTTCCTGAGTTTTCCACTTTTCTCTATCCTGGGCGCTCCGCTTCCACCCATGTTCCACCAGTTCGACAATATCGTCAGTCCATCACCCTTGTGGTCTCCCTACAACTCTTCTATTTTGATAGGGTCTCTCATTCAGAATTTTGGGGGTCCATCTATCATCTCTCTGTCTTGCCACATGACCTGCCCATTGCCACTTCAGCCTTCCCACTCTTTCTGCAATGTCGGTGACCTTTGACCGGCGTCTTATTTCCTCGTTTCTTATTCGGTCTCTCAAGGATACACCCAACATTTGTCTTTCCATTGCTCGTTGAGTACACTAAAGTTTGTGGAGACTTCTGGCAGTAAGTGACATGGTTTCAAGACCGTATGTTGTCACTGGCAAAACACAAGAATTGTACATATAATATATTATGTGACAAAATATTAAATATTTATATATTTTATTTTTATTTATTTTTAATATGAAACGATCCCACTAAGGTGAAAACTGTTTTGGGAAACATAATCAAAACAGATTCATCTTCTTCCTCTGGTAATCCAAGTAACAGGAGCAGGACCTCAACTGGTCAACAGGTCAAAAAAGAGAGGAGGAAGAAAAATCACTGCATCGCTCGACAATTCTCTTTAAAAAATAGATTTTTTGATGTCAAATGACCTAACCTAAGATGATAAAGAAGAAGAAGAAGAAAATTTTCGATAAATTACTTAAGTACAAAGAATATAAAAATAAAAGGAAATCTAAAAGGTGATTAAAGAAAACGCGTTACTAACATATCTGGATCTATATTCTATATATCTGGAACAAACTCCTTCTGAAATGGGTGTTGTAATCAATCATGGGTGTTGTAATTAGATAGGTCGGTGGCAGAGAGGTTAGCGCGCTGGGCTAGTAATCCAGTGGTCGCGAGTTCGAATCCTGCCTCGACCGATTTCGTTCACCTATAGCACAAGCATTTATATGCTTATTTTAGGGAACCTAGGAAGTGTGGAAGGATGTAAATGTACTTGTTTAACAAGGACATATTCATTTAAAAAAAATCAACAGTATATAATATGTTTAATAATAATATGTTTCGATATACATATATTTTATTCACATAAATTGGTACGTGTCATAAACACAATTTACCTCACCAAATAAATATGATTGGTTGGAAGATATTGGCATATGTAAATAAACCCTCAAATTCTGCACATGTGTGCAAAATGTTTTTTTTTGTATTCTTTATATACCAGATATTATAATATGTACAATTGTCATAAACTGCCTCACTATTAGGTAAAAACCTGTTGTGAGACCGAATATAATAATATTATTTGGATGATTCATACAGCGCCATTTTCGTACGCTGAATAATATATATTTATGCCTTCTTATTTTGAATTTTTGAATGACAGTTATGTGGTTAATTTATGTTTCAACTAACTATGAAGGGCAAAATAGAGGGAAACCTCAGGATAGGAAGAGGTCTGATGCCATGGCTCCGCAATATTCGTGACTAGACCGACATCAGAGATTGTTCCGGACGGCGGCGGATAGAGATAGGCCTTATGAGCAGTGATCAACAAGAACATGAAGATTTAACATACAGTCATACAAACAAATATTTCAACAAATTCAATGTAAACAATATATGATAAATCAATTTATTTTACGGATATATATATTTTTTCAATTAGCGCTAAACGATTAATGTAAAAAATAAATAGTTACTCAAAATTCAGATGAAGAAAATGTACAAAAAGAGGGAAAGGAAGGTTGTGGCATTCGTAGTCAAACTAAACGAAGCAGGAATCAGGTACCGTAAACCTCCAAGGGTCTTTTGAAAAACATTGTTAATGTTAAATGCCTCGTACTTACAGACTTGTTTAACTATATTATATTTTTAGTAGATAAAACTGTTTTAAAAAAATATTTGTATACATAAATAACATAATATTGTATTGTATATATTTTATTTAGATGTAAAAAAAATACAATTTCTTATTTTTTTTTCAATATTAGGCACTGTCACTTCGTGGTAGAACTCCATAATTAATTAAAACTATGAAAAAAAAAAAATTATATTTAAAAAAATTTATCATTCTGACGATGCTCATCATAGAGAGATACCGGTGAATGGGAGTCGCGTTTGCGAAAAATTTAAGTAGAACGTAAAATTAAATATAATTTTTTTTTTTCATAGTTTTAATTACAATTTCTTACATCTAGTATAAACGAAAATAAAAACAAACAATAAAAATAAACAAATCAACATCGGATGACTAAATGAACACACAAAAAAGACACGTATCTATCAATAACAATAAAACACAAAGTAAAAAAAAAGGAAAGCACACTACCACAATAGAAGACATCAAAGAACATGAAAAAAAAATAATATAGTATCAAAACAAGCAAAACAGATATTATAGTCTTAGAACATAATATATAAACAATATAAACACACGATTTTTAAAAAAACTTTTTTATATGTATTCAGCACCTAAGCGACGAAAAGCGGCAAGACTAGACGCCTCCTTTACACATTCAGGCAAATCATTATAAAGTTGTAATCCTTTGTAGTACACACTATTTTGTGTACCTGCCAGGTTTGTCTGCGGCAGTCTAAAGTCCCGCCTACTTCTCGTCGGGTATGCGTGAACTTCAAAATTGTACATAATATTTTTTTGTAAATAAGGTGGTAAAAGTCTATTTTTTAATTTGTAAATAAAAATTAGCACATTCAGAATTATTTGTTGTTTCACTGTCAACTGCTGTTTCAACTGCTCAAGCATATATTCAATAGGAGTAGGTAAATCTATTGCATTTTAATATTGTCCTCATTGCTCTGTTTTGTATTATCTGTAGTTTTTTATTTTCACCTACATTGCTCATAAATAATACACTTGAGCAGTAGTTAATGTGCGGAATAACAATGCTATTATACACTAATTAAGATGTTTTTAAATCAAGTTTATTTCTTATCCTTATGTATGTATGTAAACAACATTATAAAAATTAGATTTAATTTTTTGATCGAAAGTTCTTGATGGTATTCCATTAAAATTATTAAAATCTATTATAAACATTAAAAATAAAAAAAAATGTTCACAACTTTATTCCACTGTAGTCTACATAAGCAGTGGAATTAAGTTATAAAAGTTTTTTATTTTTAATTTATATTAAAAATTTACAGAAACTTTATAAAATTTAGTTTTTTTTAATAAAATGTTTGAGAAATACAGATTATTGTACAAACAAGTATATTTGCTGTGTCAACGTTCAACGATAACAATATTATAGATAACATTTTTGCAACATAGATGAAGTTAATTTTAATGTCTTCTTTTTCTTCTCGTTTTAGGCTAAAAACCAAGTTCTTTGTGCTCCTCCAACAAACTTTCCTGCATTTTTGAGCCCCAACTTAATCTACATCGCTTAGGTGGTCTACCTTTAAAAAAACCACTTAACTACCACGTGATCTCCTAACTTTAGAGAGCGACTGTACAATGGAAACATGTTTAGTATTTAGTATTTAGTTCGGACTCTCCATTTGGACCTTAAAGTCCAAAACCTGCCAAGGGGGAATGCAAATCAATCTTGGAATAAGTACTGACTAGCCGCTGGCGGGTTGCTCTCTTTCCCATTAGTGTTCGTATTGGCGATTCAAGTTTTTTGCTTTGAAAAAAAAAACGTGTTAGATGAATCAGTGGCAGAGCGACTAGCATGTAGGATTAGTAATACAGACAATGCGGCTACAAATATCTGTGTATATCCTTATTACAAGAACATATTCAATTGACAGAGTCCGAATGACAGTAGTTCGCTATGTCGTTTAGTACGGTTTAGCACACAACCCATAGAAAATAACGATTAATCGAAAATTAAAGGTGATGAGGTTTATACCAACCAAAACGACTGTAAATCTTTGACGTTCTACGGTTCACACTATTACTGATGTTTTAAAATATCTATTTTGTATATTTTGAACTTTTTTATCCGACAAAGCTACCATTAGTAAGGTTTCACAGTAGTCAATTATCGTTACTTGTTGTGGTATCCTTACACAAAAAAATCAGCCTATAATGATACTTTGTTCAAACAGAGATAGGTCGGTACCTATGAATATTTTTTGTCGATTATTAAAATTTTGATTTTTCAACCGAAACTTACATTTTAATTATCAAAATTAATGTTTGTAAGTAATCATTTATGTAAGTATGGTTGTATAATGTGCGTTATGCGCCCCTAAACCGTTCATTCGATAGCAATGAAAATTAAGTGAATTGTCAAGCGTTTACCCAGGATGGTTTCTGGATTTAATTTTTTTTTTCTTTTTTTCTTCGTCGTGTATTAGGTCATTCGATTCGACCTGTGAAGGTGGACTATCCTGAGAGAAGCAGGTCCAACTGTTTTTGTTGTTGGGTATTTCTGGATTTACAATTTTGACAATTCTATCGTCGTCCGAGCGCTAGAAGTGGTGTCTTCGCAAGCGACCTCTGAACTAATTTTTTATACATTTTTTACTTTTTTTTATACATCTCAATAGAGATGAAGTTGGGATATTGTAGAAGAACCAGGAACTCGAGGCACCTACAGGTCTTACGACCTGTCATCGACTGGTTTACGTGATCACTTTATGCCCTTGCGCAACGTTCACCAATTAAGCCTTCTCATTGAGTACCCTTATCAATGTAATTTTTGAAAGTTCTATATATTTGAATAGTGTGTAACATTTCACCTGAAAATAAGGAACTATACTATTGCCATCCATGGAGTAACGGAAAAGCCTTTTTGTAACGTCATCTATTGAGAAATCAAGAAATTAATTTATTCGTAAACAATGAAAGCAACAGTCCTTATAAATGAGATGATGGTGTCTCGCACAGATGTCACCCCTGAACTGCGCCAGAAATTTGTTTACCAACTTGTACCAATGTGTATGTAAATAGAATATTTTTTTAATATTGAGATGGTCTCTATTAAGATGTTAAAAAAATGTTTGTCAATAAAATATCATTTGACTCCCGAAAAGGAAAAAATCCAATGTTTGCGAATATGCAATTAAAATAATATTCGATTTACATATTTTACTATCCCACACAGGAGTTTATTGAAAATGATCAACACAGGAATACGAACACAAATGTCATTTGACCTTTTCCCTAAAGGTATGGAGTAGACGGGAGGAAATGAAGGGGAGCTAGGATGCACTGAAGGGATGGGAGGTACCTACTGAAGGGACGGGAGGTATTGATGGGACGGTAGGGACTATAGTTTGCCGGGTTTCGCTAGTATAACATGAAAATAAACAATTTTTAATAATCCCGCTATAATTATCTTCTTCTTCCTCTGGTTTCAGGCCGTCTACCATTATAATTATGTCATCTACATCGCATCTGCTCCTTATATCCTCGTTCCGGACTCTATCCACGAGTGTTACGCCCACTATGGAGCGCAATGTCCTCAATTCAGTAGTCTGCTCTGGCTTCGAAGGCACGTTTTGTAATTTCTGGTTTTACTTTCTGTGAGCCTATGTTTGTTTTTTCAGACAGTGTCCCTGAGGCAGGCAGCAATAACGGCTGCTTTATCGGTTTGTTCTTTAACCTCGTCATATAGATCATTGTCATTTGATATAATTCTATTAAATCCAAATTATAAAATTATATATAAAAAAAAATAACGCATTTGTTTTAAGGAAAAGTTCGTACCATTTTTATTCAATGCTACGACTGGCTACACCGAAATTTTATACATGTCAATATTACCTTGGAGACCATAAATATTTATTTATAGTTGGCTAGAGATTGCGATTTCATCGAATCTACTTAAATGTCAACTCGGTACTTATTTTTAAAATATGCTTTATTTTGCACAAAGCTTACTTTATATTAGGAAATATTAAGGAATTCATTTCTAAGATAAGTCCGTATGTTTTGTCGTGCATAATTTTTGACAACATTACGCCAATAAACGAGAACTGCACCAAAGTTAAATAATAACTAGAATTTACTTAATTAACTAAAAGTAAAATTTGGTTACTTTATTTATGAAATAAAAATCAATACAATGAATAACGAATATTTACTTAAAAAACTTCTATAAAAGAAGATATATACATATCTATAAAATAAGTACTCATTATTCCAATCGATTGCATCATACGGCATAATAGGATGGGGAGGTGCTGCTTTTATTTATTTTGAACGATTAATTGAGGTTCAAAAATGCTTTAGCCCCGACACAGGTTTTTTACCTAGTGGGGCATTGCAGTTACGAATATTATTTTCAATTATGTATAGGTATGTATGTATAAATAAATAAATAAATTTATCAATTAATAAATATTTGAGTTTGATTCTTGCCTTGTAAATATATTTTTTAACAATATTTGTAATTTTTTAATTTTGTCAATGCTGACGGTGTGAATATGTAGAATTCCATAATGGGTATTTTAAATCAAACAAATGATTTGGTCTACATATATATTTTTTCCTGAGTCCAGGACGACCGTTTCAGCTTATTAGGCCCTTATCAACTGGTAAACATAAAAACTCTGCTTTTTCTTATATACTAAAATTCGGTACATTTTTGCAGTTATGGATTGTTCAAAACAGTTGTAATATGGTTTATGTTGGGAATTACGTCGATAAAGGTGTTTAGGTAGGTAATGAAAAATGAGACTTTATATTTTTAAACAGCTGTACTGTAGGTTTTTTCATTACCTACCTAAACACCTGCATCGACGTAATTCCCAACATAAACCATATTACAACTGTTTTGAACAATCCATAACTGCAAAAATGTACCGAATTTTAGTATATAAGAAAAAGCAGAGTTTTTATGTTTACCAGTTGATAAGGGCCTAATACGCTGAAACGGTCGTCCTGGACTCAGGAAAAAATATATATGTAGACCAAATCATTTGTTTGATTTAAAATACCCATTAATATTTGTAATATTTGAATATGTTCTATCCTATCTTATATGTATATCCTAGAATGGAGTTTTCACTGGTGTACTCCAATATATATACTAAATATATACTAAAGTAAGGTCTTTGGGTGTACTCAATAATGACTGTCAAACTGTTATGTACATTATGAATGTACCAATAAAATAAATGTAATATAAATAAAAAATAAATGATTTTAGCAATATGAAGTATTTTTGAATATGTAGGTACTATCCTATAATATAAGTTTACTATAATGGAGTTTTCACTTTTACACTCGATGACCACTGTAAAACTTGTAAAATTTATGTATGCACCAATGAAATAAAATTATTTAAACAATATATAATATTTTTGAATTTGTGCTGTACCTGATAACCACTGTAAAACTGTTGTAGGTATACAATATATATGCAATAAAATAAAAAGGAATTATTTAGACAGTGTGTAGTATTTTTTGTTCCTTAAATTTCTTCTGTTCTGTCCATGTTTGACTGTGAAGACCCTGGAGTGAAGATATTCCTGAAATTGTGAGTGATGAATTATTACGGTTTTGCTTCAACAGTGTGACAAAATCACTGCTGATTTGATTACTTAGCAACTCTAATAAATGTGATACAACTATAAATGTTTTAAAATATGATGAACACTGCCATCAAATTTATTTATTTTTTGACAAAATATACGGCATAAGCCATTTACTTGTTACAATATACACTAACAATAATTTATTACACACAAAGATGAAATATGGATACAAATAAAAATATAGACATTGATGAAATATCAAAACAAAAAATAAAGATTCAGATAAAAACTATAAATATGTAGATTTAGATAAAAACACAGATTAAGATAAGAGAATTAGAAATAATAATAATAATAATAATAATAAAACTGGCTTACTTATATAGCGCCATTTTTATGTGTCCACCTCAAGGGCGCTTTACAATTACAACTAGGAATTAAACACTATAAGTTTTTTTAAACAGATGAGTTTTTAAATGTTTTTTAAAACTTAATTCATTATTAATTACTCTGATGGTTGGTGGCAGATTGTTCCACTGAGTCGGTGCCCTTACAGCAAAAGCACGTTCACCGAATTTAGTGAAGTGACACCGGTTTTTCTCAGATAAACTTCCAGCAGCAGTTGCTGCAGATCGAAGCCTTGTTCTCCGGTTTGTCATCTGCTGTGGTACCTATACATAGCTCCGTTATGTATGATGGTGCCTTTCCATTTACCGCTTTATGCACCATCCAACAGTCTTTGAACAAAATACGCTTCAGAAAACGAAGCCAGTGCAGATCTCTCAATAGTGGAGTGATATGTTCATAATAATAATGATAAGAGGGAAAAAAAATCGAATGTGATAATAGATCTACCGCACCTATATAAGTTGACAGCTATACCAGCATACTATCTCCGAAAATATCTGCAACATCACATAGTTCATTACCAAACCTATGTAATCGCGGTATTGGTGAGTTTAAAATATTGCGTGGAAGCTGCTACATTATGAAACAGCACCGACTGTCATGTCCATCTATTTGGGACGTGGAATTTAACCTCACTCACAAGTTTGATGCAGTCCATCTCTCCGTTGATTAACATATAAACCTAAAAATGAGACATCCAGAAATCTTCTTCGATCAGCCGAGGAGTGCAGTCGAAAGCTACGCATCAAATCAGGATAATCTATATTTTCTATGGAGGACTTACACATTGACAGCTGAATTACCTACTTTCATTAAATTCAAAAACAATCAATATTTTTTCTTAATTTCATTTATTTTAAAATAACACAATTGAGATAACGAACACAAACACAATCCATAACAACACATTAAGTACATACATCGTTTTAATTGTTTATAAATTTCACAATTTTTACATACTTAATACATTATTGATAAGTCCTTCTTTCTCCCTCCAGAAAAAATCTTTTTCTCTCCTGTGTTTTTGGTTATTTTTTAACCCCACATTATTATGAATAATAAAAAAAAAGTATTTATATTTACTAACCATATTCAGTTTTAATCAAGTAGGTGATAAACAAAGATAAGTTACAAACTGACAGTTATATAATGAACATCGGAGAAGTACAGAAGTTAATTTTTATGGGCCTAAAAAGGGATGAGCTCTAATCAAATTACATAATATTATCAAGGGATGAGGCCTAACTATGTAACATTATATGATCAAAAGATGAGGCCTAATTACATTACAGATAAGTTCAATGAATGAGGACCAATTACATTACACATGAGATCAAATCAAAATGAATATAAATTAATACTTATTCATACATTGTACATAAAGTAGGTACAATTATTTTTATAAATTTTCAAACATTCTGTTAAACAACAATGTATTTTGTGCATGTAAAAATGTTTGAGCCGTATCAACAAAAAAAAAATTTGATTAATAATTTTCAAGTTGTACATGTAAAAAGCTGAAAGCCATATCAATCAATACATAAATAATTTAAAACTTTTTATAATGATAAATATTAAGTTTATTTATAAAAATAAAAACACAGTTTCATTCCATGAGTATGAAATTTATAAGCCTAAGCGCTTTTGCTAATAACAGCTAGTATCCTTAGTGGCACAATGTAGAATCTTAAACGATGTAGGTATGCTTTAAAGTGACAAAGATAGCTAATTATAAGGAAACATCTGGCTCGCCGTTCACTGAATAAAATACTCATAAAATAATCTTAAAATACTTCAAATTTAAATACTGTTCTGGTCTTCCTCCACCACCACCCGTTCTGCTTATGAAAAATCATAACGCCCCCTCGCAAAACTATTAAATAACTCACGAAGAACGTAATAAGAGTCTGGAGAACTCTAAAACCTCGCAGACATTGCACTTAAAGTGGCAAAGATAGCTAATTATAAGGAAACAGCTGGCTCGCCGTTCACTAAATACCTACTCATTCTGTATCAAATTGCAAAATTTTTGGTATGTCCAATACAATATTAACATGACAACTCACCCTTTCCTCCTCTCCTGCCTTTCTCCATGTCCCACCCTCACTTCATAAAATACACACACATCACAATTGTACACTTACACCACATTTTTGTCTTTGTTATACTGAATTGTCTTTGTTATATTTTTTTTTTATTATTGGAACCAAACAAAATATAACAATATACAAACAATAAAAATATTACAAAAAAGTACAATTTAAATAAGTTATATGAAACATTTTTTTTATAAGATTATTTGGTATACACCACCTCACTAGGCTGAGCCTGTACCGAGGTGGCAGATTTTTTTTTTTTTTGCGTTATATCTGACAGAAAAAACATTAAACTTGTATTTAACTAAAACTTGTTATAAAATATACCTATTATAAAAATAAAATATAAACTATTGTAGCTTGATCATATTTACCTGTGGAACAATGTAATTGGCTTACTTTTCTGATTACTATTTTTTTTATTAATGTAAAATATGTAATGGCTGTATTCTTTCCATAATAAAATTAATAAATAAATAAAATACTTCATATTTAAATTTCATACTCGAGGATTGAATCTGTGTGTTCATTTTTGATTATTAACACGGTGTCGATCGAAAAACTTAATTTGATAAAAACAAATTCAATGCTATGTCGGCCTTCATGATTCAGTTGGTTAGATATCTGACTGCTGATCCAAGGGTTCCGGGTTCGATTCCCGGTGGAGACACAGTTTTTAATTGTGTTTTCAGTCTAGATCTGTGAGACGATTAATATCGTAAGTCTCCAGAATGAGCTGGCAACGTGTTATTGGGTGCGTGTTAAATAATTATTTGACATATGTAGTACCTGTTAGTTGCCCGAGAAGCTACATTAAATAAATAAATATATAAATAAATATCAATGTTAGGTAATGTGAATAAAAGCTGCACAAAGTTGGTTAATCTGATCTTAAAAAAAATCTCCTTTGCGAGCTGCTGGACCAGAGCAAGTAGACAATAAGGTGTACTTGATGGTCTCCAAGAATTTGCATGAAGAACAGCCTCGAGTAAAATGTGCCATCAGAAAGACGTCTAGCATTGAGATTGTTTGAATCAAAGAATACATATTATTTAAGAGAATCCAATGGTGCATAATACTTACTGTGGTGAACAGACTTACGAAGTTACATAAATAAATTAACCTCTAACATATACATCTATAGCACAAAGTCTTGAAGTTGCTTTGTAATTCCCACAATAGAGATTTCAAATATTGTTTTAAATAAATACAAGTTTGTTGAAGCAGGCTATGAGTTGACTTAAGCACTAGACACCACACTAAGAGCCAGACACCACATGACCGCACAGCAGGATTTTAAAAAAAATTAAATTAAACTTCGGAGATGAATTTAGCAATGAATTCCTCTCCTTTTTTTCCTCCAGGTAGGAACAATGTTTGGGATAAAAAACGTGCTGTTCCCAAGGATTATCTTCATCTTCCCAATCATGAAGCAAAACACCACAGCTAAAGCATATTGTCAGGTCTTTTGTTCCGGTATAATAGAAACCAGCATCAGCTAAAGCCTTGGGGGTCTGCCGCTTGTGATCGGGCCACCCTTCGAAGGAGGACACTCTCATGGGTAGAGCTATGTATTTTTTTCTTGCATCTAAAGGAGCGTTCCCCACCGGTTTTTTTTCTAACAGAGGACATGAAGGAGAAAAATTGTTGTGGGCGGCCTCTACATTGTCGCCATGTTGCCATTCTTTGAGCTCTAATCTACAAAAATGACATCGTAGTATGTCTTCATGCCCCGTGTAGTAGAGACCGCATCGTGCGGCATCTTGTACGTCCATATATCCTTTGCAAGGCCAAGTCGCCAAAGTGGCGAGACGGTCCTCTTCACGTCTGAGATCCCTTGAGGGTTTGACGCGCTCCAATCGGTCTTCATCGTCGACTGAATTTGTCGACCCTGCCAGATCATGCAGTATCGTCAATGACTCTTCTTTGCGTCTCAGGTTTTCCGAGGGATTGACGTGCCCCAATCGATCTCCTCGCTCTCCCAGATTCTGTCTGTCGGGATCGTCTTCATCTTTGACTGTATTTGGCGGCCCTGGCAAATCGCGCGGAATGGGCAATGACACCTCTTTATGTCTGAGGTCTTCAAAAAGATGAAGCAAAACACCACAGCTAAAGCATATTGTCAGGTCTTTTGTTCCGGTATAATAGAAACCAGCATCAGCTAAAGCCTTGGGGGTCTGCCGCTTGTGATCGGGCCACCCTTCGAAGGAGGACACTCTCATGGGTAGAGCTATGTATTTTTTTCTTGCATCTAAAGGAGCGTTCCCCACCGGTTTTTTTTCTAACAGAGGACATGAAGGAGAAAAATTGTTGTGGGCGGCCTCTACATTGTCGCCATGTTGCCATTCTTTGAGCTCTAATCTACAAAAATGACATCGTAGTATGTCTTCATGCCCCGTGTAGTAGAGACCGCATCGTGCGGCATCTTGTACGTCCATATATCCTTTGCAAGGCCAAGTCGCCAAAGTGGCGAGACGGTCCTCTTCACGTCTGAGATCCCTTGAGGGTTTGACGCGCTCCAATCGGTCTTCATCGTCGACTGAATTTGTCGACCCTGCCAGATCATGCAGTATCGTCAATGACTCTTCTTTGCGTCTCAGGTTTTCCGAGGGATTGACGTGCCCCAATCGATCTCCTCGCTCTCCCAGATTCTGTCTGTCGGGATCGTCTTCATCTTTGACTGTATTTGGCGGCCCTGGCAAATCGCGCGGAATGGGCAATGACACCTCTTTATGTCTGAGGTCTTCAAAAAGATGAAGCAAAACACCACAGCTAAAGCATATTGTCAGGTCTTTTGTTCCGGTATAATAGAAACCAGCATCAGCTAAAGCCTTGGGGGTCTGCCGCTTGTGATCGGGCCACCCTTCGAAGGAGGACACTCTCATGGGTAGAGCTATGTATTTTTTTCTTGCATCTAAAGGAGCGTTCCCCACCGGTTTTTTTTCTAACAGAGGACATGAAGGAGAAAAATTGTTGTGGGCGGCCTCTACATTGTCGCCATGTTGCCATTCTTTGAGCTCTAATCTACAAAAATGACATCGTAGTATGTCTTCATGCCCCGTGTAGTAGAGACCGCATCGTGCGGCATCTTGTACGTCCATATATCCTTTGCAAGGCCAAGTCGCCAAAGTGGCGAGACGGTCCTCTTCACGTCTGAGATCCCTTGAGGGTTTGACGCGCTCCAATCGGTCTTCATCGTCGACTGAATTTGTCGACCCTGCCAGATCATGCAGTATCGCCAATGACTCTTCTTTGCGTCTCAGGTTTTCCGAGGGATTGACGTGCCCCAATCGATCTCCTCGCTCTCCCAGATTCTGTCTGTCGGGATCGTCTTCATCTTTGACTGTATTTGGCGGCCCTGGCAAATCGCGCGGAATGGGCAATGACACCTCTTTATGTCTGAGGTCTTCCAAAAGATTGGCGTGGGGGTCTTCCAAAAGATCGGCATGCTCTATTCGGTAGTGGCATATCCCTTGAATTGACATGGGGCATGTAGGAAACGAATGTCTGTAATCGGCATTCACGTCATCGCTTGATTCCCGATTTCCTACGCAGCAAAAACAACACCATAGCACATTGCAGAAATCCATGAGACCGTAGTTTGGACGGTCTTTCGAGACACCGACGTGCCCAGATCGGTCTCTTTTCTCTCCCTGCTTCTGACTGTCGGGATGGTCTTCATTCTCAACTGGATCTGTCGACCCTACCAGATTGTGGGGTCTAGGAAAAACACGACGCAACGATGTTTTGCCTTCGAACAGATTTTGAGTGAACTCTGGAGGTCTGAAAAATTAAAGAAAAAAAATAATTTACCATAATGCATATCACCAAACTAAGCTAAATCACCAGGAACCCATTTTTGCAATATTTAAGTTATGAAAATATTCTTTTAGCACAAAGTCAAGGTAATAGCTATCAAATATCTTCAGTACCTACGTAAACGTACCTACTTAATAATTTCATATTATTTAAACACAATATTTTAACAATATTATGGTGCACAAAAGTGTTAAGTATATTTTTAGGCCAAATCAAGATATGTTGGTACATAAAAATTGATTACATGAAAATTCTTCGAAACACAATTGTTCGAATGCGCAATTGTACGAATAACAATTTTTCGAAAATCAGTTATCAGAATGACAATTGTTCGAAAGCAAATTATTCGAACTAACTTTTGTTGGAAAACCAATTGACCGAATTTAATGTATTTTTGTGTCATTATATTGCCTTCTTTGACATATGTGTTGCCAGTAAAATATATTCGATGAAGACTATTATTACTTGTTGTATTATTGTTGGGTACGTATGTTTGCACATTTTTAATAACTGATGTTTGACAGCGCGGGATAGCCTAGTTTGTACACCAGTTTTTGATTTTGGCACATCATGTACAGACAGTTTATCTAGTATTCACACCAATTAAGTTATTTTATTTTAATATTATAGGTACTTTTTTTAATATATAATGCAACTGGCTCACGCCAGTCACAATTATAACTACAAACAAACCTAACCAACCTATTTTTACCAAAGTTTTGTAGATTTAGGTTTAAAAAATCGGTGTAGGTAAATCCTAGGATATCTGACAGCGCGGTGCATCGCAATGTTGTTTTTTCCGTAGATTTTTATTATACATAATATACTATGTAGATGTAGTACTCCGTGCAAAAAGTGAGTCATGAATATCGCGCGTTTGACGTTTTGGTTGGCAACATATTTCAGTTTTCCTTACATTTTAACACATCCTAAATAACTTTTCTCTAAATCTAAATTAACAAAGTGTTTTTTACGACAAATAAATCCGAAAACAATTCACATTAGTCGTTATTCTCTATAAAAAAAACGATGTACTAAAACGTCAAAAATGCCTCACTTCGATTCATACAAAATTTGCTAACTACGACATCTAGTATATTATAATAAAAATCTATGGTTTATTCCTCTCACAATACTACCAATATGACGTCATAAAAATTCGAACAATTGTTAATTCTGATAATTGTGTGTTCGGAAAATTGTTTTTCGAAAAAATGTAATTCGAATAATTGCCATTCGTTAAATTGATTTTTGTAAAATTGAGCATTCGAATAATTATTGTTTTTCGAATAATTTTCCTGTCACCATAAAAATTAATTTTAATTGGCGCTTAAAAAACTGTCAAAATTGACATAAGAGTGTTTTTGTAAGTAAAAAATGACAAAAACCAAAGATATTCCATTGATTCGCACAGTAGGTAGGTACTGTATGTTTATTTACCAGTATGATAAAAAAATAAGTGACTTAAAGAAAAGACGAAATCATGTTATATCGTATATATTTGATTGTTCAATGTACACACGACAAATCTGTGTTCAACAACAATTGGGGACTACTAGAGTCATTTATGAAAAATGTGTAGAAATAAGAAATGTAATTATATTAGTAATCAAATTCAAACTGTCCAAATCTGTCTCCGTCCAAAAGTGCCTTCATCTCCTAATATCTGTGGTGTAAAGGAATTTTCTTCTTTCTAATGTAAAATGTCAGATTTGTATACAAAAGATATGGTTTGTGTACCAATTACATTCTAATCTATTTTTTTTGTCTCAGTTCAATTATTCCTTATTTTTTTTTTGTTTTATCTTTTTAGGTAGTTCAACTTTTGTTTTCTTTTTGTTTTCCTACATATATGTATATGTGTATTTTAAACTTTTTCGCTACTCCCACCACCACCCGCTCCGCATATGGGGACTGTCAACGGCTCCTTCGCAGAACGCTAGAATGAATGACAAAAAAAAAACAATGCATGGCACGAAGAGTAGCTCATGGAGCCCTCTAGATTAGCAATCTCGGCACCATGGTGCAAAAAGAACAATCAACAAGTGCGAATTGAGATTCACACTTGCGGACTGTCGGCGACTTCAGATCCATATATATAGGGCATCAGAGAAGTGACCAAGATCTCTGGAAACAGAAAAGTCAGTGAGAATCTTCGGATAATAAGGCACCGTATCTATGGCAAAATCGTTTGAAGGCTTTGTAATTGTTCTTCGAGATCACTTAGTTCGCATGTCCAATGGGACCTTGAAGAGGCCCACGGACAGCAACGAGGAGCTCCGATCTGTAAGAGGACACAGTTGGGTGGGAACACTCCCAAAGGATGTGATCCGAAGTTTGGTCCGGAAATTGACAAAATTGACATGAGGAAGAGGGAGCAATGTTGAAGCGATGGAGATAGCTTTTAAAGTTACCGTGTCCTGTGAGAAATTGAGAAGTCCAAAAGTCTGGAACAACCCAAGGAGATTTCAAGGTATTTTAAACTTTCATTTTAACTGTGCGAAGTAATGTCTTTTTTATAATTTGAATGGTCCTTAGACGTTGATTGTACCTACCTAACTATGCACAATAGCCATGCGGGAGATACCTACCTGTTATTGGAGCACTGGAGATTCTATTTTTTTGTTTCATGTTTTTTTTTTGTTTGTGTTGTTCAGTGTTCTGTTGGTGTCTCTGTATATTAAATAAATAAATAAATAAGTGCATTGTTTACTCTTAGTTTATTATCATATTTTTGGGCAAGCGTTAGAATATATTGGGTTCAAAAGTTTTTTACTTAATTTCTGTACAATTTTAGCTAAAAGACTATTTGATGTTATTGCAATGTCGGTTTGATAATTGATTATATTTCTTTAACAAAAGCTGGTGTTTTTTTTATTTAAGTTGTTATTCTCTTCACAATATCTTTTCCAAAGCATTTATTTATTTCCAGGAAAGTGCTATTTTCAGACTCTTTCTAGTGAATATATATAATATGTGTACGATAAACGATAAAGACATTACTTATTTACTAGTTGCATGTAACACATGAGATCCAACTGTCGATAGCGATAGTATGTATAGTTGAAGAATAAGTACCAAACTATAAACCCATAAATACAAATTATTTAATATTTTAGGATATTTTATTTTCTATACAACACATGTTGGTATGTATGTCAAGATAGGACAGTATGGAGGTCAGTCCTTTTTTCTACCCAGAATATGAAAACAGCATGATGGTATGTATGTATGTTTGGAGATTTAAGTATCAAACTATTAAGTCTTCTTACATAATGTGTATAGGCGACTGCCATACAAATTGTATGAAGCGATGTCGTCACTAAATTCAATTTTTATAAAAATTGTTAAAAAAAAATTGAGATTTACTTCTACAACATTAATATTTTTTATAGGAAGTTAATTATCTAGTTGGGGTGTTTCGGCTTTTTTCGATATTTTTAAAATATTTCGGAATATAGGCAGTTAAACTCATAAATTTATCATAAAAAAATATTTTTCTTAATAAAAAATGTTTGAGAAACCCTAGAATTTTTTTGAAAAAACTAATTTGAGATTTTGTATTTTTCTATATTTTCACCAATTTTCAGCGTTCGAGTTAATGGTTTATATTCTGAAATTTTGGGCTTTGTAAATTGAGCGGATTAAAAGTCTCTAAGTTGGTGTTTTTTGACTTCAAAGTTGGAAAAGCCGTGAAAAAAGTAGACCGTGCATACAATTCTCGCGTATCCTGGCTTGAAACATTGTCGATATGTAGAACAAAGTTCTCCTGAACAAATCGACAGTTGGACAATATGTTGTAAAAACAAAATGTATCAAAGCATTATTTAAACTATTTTTTGCACTTCTTTGCAATATACCATCGTTAGATAGGTACGACAGCTCTGAAAGAATCTTTGAAATAGGTTATACGATATTTTTTTTGTATAATTAAAAATTTTGAGAATCATTTCAAACGAGAACCATGTTGAATAATTATCATACTTCCTTGCGCCCTGCGCAAGTGGCGAGTTCTTCCAACTAACCAGTGTTTCCAGCCCAGAGAAGCAATATTTGCGTGAGAAGTGAATTATTTAACACTCCGTCGGGCGCAATACGTGTCGTAGCATGGTCGGGCGCATTGAGCCTGGGAGGCACTGCCTTATTTACTAAGCTTTTTTATTTCTTTGAAAAAATAAATCTTTGACTAATATTATTAAAACATTCAAAAATGATATATAAACCACGGGGGACAATAAAACATGTTTATATAGTCTTAAAATTAAATGAAAATATATTTATAAAAAAAATAGCTGTGTACAATTATTGGTTTAAAGTTGTATAACACTAAATTAAATAGAGATAAAAGTCATTCATTCGTACGATTCAGCAGAAGATATCGGTCCTTCTATCTGTATTTACGTAGTAGTAAAAATAAATGAGAAAAGTTAATTGTAAAAACTGTGACTTGTAAAATCGGGTGCAATGGGCCAATTAGATCGTTTTGTCTGTCAACATGAGATGAAGAAAGTAAACCCCGAATGCACAGTCCAAGGTACCTAAATGCTAACTCCTAACCTCACTGGAGTATTAAGTATTCTTAAGTTAGCAATTGCGTTGCAGAGAAACCCCTAACTAAATACTAAATACTACGCCAAACTTAAGGTCGATGGCGTAGAATTTCACATTTGTGTATGAAGAAAAGAGGTAGATAGCTTTCTATGAGCTTAGAAAGCTATCTATCTCTTTTCTGACGTTTGATATTTAAAATGTTTTTTTTTTGCTATAACTACACAAACATAATATATGTAACCAACTTCACACTTCACACTTTTTTTTAAATTTCACCGAATTTTCGGCATCTCGTATGGATCGCTGAATACTGTGTACGGTATTTGATTTGACATACCTACATATTCAACGAAGCCGATAAAATCATCATCCACCGAAAACATCTCGTTCTTTAGAATTAAACCACTCGTTAGGTACCTCGCTATCAACCTTACTTTTTGACAATTCGCAAATGTTAGTTTACACCACCGCGCATGCGCTAGTATTTAGATATTTCTCTGCAATGCAATTCTCGTAGAAAAACATCGTAGCATCCCCCAGTTAGGAAGCCACGTGATCTCCTAACTTAAGCGAGCGACTGTGCAATGAAAACATGGTTACTTTTTAGAATTTAGTATTTAGGTAGGACTCTGCATTCGGACCTAGTGACCATGCTACTATAAGTGCCACTAGACATGGGGAAGCTACTAGGGCGGAGAAGTGTGGATTTTTTTTATGCTATGATGTTTTTTTAAGTTCATCTTGGTGTAATGTATATTTTAATTTTTTTTTGTTTTCATTGTTTTATTGATTTATACGTATATACAATTTTGTCATAAGTACTTACTTGGCTACTATGTGGTTAGCGTATTTATTGATCTTAAGAAAGCCTTTGACACAGTTGACCACTCCCTACTTTTGCATTTTTGTCAGATTTGGGAATCCGAGGAACCACAAATGACATATTAAAAGACTACCTACAAATGAGGATGCAGTACTCTAAAACAAATGGAGAGATAAGTAGCTCTGCCGAAATGAAAACTGGTGTACCCCAAGGCTCGATCCTAGGACCGTTGCTGTACCTGCTCTACATAAATAACATAAGCAAAATAGGTCTAAAAGGTGTATACATAGTTTTTGCAGATGATACAGTAATATTGTATAAGTCTAAAAATGAAACTGACCTCGAAAGAATCATAAATGATGATCTAAAAAAATTCATCGGCTGGCTTAAATACAATAAATTAACAATAGACAAGGAAAAGTGTAAATATTTAGTATAGAAACTAAGAAATAAACCAAACATATCAATAAAAATAAATATGAAAAATGTTGAAATTGAGAGACTACAAAACATAAAATACCTAGGATTAACTATAGACGAAAAACTGTCGTGGATGCCACACGTCAATAATTTGCATAATAAAATATCAGGAGTTATCGGTACACTGAGAAGGAGCAATCTACCTATTGATATAAAAAAAAAGATATACAAAATGCAAATAATTCCACATATAACAATATAATATTGTAGTTTGGTCACATTGCTCAAAGCAGTTGATTGGGACTACAGGAA
The DNA here is from genome assembly GCA_963576475.1 of Molanna angustata. Classification (NCBI taxonomy): domain Eukaryota; kingdom Metazoa; phylum Arthropoda; class Insecta; order Trichoptera; family Molannidae; genus Molanna; species Molanna angustata. The sequence continues at coordinate 36,427,354 of OY754974.1, read as the reverse complement.
GGATGCTAACCAAGGCACTTAAAACTATATACGGACTACACTGGCCAACACCTACACAAACTGTATATGAAATAGTAACAGAACCCACAATACAACAGATTATAAACTATGAAAAAATAATGTACATTTATAAAATCAAACATGACTTACTTAAAAAAACACAACACACTCCTGGAAACTGTTAGTGACATACATAACTACGACACTAGATAAAGAAACATTAGCAATAGAACAGACAGACTAAACAAAGGACTATTATCCACCAGCATTAATTTGTATAATCACCTACCAGATGACATTAAGCACTGCCAAAAACTCCATTTTTTTTCAAAAAAAAGTTAAAACAACACATACTGCATGATAGTGCTTACAAATAGATTTTCCTGTATTCCAGGCTAACTATTTTGGGCTCCACTATGGTTGAATTTTCAATTTAATGCTATTGTTCACCACATTGTATAATATGTAATAATCTAACAAAATGTCAATATAAACGAAAATGTATGTCAACACTCATACCAGCAAACGCTGTCTGTGTTGATTTTTTTTTAAATAAATAAATACTTTGTAAACTAGTTGGTTGGAAGAAATTGCCTAATGGCAATAAGCCCGCCAGTGCGTATTATATTTCTTTGTATTATGTAAAAAAGATAAATGAATTGAGAGGAATCTGTTAAATTTTTTGGTGTGGAATAAAATCGAGAATATTCATAATTAATTTCAGCAAATAGATTGAGACAGCTATATAGAGCTCGGCTCTACATGGTATAGAGCTCGGCTCTACATGGTATTGCTGTCACAATATTTTTTACAACATGTAAGTTGTAGGTACCTACTTAATTTCATGTACTACATCATTGTATATTGTTATTAGAAAAATCAATAGTAAATAAATATTATCAATATTTTTTTTAATTCGCTACTCCCACCACCACCCGCTCTGCCAATGGGGACTGTAATCGGCCCCTTCACAGAACGCTAAGTGAACGACAAAAAAAAAATGCATAGCACGAAAAGTAGCTCATGGAGCCCTCTAGATTAGCAATCTCGGCACCATAGTGCAAAAAGAAACAATCAACGAGTGCGAACAGAAAATTCACACCCGTGGACTGTCTATGACCTCAGATCCCCCTACATGCAGACCATCAGAGAAGTGACCAAGATCTCTGGAAATAATTAATTTAACGGGAATCTTCTAAAAGTAAGGCACCATATCTATGACAGAAAACCTTAAAAGCTTTATAATTTTTCTTCGAGATCACAAAATCCGCATGACCAATGGGACCTTGAAGAGGCCCACGGACAGCAACGAGGAGCTATTTTTTTTAATGTGTATTTTTTTTTGTTTAATGGAATTCTTATGTTTAAAAAAAAGAAAACACTTGATTAACCGACTGCCATGGCACAATTGGTTAGCCGTTTAGTTTATGTGCAGGCGTCCTGGGTTCGATTCCCAGCAGAGGAGAAATTGATTTAAATTTATTTCTCACGCAAATATTGCTTCTCTGGGCTGGAAACACTGGTAAGTTGGAAGAAATTGCCGTTCGGCAATAAACATGCCACTTGCGCAGGGTGCAAGGAAGTGTTCATTATTATTATTATTATTATTATTATTTACCATCTTGTTTACATAATATGGCTACTAAATAAGAATTTATAACTTGTACCTATGCTGTTTTTTATTTCACCTAAATCTTAAAAATGATTTATAAGAAAAATGTATTAACCACGGTAGGTACATCTATGTATGTTATCATATGAGTACCGTATAATCACACTTTAATGTTTCAATAGCGTTTGCAGTGAATTTTATGGTACTGTGTAATAAAAACTGTATGACTACCTTTCTCTGCACATCACAGTGCACGTATTAGATATCACCTTTTTACGAATAACGACCATTACACGATTACTTCTGGGAATTCAAATTGAGTTCGATACAATAATTATTTGCAATGAGCCGTCAACATGTTCGCAGATGATCGCAATATTTTTTCACCCCTGTCGCATCATACCTCACCCCCGCAAATATATTTTTGTTTTTGTAAACTCCCCCTTAAGAGCGTTACATATATACATGCCATCATGGCATATCATATCAGTGTGGGGTAACCAGCGACAGATATGCAGGTGTACGTAACCTTATAAAAAGAAGCACTACACATGTGCGTATACCCACACATCAGTCTCGTCTCACCTAAAAAGGCAACATCCAGAATGGGAGGTGAACATCATTGCTGAACTATGCGAGATGTTATTTTTCCTGTTGTATTTTTGATTACGGGACCCTCGATATCAACGATACTAGAAGAGTATGGATGCACTAATAAAATTTATAAGAATAAATTTACCAGAAATAATAGAATAAATTTAGATGCACTAATAAATTTACCAGAAATAATAGAATTTGGAATTCCACAAGGAACAATATTAGGTCCAATATTGTTTATTTTATATGTAAATGAAATGCTTAAAATACCAATTGGTGGAAAGATCATATCATATGCTGATGATACAGTTATAACTTTTGAAGAAAACACATGGAAAGAGATAGAATTAATAGCAAATAGCTCAATAAATATGTTGAAAACCTGGTTCGATAAAAATCTACTATCATTAAATGCCGAAAAAACCTATTATATACCCTATAGCCTAACGGAAAGTATTGCAAATATAAATATTACAATCAAAGTTCATCATCGAAAGTGCTTGCTAGGATATATAAACTGCGATTCAAAATGTATTGACATATCTGGTAAATCGAGCATAAAATATCTTGGAATTATAATAGATAACAATATTAAATGGAAATCTCAAATAAATTCAACCGTAGTTAGAATGAGAAAGTTGATTTACATTTTCTATAGACTACGGAACACTGTATCACTGAACTCGCTAAAAAACATTTACTTTGCACTAGCTCACACGGTATTACAATACGGTATTATTGGATGGGGATGTTCGTATAAGTCATCATTATTGCCACTTGAAACAATACAGAGAATTTTAATAAAAATTATACTAAAAAAACCGTATGATTTCCCAACTAATAATGTGTTCAAACTTTTTCCAGTCCCGCCATTCTCAAAAATATACAACAAAATCGCATTGCTACAAATACATAAAGAAATCAGCAACAATATACACACAGACACTAATATTAGTACTAGAAATAGCACCATAGGAGGTCTCACGACACCTTTATTTCGAACTACTACAGCACAGCATCATTATATATATAAAGGCATTAAATTATTTAACAACCTACCAATAAATATTAGAACAGAAACAAATTACAAATTATTTAAGGATAAACTCAAGACACTTTGAAACACTCTCCCTCATATTCCATTCTATAAAATTGCTATTTTTGTGGTTAATTTTTATTTTTCTATGTACCTGTTGTAATTTTAATGTTGGTGTTTTTTTGATTTTGGATGTATTTTCTTTTTTTTTTTTTTTGTTCTTTATATATTTTGTTCTGAAATTGTGTCCTTTTTTATATATAATTGTTAATTGATTTGTTTTATATATTTTATAAGATTTAATAATGAAGTATTCATATAATGTAAGCAAAGAGCTGCTGCTTTCCTAAACACAAGCTTCTAGCTTAAATTAGGAAAGGAAATATAAATATAATGATATATGTAACCAAATATTAAAAAAAAAAAATAAAAAAAAAAAATAAAAATAAAAAAAAAAATAAAAAAAAAAAAACTATTTTAATCCGATGCTTCGTATTTATAATTATTACACATTCAAAATATTTGTTTGTTTATACATTTATAATTACCATACCATACCATACCATACCATCACGCCATTTCTCTATTTGGGGTAGGCAGAGAGAACCGAACGCCAGACTCCTCTCTCTTGACATACATTCCTCGCTTCATTCACGTCCATACATCGTCTAATACACGCTCTTCTATTATTCTTACTTCTAACATCTCCATCTTTCAAAATCCCATTTATGTGATCGTGCCAACTCTTTCTTGGCCGACCTCTACTTTTCATTCCTCTTTTATCAGCCTTGTATACTTTTTTTGTCAGACGGTCATCACTCATTCTTTCTATGTGGCCGAACCACCTTAGGGCATTTATTTTCATCTTACTTACGATTCGTAAGTAAGATTTATAATTACACTTTCAAAATATTTATGAAGACAGCGGTTGGTATTCATTTACCAAAATAACCTATAATCATTTGAAGGTTAGGACATTCTTGGATGACTTATTACAAAAATACATATGAATATTGGCTTTTTCGGTATATACCTACAGAATGTGCATCATCTTGTTTACACATTTCTATTTTATATTGATTTTCATCCTGTTCTTTTCATTTATTTACTACCTAATGTAGTTTTTTATAGTATCTGGTCACCATTTTGATTCCAGAATCGTCAAAGGTTATTTTTTTACTTTGTCTTTCCTTCATCAAATAAAAATTAATACATATAAGTTTTCATTTACTTAATGCTTTATCAATCTTATTTTGTTATTTAAACGCTATTTTTCAACAAAGAAAATGTCTTATCACATATGTACCAACAATCAAGAAAAACGGCAACCTTTCAGACATGTATTGAACACAATAATTCAGTTAAACATATGTTATATAAACGAAAATATTGACATTTACACACCTCATTTTTCCATAAAAATTATATCTCACTGAATATGCGGAGCTGGAAGGCAGACGTTGGTAAACTTGGTGGAAGAATGCCCCTTTACTAATTCCCCAGTTCACTGTAGGGACTGACCTATCACGGCTTCCAAATACACAAGTCTCCCAAACGCAAGAATGAATTTTGGCTTCACGATGAATCATATTTTAGTTCATGATGGCGACACTGAAAATTTCGTTTTTTCTTTGGACGTCTAATCATCTATGGTTATTCGTATCTAAGTCACATGCATAGATTTTTTATAATAAAAATCTATGGTCACAAGGTGCCGTTTCAATCTCAACAATAAAAGAAAAAGAAGATGAAACTGATCTCTCTTTTTTAACGTTATAAAATCTTTTTTTTCACAGGATTTTTCATTTTGTTTTTTTTTTTGTAAATATAAGACCTTTTTTAATTCTCATATTACAAAATAGGTTTTTAATCATATTTATTTTCTCGTAAAAAGAATTATCACTATACATATTTATTTTTAAATATAATGATAGTATAATGATCGTTGAAACAAGTATATATACATCTTCATACATTCCCTAAATTAAGCATATGCTTGTGCTATAGGTGAACGAAATCGGTCGTGACAGGATTTGATCTCGCAACCACTGGATTTCTAACACAGTGCGCTAACCGCTATGACACCACCAATTTATGTATATAATTAATTTTGATATCGATTATGATTGTAAATTTAAACCACATACGTCGCATTATTCACTAATATTTTGCAATTTCATTTCAAACACTATTCAAAGCACATTCGTCTGAAATACTAAGTTATAATATATGTTTAATGCGCAATTTACTGAAGATTTTTGATTAAACATGTTCTATTGATTTCTTCCTTCGTAGTTTCAAGTTAAAAAATATTTAATTATTTTAATTCATCAGGTTATATCGCTATTCTTCCACTTTATTGATATTATTTCACTTTTTGCTTTGCATGTATTTTTAAACCACATTTTAAATAATCACTTTTATAAGAGTTAACTCTGGCTGAAACTTTTACATAATAATACTTATGGATTGAATTTGACTTGGATACGAAAAAGGTTATCAATAAACAATTTGTTATCAGTTAACCGACAAGTTCTGAAAATGTACAAGTTTAATTTTATTCCATTTTATAATTTTGATGTTTTTGTGCTGTATGTGAATATTTTTTTTTTATTTTTTACCATTTTTTTTTATTATCATAAATTTCTCAATAATTTCTTGCATGTTTCGGTTTTTTGCTGATGTTTGTTCATGTTGTATTTTTTATTTTTATTCTTTATCTCTGCTAAGTATTACATTAATATTTTTTTAAAACAAGCTGTGTTAACACTACATATATTTATTTTTCGTATAAATGTCACTGACCCGTATACCTACCTAAATTAATTCATTATTATATTATTCTTGGTTACACTTTTATTCTATTCTATTCTATTTTATTTTAGGCAACTCACCCTATTAGGAGGATGATTAAATTTGTACCAAAGCGAAAACAATGTATAATTTATAAACAATCGATCGTTTTACAATACAAATAAATATCAATAGGAATTTTTATATAAGCAAACATATTTATATTCTGTACCATATTCTGTGTTTCAGAATTATGTGTTTCTTACAACACAACAACAGCAAAATTCGAATCAATAAAAGTATTTAAGACGTTTAGTTAATTCCACCACCACCCGCTCTGAATATGGGGACTGTAAACGGCCCCTTCACAGAACGCTAAGTGAACGACAAGAAAAAAAATGCATAGCACGAATAGTAGCTCATGGAGCCCCTCTAGATTTGCAATTTCGGCAACATAATGCAAAAGAACAATCGACGAATGTGAATGGAGAATTCACACTCGTGGACTTCAGATCTTTTAAATGAGAAATATCAGGGGTATGATCAAGATCTCTGTAAAAAAATTAACCTACTGGGAATCTAACAGTAAGGCGCCCTAACTTTGACAAAACTTATTAAAGGCTTTAAAATTGTTCTTCGAGATTTCGAGATCAATGGGACCTTAAAGAGGTCCACGGACAGCAGCGAGGAGCTCCGATCTATGTAAAAGAGGACACCATTGGGTGGTAGCACTCCCACAGAATTGACATGAGGCAGAGGAGACAATTTTAAAACGGCGAAGAAAACTCTTAAACGGTAAAGAACGGTATAGTTTGGTCTGGACACTGACAGAACTGACATAAATTAACATATTTAAGACGTTATTTATACCTTTCATTTTTCAGCTTTTATACAATTCTTCCGTTTGGTCGCCATACTATACCTCGCACTCTGCTACTGTCGAAACTGTCCAACACAATTTCTTAAGGTTTCTGAATTACAACCTGAAAATCATGCACAAGATTTAAATTATGATTCCTTACTAGCCTACCTGCAACGTCATGACCTCTTCGATAGAAGGATTATATCTGATCTCATGCTCCTCTATAAAATAGTCAATAACTATGTACTTTAGCTCCTCTCACCTCGTTAGTCAGATACTTACATTACCATATTCCAACAAGGAATATCCGCCAAAGTACAACATTCCTATGTAAGATGTCCAACACTAGTTATTTGCGTAAATCACCAATTAATAGAATTCATCGGTTGGGCAATGATTATGGTTATGTGACTGATATATTCTTCCGTTATATTAAGCACAATATTTTCTTATCTTAGCTTTGCGTTGCTGTGGTGGAAGGATTGGCCAGAGAATTTCTGTTACCAGGGGGCACCGCGTGAACACCGCGTGGTGGGCGTTCATTACGTGCTCCCCTATAGATCACGCAAAAGTTTCCTGGCATCAACGCAGCCACTTCCATCTCACCCTGAACAGGAAAGGCTCCGTCTATGGCAGCAAGAAGCCCCCGATAACTTCGTCCGCCCTAAGGAGAGTCTTCCCCCGGGCCACAACGTGGAGTGGCGTACGTGGAAGTCACTAAACAGACTGAGGACGGGCGTTGGGAGAACGTTGGATAACCTGTCTACATGGGGCTTCCTGCAACAGGGAATACCAACGACATGTGACTGTGGAGAGCAGTAGACCACCGTACATCTGTGCAGCTGCCCCTCAAGTCCAGTCAACTGGACCATGCACGATCTTATGGTGGGCAATGATTGCGCTATTAACATTGCTAGGCACTGGCAGAAAATTATTTAAATGCGTTGCTAACACGAAAGAAAAAGAAGAAGATGCCCTATATGGACACTTCATTGGAAATAATTCAAAAACATACCCTCCAATAAAATATGTTATTTTCTGGTTTGCATATTTCTATGAATATATATTTAATGGAAAGGAAAGAAGATTATAATTCAATATTATGATACTGGTAATTATTATTTTTTTGTTTCGTTTTATTATGTTGATAAGTTTTCCTTTTTTACGTAAGTTTATTATTGTATTCCTTCCGTGATTTTGTTTACGATACGTGTTTTTTATGTATGTTTGTAATGGGCAGTATATGCCGTAAATGATAAAATAAATAAATAAATAACACGCGTTCTTTTAAAATCCAAATCAATATTTTCCAGAGCAGATTCCAAACCCTCCCCAACGGTACGTAGTACCTACGCTTCTTCGGAAGAGTATAATGGACCCAAATCCCGATACCTGATGTCCCCTACGTAGCTATTTTAAACGAGTTGGTTGTGGCCAACGCTAAACTCCTCACTAACAAGTCATTCTATAGAGTATTCAAATTTTGTATGGAAAATATTCAGCATTTTGAGTTTGTTAAATTATTTTATTTTAATATTTTATTATGAAAACATGATAATTTTTCAACGCCATTTTATAACAGTGGTGTGCCTTTTTAACAATTTGAAATATTTTATATATATTTCACTTTGAAATATTCGATAGTTTAAAAAATTGAGAAACATTATTCAGATATCCTTCAAAATCTAATCGGGTCTAAGCGAGTATCAGATATACAAATTTGCAAATGAGTACTTTAGTCTATAATCGATAAAGTAAAATAAACACGCCATACATACATAGCACACACACACACAGATACATTGTAATGACACTTTCAGAATACATGATACTAGTCGATAATCTGCAATAAAAAAATAGATTTCAAACTCCCATAACACATAACTCCCCACTATATCCCCTTGGGTTAGTGAGGAGTAAAAAAATATACGGTACCGGTGAATGGGGGTACTAAATTGAATATAACGAAAAAATAATTTTTTTTCATCATAATTAGGTATATGTGATAATGGATTTCTAACATGAAGTGAGTTTCAAACAATGAAAAAAAAAACGATTGTTTTTATAAAAGAGGTATCAAAATACGTAGATTCATGAATCTAAGAAGTTTTATTTTACTTAGGTATATAAAATGAAATTCTTTCATACATTATTCATTATTTTCTGAATTTGAAGTTTTAGATATTCGTCAGCTATACCTCAAGAAATTAATCATTTACTCACATAAGATCAATATTACACAATATACTCGAGTTGATAATTCCTACAATACTAGACACAGACTTTTACCCATCCCCAGAACTCATACCACGTTTGCTCAAAAACATTTTGATTTTATTTTGCCTCGTATTTTAAACATATTTACAAAAGAATTGATTGGTTCTGAGATATATAATATAAAATCACTAAGTGCTATGAAAAATAAACTATCTTCTTGGATTCTCAACAAAGGTAGAATGAACATTGAAAATATATTTTTAAAATTATGAAATGAATATAAAACCGTGATTTTATAGCTTATATTATAATTTGTATGTTTGATTTTTTGATATAATGACATAATGGGATACATAAGTATGAACTATGTCAGTAAAAATGAATGTAAAGCTATTTCGACACAAGCACTGCTTAGTGGAATAGTTTCTTATCCACTGGTCGTTGGTACTGATAGATCGTATTCATTATGTAAGTGCCAACATACATATACTAAATTGTCTATTTTTTCATAATTTTTGTTGTACTTTGTTTCACTATTGTATTGTTGTAATTTTTTTTTTTGTATGGTTATTGTAGATTTTGAATAAATAAATATGTAAATACCATTACATTACATTCAGAATTGATGGTGAACCTCATTGCTGATCTATGTGAGAATTCTTACAGAATGGCATATTTCTTTTATTTTTATTTATTTGTCAAGGAAACATACAGTCTTATAAATACATTGTAATGGTACAAAATAATTATCAAATAAACCAGCAAAGTTTCCATAAATGGTTTACAATAAGATACTTTATGAAGGAAAAAACATTAGTTATAGCAAGAGGAAGAATAACCAAGATTGAAATAAAACATAACATAATAAAAAATAAAAATAATAAAATAATTAACCAGTTAACCAGTCAAGAAATGAAAAAAAAAGAAAACAGTTAAGACGTACCCACATATAAGTTAAAAAGTATTCTTTTCACACAACATTAAAAAGTTTTCTTTTAAAAGCTGCAAAATCGTTATTTAGAATATCTATATCAGACTTAATGACTGAATTATACAATTTACAACTGCGTCTGACAAAAGAGTTCTGCGCATAATTAGTTTTACACATAGGAATAGCAAATAATTCATTCGATATAGTACTGCGTAAAAGGCAACGAAAGAATTTTCCAAACAGATATCTAGAATCCACAATGCAATTCACTATTTTAAATAAAAATATCAAATCGAACACCTTTTTACGCTTATTTAAACTTAATATTTTGCATTGGTTTTCCCCAAACCGATATGTTAAATATAATATGTTCTTTATTTACTTAACAAATTTATAAACAGTACAATAAATATATTATTATCAGACTCACTAGGGCTGTCCTGTGTTGAGGTCAACAATTTTACACGAAGTAAAGACAGTTAAAACATTTCCAAAAATGAATATTAAAGTTGCATTTACCTACGCAAAAATTGGGTTTTTTCCACCGTCGGGAGGCGTATTTACCTTTCCGTGTTGATTGGGAGACTAGTACTGCCTCGAATTAGGCACTAGTTTGTTGCGCAAATGCACTTAAAAATTCGTGTTGAATTCAAGGCAATTAATTATTGAATATGGAACATATACAGCCATGAAGTTCGCGCGCTATTCATTTGGCTCGCATTTCGTCTGTCACTGTATTTTGTATACAGATTACCTATATGGTAGTAATCAGTAATTTTGTTTAAGTCTTTAAGTAATATGGAACTGTTAAAGGACATACTTAGTGGTATTTTGGACAATTTTAATATTGTAAATTACGAAGGAAACAAGGATTAATCACCAATGTTAAATTCGATGCTCTTTATAATTACGACGCAAAGTGTGATTATTATTTCATTGAAAAATTGATGAGTACCAATCTCATACAAAAAAATTGTCTGTATAAATTTTTATGATATATAGATTTATGTAGATTAACCTATTAAAATAAAAACAAGCATACACAAAAATGCCTCTAACACAGCCTTGTAACGCATAGTAAAATTTATATACCGTGTACGATTGAAAGACGGGTGCCTTGAATTGAACACGTATTAACAGGAAAAGTTTGCGTTGTTAAGCCGTGTGAATTTGGAGGACACGTGTCTTGAATTCAACACGAGTTTTTAAGTGCATTAGTTCAAAAAAACTAGTGCCTAATTCGAGGCAGTACTTGCCTCCTAATCAAAACGAAAGGTAAATACGTCATCAGGAGTCAATGATATTTTATGAAAAAAAAATCAACATCTAAATGGAGAAGTGTTTCAGCTTATTCTCAAACGAAAAGATTTAAATATTTTCATGAAAGCATATTAATAACTTTCTAAATTGTATTGATAGAGCTCAATAAGAAGGCATAGTCGGATAAGGTTTCGCAAGTGCATAAAGTGATCACGTAAAACAAACGATGACAGGTCGTAACCGCCATAGGTCTCTTGATTTGCCGGTTCTAATAGAATATAAAAAATAAGTATCATCTCTATTAAGATGTCAAAAATTAGTCATGGAATATGTTTTTTTAAATGAATTGTTTCGATAAACATTTTTGCTCATTTGTAATTAATGTAGCTTCATGTCTGTATAACCATATGTATTTACAAAGTCACGGTATCCAATGTATGTTTGTTGTAAATAAATAAAAATATAATTGATTTGTACACACAAAGTTGAGAAACACATACCTACACATATCCTGCGTCAATAGTGATAACGATGTTTCATTTAAAATTATAGATAAGGTTTATTTCAAAGTTGTTACATTGTACGTCATGCCAACATAAAGAAAAAAAAATAATTATTGCGTTGCCTCTCTGATATTTAACGGGAACTAGGGATGGGAAAAGCTTTATTTAATGCTGTCAACGATAGTGATGGGCCATATCAGAATTAGTACTTACGCAATAGAGCAGACAGCCCATTTTATTATTTTATAATATTTAATGTTAATTATTATATAATCAGGAAAAAATCATAGACAGCATATTTGACATATTGTTTATTTATTATTTTGTAATACATACATCTTTGACGAATTTGAAGAATTGGACTTGGTTGGGCAGCCTTCGGGAAGCTCAGTTATATAATGAAAAATATGGATATCCCCATCAATTTAAAAATAAAAATCTAGACGAGCCTTCATGACGAGCTGCCATCCTTCAGCTCGTCATGAAGGGGAAGATTGAGGGTCGTAGAGGGGTCGGAAGAAGGCAGCTTTCCTGGCTGCGAAACATCCGAGAACGGACCGGTATAAGAACTGTAGGAACTGTTTCGCACTGCACAGGACAGGGAGGCTTTCTCTATGATGGTCGTCAACGTCAGGGAGACCTGGAAGAAGAGGATTAGTATAATTTTTATTACTAGTAGCATGTAACAAATGAGATCCAACTGTCGATAACGATAGTATGTATAGTTGAAGAATTAGTACCAAACTATAAACCCATAAATACAAATTATTGAATATTTTAAGATACTTTGTTTTCTATACAACACATGTTGGTATATATATCAAGAAAGGATAGTTGGAGGTCAGTCCTTTTTTCCTACCCAGAAAATTGTAGTAGTACCTATCACTTTTTTTTTACAATTGAAGTTATTGACGACATCGCTTCATACAATTTGTATGGCAGTCGCCTATACACGATATCTAAGAAGACTTAATAGTTTGATACTTAATCTCTAAACATACATGCATACATACATACATACATACCGTCATGATGTTTTCAAATTCTGGGTAGGAAAAGGACTGACCTCCATACTATCCTATCTTGACATACATACCTAGGTACATGTGTTGTATAGAAAACATAATATCTTAAAATATTCAATAATTTGGATTTATGGGTTTATAGTTTGGTACTTATTCTTCAACTATACATACTATCACTATCGACAGTTGGATCTCATGTGCTACATGTAACTAGTCCACTAATAAAGCAATGTGTATTGTCTGTTTTATAAATTGTGTAGACTGTAAAGCTAGCTCTCTATCAACCAATAAAATTTTAAAAAATATGGGTAATATTTTTACTACACACAACACTGATATTTTATCCTTATCAGTGTTTCCTTGCGAAATATATGAATGTTTATTTTTAAGTGACAACTTCATTATATTTACTTATCTGTTTATCTTCATTGCTTAGTTGGTTAGAAACGAAAGGTCTCGGGTTCGATTCCCGGTGGTGACACGTTTTTTAATTATGATTTCAGATTGGATCTGTGAGATAATAAATGTCACAAGTCTCCAGAATGTGGCGACTTGTTGTTGGGTGCGTGTTATATGAATATTTGACATAGCTATTAGTTGTCTAAGAAGCAATATCAATATGAAAATAAAATATATATCAACTCTATTTTTTCAAATAAACCTATCCAATTTTTACGAATTTTGAATGATGCTTTTAAATTACTATAAATTAAAATTACCTACTGAAATTTTAATTATTTATTTTATGTATTTATTTATTAAAAATCTTTTTTTTACAAATATAATAATATCTTATGTAGGTACAATATAACTTGATAATTAGTAAATAAAATGTATAGTACTAAAATTAAATTAAAGTTTAAGTTTATGTCATCAGTGAATAATTTGAGGATTAGGCTACTCTACCAGGTTATGCCTGTCCCAAAGTGGCGTTATATAATTCAGTTCTATGTTGAATGTTGTATATTGAAAATTGAAACCCCAAAATGAAAATTGATTAGTCTCGAGTAAATGGTGCAGTGCAGTCAAATAATTCTATTCAAATCATTGTCATTTAATATTTTTATCATTTTAGAATTATCTGTTGCGCGCACGTCCATTACAGTTGACCCATTAGTATTTGTATTGTGTTTTTTTAGCAACATCGCGAACTTTTTTTGTATAAATTTCTGTTGGCAGCAGTGAGTTCGTTGTGGCGCCGCGCCTTCTTTATCAGTAGACTATTTTGTTTGCTCCGAAGGCGAAGTACAAGGATTGTTCGTTTTGTAGCGCCTTCAGTGTGTGTGTGTGTGTGTGTGTGTGTGTGTGTGTGTGTGTGTGTGTGTGTGTGTGTGTGTGTGTGTGTGTGTGTGTGTGTGTGTGTGTGTGTGTGTGTGTGTGTGTGTGTGTGTGTGTGTGTGTGTGTGTGTGTGTGTGTGTGTGTGTGTGTGTGTGTGTGTGTGTGTGTGTGTGTGTGTTCCGCGGCGGCCGGGATTGGTCAACACTATAGTAACTGGCTGTGTGACTGGTAGGTACTGGTATTAGTCGATGGTAGCGTTATAGTGTATGAATCTTCGATTTCACCCTCGTTCAGTTCAATATTGTAAATTTTGCCTAAATTTTTCATTATGTCGTTCATATTGGTTTCATTTGCATGTGGAAGTCCATGAATTTCTAATTTTTTTGAGCGCTGCCACTGTTCATATTGGTTCAATATGTCTTTTTGTAAGTTTAAATCAGTTTTTATGATGTTGAATTCCTCTTCAAGATTTTCAAAGTTTTTAATTTTTTTATGCATTTATGCAACTCGTTTGTCCACGTCATCAAATCGGTTTGAACGGAATTCAATTGATTCATATTTTGCTTTTCAGGAAAGATGATTCTGGTTTTAATACCTGTCTAATTTTAGATATTTCTACAAGTTTAGTAGCGACATTCTCTTCTATTGAATTTGTATATCTCCATGTAGTGTCATGAGGTGGGATGGAATGGAATGGTGTTTGAGTGTCTTCAACTGGGCATAGTTCACTATTTAGCGAAAATGGACGTAGTGAGGTTTCGGACGATGGAGGTTGGTAATCAGGTGTCAATCTTGGATCCTTATTTAAACAATTTTTGCACTTCCATTGGTCTCTATTAATTTTTGACATATTTTTAAAGTTTTCCAGAAATGTCCCGACACATCCATAGTGAAAAGTACAATAACATCTGGTACACTTAAGACTTTTTTTTTTGACTTAGGGTTGTTTTGCAGTGTGAAATATTCTCTACTTTGTTTATCAGAGAATATTTGAATTGGAGAAGATATAGTGTTTTCATTAAAATAAAACTCTTGCAGTTTTAATACATGTATTCCAAATACATATCAATAAAATTATACAGAATATTTATATATATATATATATATATATATATATATATATATATATATATATATATATATATATATATATATATATATATATATATATATATATATATATATATATATATATATATATATATATATATATATATATACTATATATATATATATATATATATATATATATATATATATATATATATATATATATATATATATATATATATATATATATATATATATATATATATATATATATATATATATATATAT